>CM019702.1:50461737-50824103 GCA_009760885.1 Achatina immaculata | reverse complement strand
GTACCATACAAGAAATAAAATATTGGTTCAAGGTGGTGCTCATGATGTGGACTCTTGGTTGACAGATGACTTCAGTCGTATTCAGGATGAAGCTTTAAAACCTTTCCTGCGACTGTCAGCTACAGTGAAGCCATCTCTATCATCTGTTGCCATGAGTGACAGACCGGCCATCACCACCAGTGACGGACACGATACTGTCGCCACTGATATCAATCAAGGCGCTACCACCACCAACATCATCACCACCAGTGACGAACACGATACTGTCGCCAGTGATATCAATCAAGGCCCTACCACCACCGACATGCAAGAACAATTCACCAACTGCCCCAGTGCTGATCTTACTGATAAAGCCCTGTCAGATCAGGCAAGCACCTCAGCTGAACCCACTGACGTTCAAACAATGCCTGAACACTCCACCAGCAACAGTTTAGCTGATGTGGAAAACCGAGACGACAGTGAAGCTCCAGCGACTGAGTTCTCTGCATCTAGTGTGGTTGATTCACCACAGCGCCAGAGTTCTCTGCATCTAGTGTGGCTGATTCACCACAGCGCCAGAGTTCTCTACATCTAGTGTGGCTGATTCACCACATGTATCTCAGCAGCCTACAGTTGTCGAGGAAAACTTAGCTACATTCTGTAGCCAGAACATACTTCAGGTAGTCAAAGACCTCGTCATAAACCTTATTACTGACATGGCAGCGGAGATTAAGCACTCATTCAAGCTGGAGAATGACAGTCTCAGGGCTGAACTTACGTCACTGAGAGATGGAAATGCTAAAATGAGACTCATGATATCAGAATGGCAGTGTGAGCCACGCAGACACAACAAGGAAGTGTTGACAATTATTCCAGAAGTGACTTCTGACACAGACAATATGGCTGTAAATTCATGCACAAGTTCACCAGATATCAACACAGAACACACGCCACAGCAAGGAGCTGCACAAGAGAAACACACCAGCACCACAACACCTATAAAGGTAGCACCTGACAATTTAGCTTACCCTATTGATGTGCAGATAAGTAATAGGTTTCAAGCTTTACAAGATAGCCCCACTTTACATAACCATAAAGCACCAAGAACCCAGACAGAAATCTCAAACAAGACATCCACTCCTCAGTCACGGTCTCATAAACATCAACAAGAACAAGATACACAACAACACAGTAACAACATCAAAGAATATACGACACACTTGATAATCGGAGATTCCTTACTTAAAGGAATCTAAGGTGAGCGGATGTCAGTTACCTCTGAAGACACTGTCTCAGTCATGCCAGTACCTGGAGCTGGTATTATAAAACTAACGCAGACACTGAGACGACTTGATGTCGATCTGAGAGTGACGAGAACGACCGTGCATGTTGGCATTAATGACAGCATGAGCGGCCAGAGTCTTCGACCATCTGATATACAAGACTTGATATCCACCATCAAGAAAAAATATCCTAACACTTCCATCAACATTTCATCCATCATTCCACCTTGTTCTGGTCCTGGAGGTCGCATGGTGGATATAAACAACAAAATACTACAAACATTCTGTCTACAGACCACAGTAGTTTTTATAAACAACACGCCATTTTTTACTTCAGCCGCAGGTGCTCCCAAAAAATGCCTTTATAGGGACAACATCCACATTAACAAGACTGGCAGCAGCATCCTTGCCAAAAATATCAAATATCCAGCAAGAACTGAGCAAAACGCCAGACACAGTTTAGACAGCCACCCACATCTCGTAGATCCAGAAACACACACTCTACACCAACTACAAGACTCCAAGGACCCTCAGAAACATCACCATCTGCCTCTCTACCATTGCCCGCTCCATCCACTGACCCACTATACGATTCCATGTTCTCGCCCCTGCCTACACGGCAAGCTCAACAAATTATACCAACACTTAGTACAGCGAACAACATGGAGATTCCTGCACAATCACCACTTAGGAATACCACAACAACTGTACAGGACACAAACACAAGAACCTCGAATCATTGTCCGTGGAACTTTCAGCTACAATATCTAATGCAGTTTAGTCCTGCAGCTCTGAGCCACGCGTATATGATGTCCCTACTACACAGTCAACACTCAACACCCACATACAGATACTAGATAGCTTGAAACTTCCAGCACTCTTTAACTTCCGTAGATAAATTTAACTGAACAAAAACCAAAAAACCACAGAACAGTTGGGTCAGCAGAACAGACATTTCTTAGTGCTAGCTTACAGCTAATATTGTCATCAAGTCTTTTACAATTTACACTTACATAACGTTCATTGCATTGTTGATTTTTGTACTTTTTTCCATTATTTGTCAGTATATTATAAACTTAGTTAGATTCATTATCTCTACTAGCTTAAACGTATAACTATAATTGTATGATTGAAGTCTGACCAGTTATTTTATTTTTACTGAAATATAATATTTCTAACATTGTTATAGTGACTCAGAAAATGGAGGAGTGGCTGCGACACGATGGCCTACGTGTTGGCCACTTAAATGTTTATCATTTGTTAGGAAAACTCCCTGAGGTTACACATATACTTCAACAACATTTTCATATTTTCGGTTTCTCTGAAAGCAGATTACATAAAAACATCACAGACAATGATATAAGAATAGGTGGTTTTAATTTGATCAGGCACGACCCAACTAGGAAGCTAGAGACAGGTTTAGTCGTTTACATTTCTAACACAATTAAATTGTGTAGAAGAGAAGACCTGGAAGCATCAGAGGTTGAATGTATTATGCTAGAAATCAAAATATCAAATCTTAGTCCAATTCTAATTAGTCTTATATACCGAAATCCAAATGCTTCAGCCGAGTGGTATGATCACTTTGCGACCATGATGGATGATGCTGTAACTCATAAATTCAAGGACATAATCATTCTAGGCGACTTCAATATAGATCTTAATCAGCCAAATCCTACATGGAAGAACATTTTAACATCTTACAGCTTCTCCCAAATTGTTAACAAACCTACTAGAGTAAATGAATCATCATCAACACTAATAGATCATATTTATGTAGCTGATCCAGGAAACATTACTGAATGTACTGTCCCTCATGTGTCGCTGAGTGATCTCTACCCGGTCTGCTGTACGTGGTCACATAAGGGGTATAAAATACCGAAACACAAACATACCAGCATCAAATATAGAAACTTAAAAAACTTTAACTTGAAATTATTTTTAACTGATCTAAAAGCTTCGCCTCTTACGTACGTTTTCCAGTTAACAAATCCAGATGAGGCTATTGAATACTGGATCAAGATATTTCGAAATATTTTTGACAAGCATGTCCCCATCAAAGAAATGAGAGTAAAACACGTAACAAAATCCTCGTGGATAACTCCCGATATATTGCAACTGATGAGGAAACGGGATGAAGCTCACAAAAGCAGAAATTTCAGTAGCTATCGTTCACTTAGGAATAAGGTGCAGTATTTAATTAGGCAGGAAAAGAAAAATTACTTCAGAAATTTAGTGAAAGACAAAACTGTAAAAAAAGTATAGTAAATCAATCTGGAAAGCGATTAATACTCTTGTAAATAAAAGGAAGCAAACTGACCCACAAACACTTAATGGTGAACATACTTGCATTAACTTCAGTGAACATTTTAGGGAAGAAATTAGTATTCTAAAATCTTCATTACCGACCCCTACTTGCTACCTGAGCGTGTTGAAAACTTTCAGCGACAGTAAATGTGTAAAGCTAAAACAAATTAATATTCCTTTCCTCACAGTCGGTGAGGTTTATAACTACATCCGGTCCTTAAAGAACACTAACTCAGCAGGATGTGATGACATTAGTAACAAGATACTACGCTACGCTGCACCAGTTATCACAGACACACTAACATACTTATACAACTTGTGTAGAGACAAAAAATATTTCCCTGACGCTTTTAAACTCGCCAAAGTTTTTCCTCTTTTGAAATCTGGACAGACTAGTGACATCTCAAACTATAGACCCATATCCATTCTGTCATCACTATCTAAACCTCTTGAAAAACATATACAAAAGTTAACTCTGCTCCACATGCAAGAAAACAATCTACTAATAGACAGTCAGTCAGGTTTTAGACCAAATTACTCTTGCCACACAGCATTAACTAAAATGACAGAAAGCTGGCTGTCTAATATAAATGATGACAAATTGTGTGGTGCTGTCTTTGTTGGTTTTAAGAAAGCCTTCGATATGATTGATCATGAATTTCTTGCAAAAAAGCTGGAAGATTATAGATTACATCCTGACCTAACAAAATTTATTACATCTTTTCTCTCAGGTAGAAAAGAAGTAGTTTGCTTTAGAAACAAAATATCTGGCTCATCTGTGGTTGATACCGGTATTCCTCAAGGCTCCACTCTTGGTCCTCTTCTCTTTGCTATCTATATTAACGACCTACCACTACATTTAAAGCACTCTTCATGTGATCTTTTCGCTGACGACTGTACTGTTTACAATAGTGACTATGACACCAATAAACTACAGAAAACGCTCCAAAATTATATAAACAGTTTGATTAAGTGGAGTAATAAAAGAGGTATGTTGATAAACACCAACAAAACAAAATCCATGCTCATCACTACAAGACAGAAACTGCAAAATGCAACTAAAACTTCACTACAGCTTTGTGCTGGGACTAAGGCAATAGAAAATGTTCATGAACATAAAACCCTAGGACTCATCATTGATCAGCATTTAACTTGGAATCCTCACGTACATAACCTAACAAATTTGATTGCACAGAAAGTTTACCAATTAGCCAAAATTAAACACTTTATCGACAAAGACACAAGAAAGATATACTACATATCACACATACAAACACACTTAGATTACGGTTCCACAATCTGGGATGGATGCTCAGTCTCAAACACAAAAAAGCTCCACTCACTTCACAAGCGAGCATTAAATCTTATTTGTGACAAACACCCAGTACAGACTGTAGATCAACACAAACAACTCAAAATTATACCCCTCAAAAATAGAATCATTTTTAACAAAGTTAAGTTTGTTCAGAGAATTCTGTCGCACAATGCTCCGCCTTACTTGTGGTCACTGTTTACGTATAACACTAAACATAGCCAGCGTTTAAAAAACTGTCTTCTTCCTAAACCCAGGATTGATCTGTACAAGAAAAGCCTTGCATACTCTGCAGTACAGCTCTGGAACACCCTCCCCTACAATTTAAAATCCATTGGTAATACTTCATCCTTTAACTCAAACCTGTTTCATTATTTACTTGCATGTAATTATATGCCTCCATAAAATACCCAGCACTCTCTCAACACATGACTCGCCAACCATCAAGTAATAAAATGACATAGTTAGGAAAGCAACTTGTTAGATATTGTTAGAAATTATTTTAATGTTTGTTAAAAAAACATATGTTAGAAGATCTGTATTTACAATGTATTTTTATTTATGTATATGTCTGCGTGTGTATGTGTGCGTGAGTGCTATTTTATTAGGTTAATTACTTCTTCTCTTTTACTTTGAATGTAGTAGTTAAATCTTACACTCTTTTGATATGTTTTTCCTAATTTAATTTGTATTTTTGTACTAAATCAAGTGTGTGGGAAGAATGAAAGATGGAGTGATGAAGGGCAGAATGTAAGACGGGCCTGCGTGCCCAATTCTTTACCCTTGAAAAATAAAGATTATTCATTCATTCATGCATTCATTCATTTATCTTTAATACTTTTCTGTAGTCATGAAATCATCTATCTTTAATACTTTTCTGTAGGCATGAACAAATCTATCTTTAATACTTTTCTGTAGTCATGAAATCATCTATCTTTAATACTTTTCTGTATTCATGAAATCATCTATCATAATAATACTTTTCTGTAGTCATGAAATCATCTATCTTTAATACTTTTCTGTAGTCATGAAATCAGCTATCTTTAATACTTTTCTGTAGTCATGAAATCATCTATCTTTAATACTTTTCTGTAGTCATGAAATCATCTATCTTTAATACTTTTCTGTAGTCATGAAATGATCTATCTTTAATACTTTTCTGTAGTCATGAAATCATCTATCTGTAATACTTTTCTGTAGGCATGAACAAATCTATCTTTGAAACTTTCCTCTCTCTAATGCAAAGTTTTTCAACCGGTGTTTCTCGAAGTATCTTCAGGGGCTCCGCGCGAGATATTGACGGAAAAAAGCAGAGAAGAAAGTTGCAGGTAGAATTGTCTGGTGTAGGACTTGGCTACGAGCTTTTGTTCTTGTTCATGACAGGTTGGTTAAAGTGTTATTTTTCGTTGTACACAAGAAAAGCAACGAAGACTTGCTCTTGTACACAAGAAAAGCAAGGAAGACTTGCTCTTGTACACAAGAAAAGCAAGGAAGACTTGCTCTTGTACACAAGAAAAGCAAGGAAGACTTGCTCTTGTACACAAGAAAAGCAAGGAAGACTTGCTCTTGTACATGCCGTACGCGCCAAAGCAGACCTGACAAACATTTATTTTTACTATTCTTTCTTTAGTTGCCGGCAAACACTGGATACACTAAAACTGGGGACAACTTTTAAAAAAATTGTTTCTACACTAGAGACTTTATTAGACTTGCTATCTTTATGGTGGTGGTGGGGTGGGGGGGGGGAACATAAGAGGAAAATGAGCGCAGGAAATATTTTAATACATGACTTTCCAGGAAGCACGTTGAGAAACACTGTAATGTCTTCCCTCATTTCTTTGTCATTGTTTGTAAAGATCATTTCTTTGTCAGTGTTTGTAAAGATCATTTCTTTGTCAGTGTTTGTAAAGATCATTTCTTTGTCACTGTTTGTAAATATCACTTCTTTGTCACTGTTTGTAAAGATCATTTCTTTGTCACTGTTTGTAAAGATCATTTCTTTGTCACTGTTTGTAAAGATCATTTCTTTGTCAGTGTTTGTAAAGATCATTTCTTTGTCACTGTTTGTAAAGATCATTTCTTTGTCACGGTTTGTAAAGATCATTTCTTTGTCACGGTTTGTAAATATTATTTCTTTGTCAGTGTTTGTAAAGATTATTTCTTTGTCACTGTTTGTAAAGATCATTTCTTTGTCACGGTTTGTAAAGATCATTTCTTTGTCAGTGTTTGTAAAGATTATTTCTTTGTCACTGTTTGTAAAGATCATTTCTTTGTCACGGTTTGTAAAGAAAGATATAAATAAATGCTATACTGTATTTTTTAATGTAACAACAAAGGAATATATGTTTGTTACACATGCTACATGATATTATCTGTCAAAAATAAGTAACAACTAGAGCGACATACCTAGGAGACTGACATTGACCGGGTCCTTGAAGCCTTGTTTGAGAAAACAGACGATGTTTATGATGTTGGTGACGACACCAAATATATCAATCAGCTGACACAACCCACACAATACAACCCACTGAAAAATTAAAATACCCTCAGAACTTAGTGTTGTGAGTGAGCTCTGCACTTGAGCTGATTCGTTTCTCGCATCCTTCACAGAAACTTCTATTATCTCCTTCATGTCACACGGTGTTCCTGTACGTCTCTTTTCATGACAGCGGTTACAGAAAAAAAAACACTCACGCGTACATTGTTTCATTGTGGTTAATTTGTATTTCAAATGATGGATATTTTGTTTCTTTAAATTCATGTACTTTTTAAAAGTGAGCACTGCATATAAAGCTGATTTTCTCTACCATATACAACTAAGTCTTCGGATTATGGGTCCAGCCTTCGGATTATGGGTCCAGTCTTCGGATTATGGGTCCAGCCTTCGGATTATGGGTCCAGCCTTCGGATTATGGGTCCAGTCTTCGGATTATGGGTCCAGCCTTCGGATTATGGGTCCAGTCTTCGGATTATGGACCCATTGTTCGGATTATGGGCCCATTGTTCGGATTATGGGCCATGTGTTCGTATTATGAGTCTAGTGTTCGAGTGCAAACTAGCTTGCGATAAACCAAGGAGGGTAATAGGCCACACAGGTGACACACCAGGCAGATGACAGACTAGGTAGGTGACTGAACAGACAGGTGACACATATAACACACCAATGGGTGACATACCAGAACTTTGACATATCAGACAGGCTACATACTATATAGGTGACAAATCAAGCGGACAACACGACAGGAAGGCGACGATAAAGGTAGAGTTGACATATCAGGCAAGTCACATACCAGTCAGGTGACAGACCAGACAGCGATATGCTGGGCAGGTGATAGACACAGTAGGTGACACATCAGACAGGTGACATATCAGGCAAGTGAACCTTTGTTTGGACGAGTTGAAATATTAAACATTTCACCGCTTAAAAGCCGTAAATAGTTGACTGTCGGTGACTTGGTGTGTTTAATTTTGACTAATTAATTGTAAGAATATATTCATCATCATCATCATCACCACCACCACCACCATCATCATCATTATCATCATCATCATCATCAGCAGCAGCAGCACGATCATCATCATCATCATCATCAGTTGTCGAACTGCATGCTCATATTTATACATAAGCACATTAATCCACCGCGTGTATACTCTGACAGTTTTAACTACCATGTTTCTCCACCTGCTGCTGTCCTTGGTGTTTTCGTTTCTCCACCTGCTGCTGTCCTTGGTGTTTTCGTTTCTCCACCTGCAGCTGTCCTTGGTGTTATCGTTTCTCCACCTGTTGCAGTCCTCGATGTTATTGTTTCTCCATCTTCTGCTGACACTGGTGTTATTGTTTCTCAACCTGCTACTGTCCTCTGTGTTTTTATTACCTCCCCCCCCCCCTCGTGCTGTCCTCGGCGTTTTTGTTTCTGCTCCTGTTACTGTCCTCGGTGTTTTTTGCTTCTCCACCCGCTGCTGACCCAGGTGTTTTTGTTTCTTCACCTAATGCTGTCCTCGATGTTTTTCGTTTCTCCACCTTTTGCTGATACAGGTATTATTGCTTCCCCACCTACTGCTGTACTCTGTGCTTTTGTTCCTCCTCCTGCTGTCCTTGGTGTTTTTGCTCTATCTGCTGCTGTCCTCGGTGTTTTTGTTTCTTCTCCTCCTGCTGTCGTCGGTGTTATTGTTTCTCCATTTGCTGCTGTCCTCGGTACTTTTGTTTCTGCTCCTGGTACTGTCTCCTGGTGCTTTTGTTTATCCTCCTAGTGTTGTCCTCGGTGTTTTTGTTTCTCTACCTGCTACTGTCCTCGATGTTTTTGTTTCTCTACCTGCTACTGTCCTCGGTGTTTTTGTTTCTCTACCTGCTACTGTCCTCGATGTTTTTGTTTCTCTACCTGCTACTGTCCTCGAAGTTTTTGTTTCTCTACTTGCTACTGTCCTCGAAGTTTTTGTTTCTCTACTTGCTACTGTCCTCGATGTTATTGTTTTACCACCTGCTACTGTCCTCGGTATTTTTTTCTAGCTGCTGCTGTCCTCGTTGATTTTGTTTCTGTCCTCGTGCTGTCCTCGTTGTTTATATTTCTATACCTGATGCTGTACTCGGTGTTTTTATTTCTCCTCCTGCTGTCCTTGGTGTTGTTCTTTCTCCGTCTGCTGCTGCTCTCGGTTTTGTTTCCCCTTCTGCTGTCCTCGCTGATTTTATTTCTCCTCCACGTGCTGTCCTCTGTGTTGTTGTCCTTCACCTGCTGCTTTCCTCGGTGTTTTTGTTTCTCCTCCTTCTCATGTCCTAGGTGTTGTTCTTTCTCCACATGCTGCTGTCCTCCTTGTTTTTGTTTCTCCATCTGATGCTGTCCTCGTTGTTTTTGTTTCTCCTCCTTGTGCTGTCATTGGTGATTTTGTTTCTCCATCTGATGCTGTCCTTGGTGGTTTTTGTTTCTCATCCTCGTGCTGTCCTCGTTGTTTTTGTTCCTCCTCTTCGTGCTGTCCTCGGTGTTTCTGCTCCTGTTTCTGTCATCGTTGTTTTTGTTTCTCCTCCTAGTGCTGTACTCGGTGGTTTAAATCTGTTGAGATGACGTGGTCATCATTTAGTCAGGGTGTTTAATTATTTTCTCTCAGTTCTCCTCTGATATGTACCAATGTTAGCAGCGCTCTCAGTTCTTTGATCTGTACCAATGTTAGCAGCGCTCTCAGTTCTTTGATTTGTACCAATGTTAGCAGCGCTCTCAGTTCTCCTCTGATTTGTTCTAATGTTAGCAGCGCTCTCAGTTCTCCTCTGATTTGTTCTAATGTTAGCGGCGATTCTGTTTGTCAGCACCGTTATTTCAGACATAGAGACACCGAGGACTGTTTGTGGTTGTTAGGAAAAGTAAGATTTGTTATAGTTTAGTATAGCTATTGCAAGCTGTGAAATCAAAAATATATGTTGTTATGGTGCCGCTTACAACTACATATTTTCCATAATTATCATTATTGGTGTAGTTGTTAGTGCCCTCGCCTACCGACTAGAAGATTCTGCATTCGATTACCCCCTGGGCGCAGAGTATTTCTGGACTGTCAAACACTGGCGTAAACTTGACAGGTGTATACCTGGAGTTTCCCTAGAGAATCAAGTATATCAAGGACATGTGCTGCCCTGCCTAGCTCACAAATCTGTGGCTTAATAATGTGAGGGCATTAAAAGGTCGCACATCTGCAACCTGTCAATGTCACAGGACATCATTTCATTTCTTTTTTTTTTCTGTAAATGTCTAAAAGCAACTTGACGTGAAGAAGAATTTACGACATTTTAAAATAATCTGCGCAGTCAAGTCTCATTTTTATTTCCTGAATCTTCTACAAAAAGATAACACAAATATGAGTCTGTTACAGAGACTACTTCCAAACACTGAACCTTCTAGAATATTTTTTTCAAATATTGTCTAGAAACTAGACAGAAAATATTTGGAAACACTGAACTTTCTAGAATATTTTGTCAAATATTGTCTAGAAACTAGACAGAAAATACTTGGAAACACTGAACTTTCTAGAAATTTTGTCTAGACAGAAAACAGCAAAATTCCACTCTGACTTCTGACACAAAATTTATTTGTATTTATTTCTAGTTTACAAAGAAGTGATTGCAGAAATGTGTGTGTAATAAGAAATTAAGAAAGCAGAAACTTTGAAACAGTCGCAGAAGTAAATACAGCCTGTAAGTGTGATATCAATGACTCGATAACTTCTATTAAAACACACGAAACCACCTCGTGTCATCTAATAGTTATAATTAGATATTTTAAAAAAAACAATTCTTATATAACAGTCAAAGCGATAATTTAAGGAAAGTTTTGTTTCTAAAATTAGGTGCCACGACTTGACTTGAACGTTTTGTCTGTCTGGCCATGTCTGAGTTTATGATCAGCCCAAATGCCAAGCAAATAAATCATTGCACTATAATGACGGGACACACGTGTCTTCACGGTCTACATTATATCGTTTAGTTCACTGTAGTCTAGTTTTACATGAAAAAAGTATATTTTTTTTTTTAATCAGAACAGTTTGGCTTAGAATTCTAGTGTCATTCAATAAAGTTAATTACATATCGTGATATTTTTTTTTTCATGTGACCATCTAAATATTCACTTAGCCGACCTGAAATTATTTCTAACATTTTTTAAACGTGAAACTAATGACATCATGACATTATTTGTGCCAGAATATCTTACATCTTTCCCGTCCCGTAAACGTCACATAGGGCCCGCATGGTAGTTCGCCAAGATGTCCTGTCTTCGGCGAGTTTTTCAATCTCATCAAGGGATGTTATGCCCACTGAACTGGCCTCTCTTAACAATGCCCTCTTTAGAGTTTCACGTGGTAGACCTCTTTTTCTTCGGCCTGTTCTGTTCCATTTGATAGCTTGTTTGGGGATTCACTTTGTCAGAATATCACAGACCTAAAAAGTAACTTCACAAAATTATTGCCGGTGAAAAATGTGAAGGGAATTAAATCCCTAACAAGGGACAATTTTACTCTCTTTAGGCATCTCATTGACTTCTTTAAATGTTCCCTCAAACCTTTCTGTTTTTGTGTGCTTTGTGTGAGAAGAACTTTATGGCGAATTTTTATACGAGAAGAGCTTTATGCCGAGCTTTCCTATGAGAATAACTTTATGGCGAATTTCAGTTTGATAAGAACTTTCTGACGAGTAGAGTATTGGGGTAAAAACGGTTGGATTGATAGTAAGGGCATTATTATGTGTTTTCTTTTAGAATTTCCTCGTGCTGAGATCCTTCGAGAAGGTCACGTGGGGTGCAAAACCCGTGATAGGGAATTGTTGGGGTAAGGCTGAGTGCGTGAGGTCAGTTCTGGTTTGAACGTGTAACTTTGTGGACGTTTTTTTGTGAACTGTGTGATGTCTTCGTGGAATATATGGAACTGCAGTTGTTCGTATGAACGGACTGGCCACATGGCAGGGATAACCAGCTGGCAGTCAGATTTAATGTTATTTCCATCAACATTATCATCCATCCATCAATAAATGTTCCAAGTCACCGTTATCCAGGATTTACTTGACTATCTGTACCAGTTGTCGTCAACGTGAGGTTTTGAACGAGCCTGGATGAGAAGTATGTCTGGAACAGTGTGTAACTAATCCAGCAGGTGAGAGTGAGAGCTGGAATTATGTGTGTAACTAGTCCAGTAACCTCAACTCACGAAGAGCAAGATGGAAGTCGACCCTGATATTTACGTGCGTAACGTGAATCAGCATAACTTATGTCGACACGGCCCAGCTAACGAGTGTCATATACACAGCAAAGTCTGTGTCACCAAAAATCCTATTATAAGAGCTTTATGCCGAGTTTTTGTATGAGAAGAACTTTAAGCCGAGTTTTTGTTTGAGAATAACTTTATGCCGAATTTTTATACGAGAAAAGCTTTATGTCGAGTTTTTGTATTCGAAGAACTTTATGTGAAGTTTTTGTTTGAGAATAATTTTATGCCGAGTTTTTGTATGAGAATGACTTTATGCCGAGTTTTTATATGAAAAGAACTTTATGCCGAATTTTTGTATGAGAAGAATTTTATGCAGAGTTTTTGAATAACTTTAATGCAAGTTCTTGTACGAGAAGAATTTTATGCCGAGTTTTTGCATTAGAAGAAAGTTATGGGTGATTTTGTAGGAGAAGAACGTTATGTCGATTTTTTGTACGAGAAGAACTTTATACCGAGCCTTTATGTGAGAATAACTTTATGTCGAATTTTATGTGAGAAGAACTACATACTGAGTTTTTGTGTGGAAAGAACAGTATGTCGAGTTTTTGTGTGAGAAGAACTTTATGTTTAATTATATATCAGAAGAACTTTATGTCGATTTTTGTACGAGTACAAGCTTATGTCGACTTTTGTGTGAGAAGAACTTTTTATGTGGAAAGAACTTTAAGTAGAGATTTTGTGTGAGAAGAACGTTATGCTGTGTTTTTGAATGAGAAGAACTGTATGCTGTGTTTTTGTATGAGAAGAACTTTGTGGCGAGTGTTTATATGAGAAGAGCTTTATCACGAATTTTTGTACGAGGAAAAATGTATCTCGAGTTTTTGTGTGAGAACAACATTATGTCGCGGTTTTGTGTGAGAAGATCTTTAAGCTGTGCTTTTGTATGAGAAGAGATTTATGCTGTGTTTTTGTATGAGGAGAACTATATGTCGAGTTTTTGTATAAGAAGAACTTTAGACTTTGTTTTCGTACGAGGAGAACTTTATGCTTTTTTGTGTGAAAAGAACTTTACGTCGAGGTTTTATATGAGGAAAACCTTATACTGCGTTTTTATGTGAGAAGGACTTTATGCTGTGTTTTTGTATGAGAAGAATTTTATGTAGATTTTTGTGTGAGAAGAATTTTATGTCAATTTTTGTATGATAAAAACTTTATGTTGAGTTTTTGTGTTAGAAGAACTTAATGTCGAGTTTTTTGTCTGAGAAAGACATTATACTGTGTTTTTGTATGAGAAGAACTTTATGCCGAGTTTTTATGTGACAAGAACTTTGCGCCGAGTTTTTAAGTGAGAAGAACTTTGTGCCGAGATTTTATGTGAAAAGAACTTTATGTCGAGATTTTGTGTGAGAAGAACTTTATGCTGTGTTTTTGTATGAGAAGAACTTTGTTCTTTGCTTTTATTTGAGAAGAACTTTATGCTGTGTTTTTGTATGAGAAGAACTTCATGCCGAGCTTTATGTGACAAGAACTTTGTGCCGAGTTTTTATGTGAGATGGACTTTATGTCGAGCTTTTATGTGAGAAAACCTTTATACCGAGTTTTTATGTGAGAAGAACTTTATGCCGAGTTTTTTTGTGAGAAGAACTGTGTGCCGAGATTTTGTGTGAGGAAAACTTTATGCCGAGTTTTTGTATGAGAAGAACTTTATGTGAGAAGAACGTTGTGCCGAGTTTTTGTGTGAGAAGAACTTTATGCCGAGTTTTTGTATGCGAAGAAATTTATGCCGACTTTGTTGATGATATACACCAGGTTTACATTGCAGATGGAGACGATGAAGATAGTGTGAATAATGAACAACACTGACCTGAGTATGAAGATTGTTACGTATTACAAACTTGTCATCTTTCTTATGTTAGTTTTTATTTAAACTAGCAACAAAGAACAAGTAACACAAACAACATTTATCATGGAAACTTTTGCATCTATTTTTGTGTTTCGTGAAATTAAAAAAGCTAAAAGGTAATTCTGGCGTAAACATTCAAATTACCAATAAAAAAAAATCACAGGTCATATTAAAAATCCTTAGAAAGAAACGAAAACAAAAATGACGCACAAAGAGGCCAAAGTTTAGTAACTTATTGAATGATTTATTTCTAGTTACAAGAAATACCTCTTTAGTAACTTTGTATGTTTACCATGTCCGACACATAACACACACACACATACACAAGACTGACCCCATAGCTTGGTAACAGAGAGTGGAAGGGGAGAGACAAAGAGGTGACATCAGAGCAGAGAGTGGCAGAGGAGAGACAAAGAGGTGATATCAGAGCAGAGAGTGGCAGAGGAGAGACAAAGAGGTGATATCAGAGCAGAGAGTGGCAGAGGAGAGACAAAGAGGTGATATCAGAGCAGAGAGTGGCAGAGGAGAGACAAAGAGGTGATATCACAGCAGAGAGTGGCAGAGGAGAGACAAAGAGGTGATATCAGAGCAGAGAGTGGCAGAGGAGAGACAAAGAGGTGATATCAGAGCAGAGAGTGGCAGAGGAGAGACAAAGAGGTGATATCAGAGCAGAGAGTGGCAGAGGAGAGACAAAGAGGTGATATCACAGCAGAGAGTGGCAGAGGAGAGACAAAGAGGTGATATCAGAGCAGAGAGGGGCAGAGGAGAGACAAAGAGGTGATATCAGAGCAGAGAGTGGCAGAGGAGAGACAAAGAGGTGATATCAGAGCAGAGAGTGGCAGAGGAGAGACAAAGAGGTGATATCAGAGCAGAGAGGGGCAGAGGAGAGACAAAGAGGTGATATCAGAGCAGAGAGAGGAAGGGGAGAGACACAGAGGTGATATCAGAGCAGAGAGTGGAAGGGGAGAGACAAAGTATCAGAGCAAGGAGAGGAAGGGGAGAGACAAAGAGGTGATAAGAGCAGAGCGTGGAAGGGGAGAGACACAGAGGTGATATCAGAACAGAGAGTGGAAGGGGAGAGACAAAGAGGTGATATCAGAGCAGAGAGTGGCAGAGGAGAGACAAGAGGTGATATCACAGAAGAGAGGTGTAAGAGAAGACAAAGAAGTGATATCACAGCAGAGAGGGGAAGAGGAGAGACAAAGAGGTGATATCAGAGCAGAGAGTGGCAGAGGAGAGACAAAGAGGTGATATCAGAGCAGAGAGTGAAAGGGGAGAGACAAAGAGGTGATATCAGAGCAGATAGTGGAAGGGGAGAGACAAAGAGGTGATATCAGAGCAGAGAGTGTAATGGGAGAGACAAAGAGGTGATATCAGACCACGTTCTAACCTCTCTCTGCAAGGCAAGGCTCAGGTCCTTGGCTTTACTCAGCACCAGCGGGTGCGTGTTCAAGTACGAGACGTATGTCTACGCTAGATAACAAAATAGTGCAGTAAAAATTGAACAGCGAGTTAACAACAACTTTCTTGTGAATCTGGAGAAACCGAGAATTTTCAGTTATTGACAGAGACTTACGGAGATGAGTGGTTGTCTCGTGCAGGTGTTTCTGAATGGCACAGACGAATTTTTGGTAGGCAGAGAAAGAGTGAAAGATGATGACCGTCGGGTGGAGTTTGCACTAAGACAATGCCCCAACCATAACACATTGTCTGTGAGACAGTTTTCAGCAAATTGTGAACTGCCTTTCGAAGCCAAGAATAGTGTACGGATTTTGGACGGAGAAATGCAGTTCACGTGATGCGGGGGTGGAAGACCTATATAAAGGAAAAAGCGTGCGGGCAAGGTCACATTGAGCATAGTCAGCGGGCAAATTGAGAGGCAAGTTCGATCTCGTCTGGTGTTGTGTTTGATATGGAAATACTTAGCCCCAACCACCCTAAATATTGCGTGTTTTATATATATATATATATATATATATATATATATATATTGGTGATTCCTGATGATTAATGTTCGCGTGAATGGCACGGGTGATGCCATCATGCTGTTAATATCATGTAAACTTCATGAAGCTGTGGAGGAGTATTAGTGTGTTAGCCCATGTGAACTTCATGAAACTGTGGAGGATATTCAGTACGTTGGAACAAGTTGAAATATGTTATTCAATGCATGGGCACAAAAGTGAATATATTATTCCCTACATTGGCACAAAAGTAGAAATATGTATTTAGTGCATTTCGCACAAGGGGAAATATGTTATTCAGTGATTGGCACAGGGAAGTTTTATGTGAGATAGGGGGTGTGGATTTCATGGCAGCAGGGGCTGAAATGTGTTACCAGTGCGTGGGCACAATATTGAGATAATGTATACTTCCTTAGTAGGGTTTAATTGATACTTAGTTAGAGGCAATACATTGTATTTATGTCATGCCTTATTATCATGATGATACATGTTTATGTCCTGTGTATGTAATGTCTGTGGTGGCTTCACTGTGATATATGTAGAGAGTGTTAATAAATGGATGTAAATTGATTGCTGACTTGGTGATATGTATTTCATGTTGAAGTGAAATACGAATATGTGTAAGATGTTGAATTAACTGGTGTGCAGTATCCTTGGAGGGGATAATCTGGTTTGGCGGTCATGGGGGTCGCGAGATCTTGGTCACGCAGTACGGAAGTACATGCCAAGGGAATGCCTGAAACAGCTGGGTTGATCTTTTTCGTCCCAATCTATCCATAAAACGGAAATTTAGCACTAGCAAAGTTTACAAAATCACAACATCACTGTGCTCAAGCACCCACCACATTCACCAGACCTGGCTCCCTATGACTTCTATCTAACCCGACAGATCAAGTTGGTGCTCAAAGTGTCCAATTTTTTTGTCAGTCAAAGATGTCAAAGCACAGACGACGGAGATTCTCAGCATCCTTTAAAAAACTGGACTGTAGTTTTGCTGGGAACTTAGTGTTGGCAGCATCGTGCACAGCTTTCTGTTGGCATCATCGTGCATAGCTTTGTGTTGGCAGCATCATGTGCTCTTTGTCTCAACTCAGATGGGAATTATTGTGAATGAGAACAAATGTGAGTCTCAGTTGCTCTGTACAGCGAGATACAGGCACAGTCTCGTATATCTGCCGTTGACATGTACTATAAAGGAATGTTTATATCTGCCATTGAAATGTACTATATAGGACATGTTTATATCTGCCATTGACATGTATTGTATAGGACATGTTTATATCTGCCATTGACATGTACTATATAGGACATGTTTATATCTGCCGTTGACATGTACTATATAGGACATGTTTATATCTGCCATTGAAATGTACTATATAGGACATGTTTATATCTGCCATTGACATGTATTGTATAGGACATGTTTATATCTGCCATTGACATGTACTATATAGGACATGTTTATATCTGCCATTGACATGTGCTATATCTTATATATCTTATATCCTTCCCGTGCCGTTAGACGTCACATAGGGCTCGCAAAGTAGTTCGCCAATTTTTCCTGTCTTCGGCGAGTCTTTCAACCTCAACAAAGGATTTTATGCCTGTTAACTTGGCCTCACTTAATAATGTTCTCTTCAGAGTTTCACGCGGTCTGCCCCTTTTTCTTCGGCCTGTTGTGTTCCACTTGATAGCTTGTTTTGGGATTCTCTGATCATTTCTTCTCATCAAGTGGCCAACATATGTCCATCTCCTTTTCCTGATCACCCATGAGACTGGTTGTTGTTCAGTCATCTGTCTTATCTCTGCATTGTTCTTGAATTCATTCCACTTGATGCCGAGTATTTTCCTTAGGCATTTGTTTTCAAAAGAGTCTAATTTCTTTTCTATTTCTTTAGTTGTTTTCCAGCTTTCGCATACATAAATGAGGGTGGATATTACATTTGAATTGAATAGTCTTAACTTGGTTTTTGTGCTTATAACTTTTGAATTCCATATGTTCTCAAGATTCTTGAAGATTGATGCTGCTTTTGCAATTCTGATCCTAACTTCCTTTCTAGTGTCACCATCCTGGTCTATGTAGCTGCCAAGGTATGCAAATTGATTGACTTCTTCAATATCTGTCCCTTCTATGTGTATTTTTCCATTTTGATTGATGGGAATTTTCATTATTTTTGTTTTGTCCTTGTTAATTTCAAGTCCTATTTTGCTAGCCAGTGAAGATAGGCTATCTGTTTTTTCTTGCATGGAATTCACATTATTACTGATAAGAGTTATGTCATCAGCAAAATCAAGATCTTCTAGTTGGGTCCCATGACCCAGTCAATACCTGTGTTACCTGTGCAGCATTTTTTCATTATGAAGTCTATTGTAATCCCAAAAAGTAAAGGAGACAGTATACATCCTTGTTTCACGCCTGTTTCAATCTGGAACCATTCACTCATCCCTTCTTCTGTCTTGACTGCACAACCATATCCATTGTATAAGTCCTTAATGATATTGACAATTTTAGATGGTATTCCATATAGACATAAAATTCTCCATAATGAATCTCTGTGTATGCTATCAAATGCCTTCTTAAAATCTATGAAATTCAATATTAATGGTTTCTGCTTTTCAATACGTTCTTCAAGTATTATTCTGAGAGTAAAGATCTGGTCGAGACAGCTTCTCCCTTTTCGAAATCCTGCTTATTCTTCTCTCATTGCAGTATCCACTATATCTTTGAGTCTATTCAAAATGACCTTGCAAAATACTTTTGACACAACTGATATTAAGGTTACTCCTCTCCAGTTGTTACAGTCACTAAGGTTGCCCTTTTTTGGTATTTTAACAATGATTCCCTTCTTCCAATTAGAAGGGACCTTTTCTTCTTTCCAAATCTTGTTAAACATTCTCTGTAGTTGTCTCATGTTGTCACTATTGATAGCTTTTAGCATCTCGGCTGTTATTTCATCTTCACCTGCAGCTTTGTTGTTAGCCATTAAATTCACTGCTGTTTCAATTTCATGCAATTTAATTTCATCTAGATTGACATTTAGTTGTGGGGCTGGTAAGTCAGTTTCAAGGTTTAACAATTCTTTTGGGTGTGGTCGATTGAGTATTTCTTGGAAGTGTTCAGCCCATCTTTGCTTTTGGTCTTTATTTGATGTTAATAGTGTTCCAGTTTTGCTAAGGATTGGTCTTTCTTTAGATGTAATAGTACCTGTTAGCCTCTTTTGTATGTTATATAAAGTTTTGCTGTCTCCTGTTTTTGCTGCTTTTTCTGCCTCTTTCGCCATATTGTCTATGTATTCTCTTTTATCCCTTCTAGCTGAACTTTTTACTTTCTTGTCTATGTCTTTGTATTTTGCTTTTGCCGAATCTCTTTCATGATCTGCTTTTGCATTCAACATGTTTAATTTGACTGCTTGTCTTTCATGTATATACTTCCATGTTTTATCTGATATCCATGCTTTTCTATTTGGTTTTTCCAATCCAGCGCTTACTTTTGCTGCTGTGATTATGGCTGTGCTGTAAGAATTCCATAACTCATCTATACCTATCTCCTCAACTTCACTGGGTGTTTTGGAATGATTGGCAAGTTCCTGATTGAAATTAATGTTAGCATTTTCTTCTTGTAGGCTGTGGATGTTTATCTTTCTGTGTACTGATTTCTTGTGTTGACTTTTCAATTTTAGTTTTATTTTCCCTATGCACAGGTTGTGATCACTGTTGACATCTGCACCCCTATAAGCCCTTACATCCATGAGAGATGTTCTGTATTGCTTTCTAATACAAAAATGGTCTATCTGGTTTCTAGTTCTATCATCTGGAGATATCCACGTTGTTTTATGTATCTCTTTGTGTGGGAATATTGTGCCTCCAATGACCATGCCCTCTGTTAGACATACTTCAATTAATCTTTCTCTATTCTTATTAACCATGTCAATTCCTTCTTTCCCCATCACTTTTTCAACGTCGGTATTATCCTTCCCTACCTTAGGGTTGAAGTCCCCCATAGCAATTAGGATGTCGTGTTTAGGGACTTTGTTGATGATTTGTTGTAGTTGGTGATAGAAGTCGTCTTTCACATCATCATCTGCATCATTCGTGGGTGCATAACACTGTATTATTGTCATTCTTCCGTGTCTTCGGTTGTATCGTGCTCTTATTATACGACTGTTCACTGGTTCCCATTCTACAAGGCTCTTTGCAGCTACATTTGACATAATAATGCCCACTCCGTCTCGGAATTTATTGTCATTTCTACCTGAATGTATAATTAACTTACCGTTTTCCGCCGATCTTTTACCTGCTTCTGGCCATCGCAATTCGCTGATGCCCAGTATGTCTAGATGGTATCTCTCCATTTCTTTGATGACCTGGTTAGTTTTTGTTGGTGCTGCCATCGTTCTCACATTCCAGAATCCGATCTTTGTCACATGTTTGGGGCCGACTAATGAGCTCTTCGGAGTTGGCATCCCTGATGCTCGGTTGGGACATGTTTATATCTGCCATTGACATGTGCTATATAGGACATGTTTATATCTGCCATTGACATGTACTATATAGGACATGTTTATATCTGCCATTGACATGTACTATATAGGACATGTTTATATCTGCCATTGACATGTACTATATAGGACATGTTTATATCTGCCATTGACATGTACTATATAGGACATGTTTATATCTGCCGTTTACATGTACTATATATAGGACATGTTTATATCTGCCGTTGACATTTTTCTATATATAGGACATGTTTATATCTGCCGTTGACATGTACTATATAGGACATGTTTATATCTGCCATTGACATGTACTATATAGGACATGTTTATATCTGCCGTTGACATGTACTATATAGGACATGTTTATATCTGCCGTTGACATGTACTATATATAGGACATGTTTATATCTGCCACTGACATGTACTATATAGGACATGTTTATATCTGCCGTTGACATGTACTATATATAGGACATGTTTATATCTGCCGTTGACATGTACTATATATAGGACATGTTTATATCTGCCGTTGACATGTACTATATAGGACATGTTTATATCTGCCATTGACATGTACTATATAAGAGAATAGTATAATTACGTTCTTTATAGTTATTAAGTTAAACGTATGGGACTAAGATGGGTGGAGTGTGTAGAAAGACTGCATGACTGCTGGATTCTCGAATCGCTCAGAAATGAAAACTTGAGCGTAACTTGGTACACAAAACTGAGATGAAAAGATAGCTGTAGATCATCAATCGTTTTTGCTGTACCACACAATATCTGGGAAGTTTTTCTATTGCACACGATATCTAGGAAGTTTTTCTATCGCACACGATATCTGGGAAGTTTTTCTATCGCACACGATATCTGGGAAGTTTTTCTATCGCACACGATATCTGGGACATTTTTTTATCGCACACGATATCTGGGAAGTTTTTCTATAGCACACGATATCTGGGAAGTTTTTCTGTCGTGTACGATATCTGGGAAGTTTTTCTATCGCACACGATATCTGGGAAGTTTTTCTATCGCACACGATATCTGGGAAGTTTTTCTTTCGCACATGGTATCTAGGAAGTTTTTCTATCGCACATGATATCTGGGAAGTTATTTAGAGAGCGATTCTGACTAAGGTTGTAGCAGAATTCTAACAGAAAACCAGTGACAAATTTGAAAGTGGCACAAGTGTAAACAGACCAGATAGTAGGTCCCGCCGTCGTAGTGTAGTGGATTAGTCACTCGATTGTTGACCAGTCGAACCGGGTTCAATTTCCACCCACACAGTAGTGGTCACACCGTTGCTCTCACCACAGTGGCTGTCACACCGTTGCCTTCACGACAGCGGAGGTCACACCGATGCCTTCGTCACAGTGGCTGTCACACCGTTGCCTTCGCCACAGCGGCTGTCACACCGTTGCCTTCGCCACGGCGGCTGACACACCCTTGCCTTCGCCACGGCGGTTGACACACCATTGCCGTCGCCACGGCGGCTAACACACCATTGCCTTCGCCACGGCGGCTGACACACCGTTGCCTACATCATATTGGTGGTCACACCGTTGCCTACATCACATTGGTGGTCACACCGTTGCCTACACCACAGTGGCGGTATTACCGTTGCCTACACCACAGTGGCGGTATTACCGTTGCCTACACCACAGTGGCGGTATTACCGTTGCCTTCACCACATTGATAGTCACACCGTTGGCTTCACCACATTGATAGTCACACCGTTGGCTTCACCACATTGATAGTCACACCGTTGGCTTCACCACAGTGGCGGTATTATCGTTGCCTTCACCACAGTGGCAGTATTACCGTTGCCTTCACCACATTGGTGGTCACACCGTTGCCTTCACCACAGCGGCGGCATTATCGTTGCCTTCACCACAGTGGCAGTATTACCGTTGCCTTCACCACATTGGTGGTCACACCGTTGCCTTTATCACAGTGGTGGTCACTCCGTGATCCGGAAGAAACTATTGGGTTCATCAAGCCTCCAGAAACAATAGGTGGCAGGGTTGGCTCTCATACTTTTATCTGTAGACCAGATTGCAGAATACACACACAACTTTCTGTAACTGTGCTCTGTTATTTACATTCAACATTAGTATAATGCGGCGGTTCTCAAACGTGTTGGGCCGTGGAGCCTTTTTCAGGGAAAACTTGCACGGCAGAACCCAGGAGACATTTCATCACAGGACAAGCATTCATAAAAGAAGAAGACGACAAAATGTCATGAGAACGTACGTTAAGTACAGTGTGAAGTAACACAAGTGTATCAAGATAAAAGTTATATTACTAAGAGGTGAATGATAAGATGTTAAATGTAGATAGAAGAAAAACCAAAATATACCTTAATGTACCTGACAAAGTGTTTGTGACTTGCAGCATTGACTTTTTTAATATTTGGCGTTGCTGTGGAAGGTCGCAGCCTCATGACCACTTCAGCATCAAGTCTACTGCAGCATCAAGTCTACTGCAGCATCGAGTCTACTGCAGCATCAAGTCTACTGCAGCATCAAGTCTACTGCAGCATCGAGTCTGCTGCAGCATCAAGTCTACTGCAGCATCAAGTCTACTGCAGCATCGAGTCTACTGCAGCATCAAGTCTACTTCAGCATCAAGTCTACTGCAGCATCAAGTCTACTGCAGCATCAAGTCTACTGTAGAATCGAGTCTACTGCAGCATCAAGTCTACTGCAGCATCGAGTCTACTGCAGCATCAAGTCTACTGCAGCATCGAGTCTACTGCAGCATCGAGTCTACTTCAGAACTTTGTTTTTGTAAAAGTGAAATGTGGAAATCCACATTCACAGAAACAGGCTCTCTTATAAATGAGAGAAGAACATGGCAGCTTTCTTCTCAATTTCAGGACACTCGTTATTCCTTTTGCACCAAAATGTAGCCAACAACGCTCTATGAAACTCTTTCTGAAGTCAAGAATATGATATCATGTTAATAATTTCTCATTATGGAGCGTTGTGAACTGATGAGGCTCTTCCGTGCAAGAAAATAGGTTCTTGACCCACGAATAGTTTTAACGTTTCTCCGCTTCTCTCCCCTTCTTCGTTGGAGGAAATTTTGAGACAGGGCATAAACCAGATCTTCCAAATGTTGCACATTTCGTCATAAAAAACGTACCGATGTTCAGCGCTTCCGTCCATCTCTACTAAAATGTCCTTTAAGGCAGGGAAGATGTATACGTCAAGGAAAGGAAGCTGTATATGTCACGATAAGGAAGATGTATAGGTCACGATAGGGAAATAGACCACGGTAAGGAAGCTGTATAGGTCACGATAGGGAAGTTGTATACATTTAGGTAGGGAAGCTATATAGGCCACAGTAGGGAAGCTGTATACGTCACGATAGAGAAGCTGTATACATTACGGTAGGGAAGCGGTAGGGTGGTGGATGGTGAAAGTCCTCCAGATATGGAGGATCCCTGTGAATAAGGAGTTATCCAAATAAGCAGGCGTGGACCAACTGGTGGTAGACTCAGAGAGCGAGGTGGGGTAGTAGGTGGCTCTACTACTCCTATAAAGTGCCTCAGGTGCTCAGTGAAGGGAATACTAGGCGGGTAAGAGGCGCCTTAAAACCTCTCGCTCCCGCTGCCTTGCGGGTAGGACAGGGAGTCCAAAGGCTAGCGGAGAGTCCGTACACAAACCGACAAAAGGCAACGGGAAACCACTGTTGTTATTCCCAAGAATAGTTATGCTTGAACAGAATAATCGATTCATCATGAACGACGTTAATGGATGCTCCTTTGGAACAGCCTCGTCCGGTAGGGCAGCTCACGAGCCACAGGTGAGGCCAGATCGTCATCAAGCTACTGGTGGCAAAACTAACAAGTTCAAAATAGCAACATGGAATGTTAGAACTTTATTCCAGGCTGGAAAATTAGAAAATGTAAAGATGGAAATGGAAAGGATGAAGATCAACATATTAGGAATGCGTGAAGTTAGATGGACAGATGCAGGGAAGATAAACTCAGATAAATATACAATAATATATTCAGGAAGTGAGAAACATGAACGAGGAGTAGGAATTATATTTGACGAACAAACGGCAAGGACAATTGTAGGATATTTGAACATCTCGGACAGAGTCCTGCTAGCCCAACTGAAAGGACAACCAATAAACATAAATATTATACAAGTGTACGCTCCAACATCTGAAAGCTCTGAAGAAGATGTACAGCTATTTTATAATGACATAGAGACAGCACTAAAACACACAAAGTCACATGAAGTTACCATAGTCATGGGAGATTTTAATGCCAAAGTTGGTAAAGGAAGAACTTCAGACATCGTTGGTGACTATGGACTGGGGGAGAGGAATGACAGAGGTTATAAATTAATTGAATGGGCAAGAATACACAGCATTGTTGTAGGAAACACCTGGTTTAAACAACATCCTCGAAGACTGGCAACGTGGTGCAGTCCAGACAAAAAGACTTTTAACCAGATAGACTACATATTAATCAACAAACGATTCCGCAATGCATTACTGACAACAAAAACCATGCCAGGAGCTGACTGCAATAGTGACCATGATCCACTCTGTGGAAAAGTTAGAATAAAAGTAAAGAAAGCAGGCAGAAAAGTGAGAAACATCAAACTGAATACAGAATTTCTTAAAAATGACCAAGAACTGCGAGAACAATACAAAGTTATTATAACAAATAGATACAATGCAATAGCAAAGATAAATAGTATAGATGAACAATGGGAAATGTTAAAATATTCTATCCACCAAACTGTTAAGGAGATAATACCACCGAAAAAAGAAGCCCCTAAAAATAAATGGATGACAGACGACATCTTAGGACTGATGGACAAGAGGTGGACAGAGTATATCGGTGAGCTATATGGAGGAGAAAGACTAGAATTAACACCAGATGCTGAAAACTGTGAGGGACCACCAATACTTGAAGATGAAATCATAGATGCCATCAAACACATGAAGAAAGGAAAAGCGACTGGGCCTGATAATATAACAATAGAAGAAATAGAGGCACTAGAGGAGACAGGACTAAAAATAATAACCAAGTTACTGAATGACATTTACAACAGTGGTTATATTCCCAGTGACCTGATTAAATCCACGTTTATAGCACTACCAAAGAAACCAGGTGCAAAGGAATGTGATGACCACCGGACTATCAGCCTCTCATGTCACATAACGAAGCTACTTCTGAGAATCATTATGAGAAGAAGAAGGAAAAAGATAAAAATGGAAATAGCAGATGAACAGTTTGGATTTGTTGAAGGAAAGGGAACACACAATGCCATTTATGCTTTACGAACACTAACAGAAAGAGCTTTAGAAGTACAGAAAGATCTCTACTTATGCTTCATTGATTACACCAAGGCATTTGACAAGGTGAAACAATGAAATTATTAAAATGCTTGAAGACATCAATATAGACGGCAAAGACCTGAGGATTGTAAAACATCTATACTGGCAGCAAGAAGCAGCAGTTCGAGTTGAAAATAGAATTGGAAAATATCAACCTATAAAACAAGGAGTGCGGCAAGGATGTGTACTATCTCCAGACCTTTTTTCTCTGTATAGCGAGAATATTCTAAGAACAATCATAACAGAACCAGGCATAAAAATTGGAGGATACAATATTAACAACCTTCGGTATGCTGACGACACAGTACTGATAGCTGAGAACCAACAAGACCTGCAAAATCTCTTGGATAAAGTCGTCAAAGAAAATGAACAGAAAGGCCTTACTTTGAACTTCAAAAAGACAAAGACTATGGTTATATCTAAGAAACAGAATCCACCAGCATGCAGTATTAAATTAAACTGAACTATTCTAAAGCAGGTGCAGAAATTCAGATACCTTGGAGCAGTAATAACTTCAGATGGGAAATGCAGAACAGAAATTAGGAACAGAATAGGCCAAGCAAAGACTGCATTTCAGAGAATGAGAAACATATTAACCAACACATCCTTATCAATGAATGTTAGAAAACGAGTCCTAAAATGCTATATTGAACCTATCTTGTTATATGGAAGTGAATCATGGACAATAGGCAAGTCTGCACAAAAATCATTGGAAGCAGCAGAAATGTGGTTTATTAGAAGAATGTTGCGAATCCCCTGGACAGCAAAAATAACTAATGAAGAATGTATGAGAAGAGCTGGAGAGACAAAAAAAACCTTGTCAAAAAGATAAGAGAGAGACAATGTACTTTCATAGGACATGCAATGAGAAGAGGGGGCATTGAAAATATTATAACAACAGGAAAAATAGAAGGAAGAAGATCAAGAGGAAGACCAAGAGAAATGATACTGGACAGTCTGACGGGATGGTGTGAGAGGAGATCACCAACTGAGCTGGAGAAGCATAATAGCCAAAGCCAGTCGGCACGGCACATGATGATGATGATGAGGAAAGCTTTATAGGCCACTGTAGGGAAGCTGTATAAGTCACGATAGGGAAGCTGTATAGGTCACAGTAGGGAAGCTATATAGGCCACGGCAGTGAACATAATTCCCCCAAAACTCGACTTTCTATTGAAGGCAGTAAACATAGTCGTACATTTCCCTTGCAGTGCTAGATATGCGTCATTTATTTATGTAAAGATATCTGGTAGGTACACAGTTAAGTGCTAGATATGCGTCATTTATTTATGTAAAGATATCTGGTAGGTACACAGTTAAGTGCCAGATATGCGTCATTTATTTATGTAAAGATATCTGGTAGGTACACAATTCTCGCTAAGCACTGAGTATCAGTCATCCGGGAGTGTAAATCAAGCTGGTGATCGATGGAGAAAGCGAGGACTTCAGTGTGGAACAGCAGACATGTATGGACACTTCCCATATAGTCACGTGGAATAACAGACATGTATGGACACTTCCCATATAGTCACGTGGAACAATAGACATGTATGGACAATTCTCATATAGTCACGTGGAACAACAGACATATATGGACACTTCTCATATAGTCACGTGGAACAACAGACATGTATGGACACTTCTCATATAGCCAGTAGAACAACAGACATGTATGGACACGTCTCATATAGTCACGTGGAACAACAGACATGTATGGACACTTCTCATATAGCCAGTAGAACAACAGACATGTATGGACACGTCTCATATAGTCACGTGGAACAACAGACATGTATGGACACTTCTCACATAGTCACATGGAACAACAGACATGTATGGATACTTCCTATATAGTCACGTGGAATAACAGACATGTATGGACACTTCCCATATCCTCACAAAGAATCTGGAACAAATGGTTACTCAGAGGCTGAGAATTCATGAAATGAATAATTGTCACTGCTTCGTCGAGGACACTTTTGAGATTTGGTGGCATTTTTCTTCTGCCAAGTGCTTGTCAATCAATAATGCAGTGGCTCCTAGTGTATCTTTTTTGCATCGATTTTGTTTCTTGTGACAACACCAGCAGTCTTTCCTACCATTGCCGTGGCTCTCTCAGTCTAAGTATTGTACAGCTGCCGCGTGGAATATCATTTTCCTCCATAAAGTTATTTACGACGTTGAGCATGTTAACTCCAGCTGCGCTCTTCGGTAGAGGTCGGCACAGAAGCAGGCCAGAATTCCTAGTTAAAGGATGTATACTTCTCCCAGTACTATATTTCTGCTACATAACTATCTCTCTTTCTCTAACATGTAACGCAGTCTCCCTCGGCTTTTTTCTTTCTGTTTTCTTTGACTGTTCTTTTTTATTTCTTATCTTGTCTGCCCACGCCTCTCATTTATTCTCTCCTTGTCGGTCTTTATTTTCTCTCTCTCTCTCTCACACACACACACACACACTCTATTCTCCATTTTATTTATACTCTGCTTTCAGGTGTTTAAGTATATATCACTTTATCTCTTCCTGTTTATCTCTTCTACTCTACCTGTTTATCTGTGATAACATCCAGTCTATAAAAAACACTAACTCAGCAGGATGTGATGACATTAGCAACAATATACTACGCTACATTGCACCAGTTATCATACACATTAACATACATGTTTAGTTTATGAATTAATAAACACTATTTCTTTACTTAAAGTGTTTCCTCTTTTTAAATTAGAATATACTACTGACCTTTCAAATTAGAGATCTATATCCATTTTGTCATCATTGCCTAAACCTCTTGTAAAACATATACAAAAGTACCACACATGCAGTAAAACAATCTAATAATAGAGTCAGGTTCTAGACCAGAACATTTCCACTCCGGTATACACACAGGTCAATCCGACAACCCTGTGGTCCAGGGTGAGAACTGTGGTCCTGAGGTACGGGCTGCCTGTCTCTCACTTGATCAGAAAGGCGGGCTGCTGCAGCAATGTAAGTGTGGAGGCTAGTGTGGACAGGACGACAATCAGTTGTGTGTGTGGAGGATAGTGTGGACAGGACGACAACCAGTTGTGTGTGTGGAGGATAGTGTTGGCAGAACGACAATCAGTTGTGTGTGTGGAGGATAGTGTTGACAGGACGACAATCAGTTGTGTGTGTGGAGGATAGTGTGGACAGGACGACAACCAGTTGTGTGTGTGGAGGATAGTGTTGACAGGACGACAATCAGTTGTGTGTGTGGAGGATAGTGTTGATAGGACGACAATCAGTTGTGTGTGTGGAGGATAGTGTGGACAGGACGACAATCAGTTTTGTGTGTGGAGGATAGAGTTGGCAAGAAGACAACCAGTTGTATGTATGGAGGTTAGTGTTGGCAGGACGACAACCAGTTGTGTGTGTGGAGGCTAGTGTGGACAGGACGACAACCAGTTGTGTGTGTGGAGGCTAGTGTGGACAGGACGACAACCAGTTGTGTGTGTGGAGGCTAGTGTGGACAGGACGACAACCAGTTGTGTGTGTGGAGGCTAGTGTGGACAGGACGACAACCAGTTGTGTGTGTGGAGGATAGAGTTGGCAAGAAGACAACCAGTTGTATGTGTGGATGTTAGTGTGGGCAGGACGACAACGACTTGTGTGTGGAGGCTAGTGTGGGTATGACGACAACCAGTTGTGTGTGTGGAGGCTAGTGTGGACAAGGCGACAGCCAGTTGTGTCTGTGGAGGCTAGTGTGGACAGGACGACAACCAGTTGTGTGTGTGGATGCTAGTGTTGGACGGATGACAAACAGTTGTGTGTGTGGAGGCTAGTGTGGGCAAGACGACAGCCAGTTGTGTGTGTGGAGGATAGAGTGAGTAGGATGACAACCAGTTGTGTGTGTGGAGGCTAGTGTGGGTAGGACGACATCCAGTTGGGTGTGTGCAGGGTAGTGTGCGCAGGACGAAAATCAGTTGTATGTGTGGAGGCTAATGTTGGTAGGACGACTATCAGTTGTGTGTGTGGAGGCTAGTGTGGGCATGACGACAGCTATAGTCACTATCTTGTTATCTCACCTATACTCACTAACTCGTTATCTCAGCTTTACTCACTATCTTGTTATCTCAGCTATACTCACTAACTTGTTATCTCAGCTATACTTACTAACTCGTTATCTCAGCTTTACTCACTATCTTGTTATCTCAGCTATACTCACTAACTCGTTATCTCAGCTTTACTCACTATCTTGTTATCTCAGCTATACTCACTAACTCGTTATCTCAGCTTTACTCACTATCTTGTTATCTCAGCTATACTTACTAACTTGTTATCTCAGCTATACTTACTAACTCGTTATCTCAGCTATACTTACTATCTTGTTATCTCAGCTGCACTCACTAACTTGTTATCTCAGCTATACTCACTATCTTGTTATCTCAGCTATACTTACTATCTTGTTATCTCAGCTATACTTACTATCTTGTTATCTCAGCTATACTTACTATCTTGTTATCTCAGCTATACTTGCTAACTCTTTATCTCAGCTATACTTACTATCTTGTTATCTCAGCTATACTTACTATCTTGTTATCTCAGCTATACTTACTAACTCTTTATCTCAGCTATACTTACTATCTTGTTATCTCAGCTATACTTACTATCTTGTTATCTCAGCTATACTTCCTAACTCTTTATCTCAGCTATACTTACTATCTTGTTATCTCAGCTATACTTCCTAACTCTTTATCTCAGCTATACTTACTATCTTGTTATCTCAGCTATACTCACTATCTTGTTATCTCAGCTATACTTACTAACTCTTTATCTCAGCTATACTTACTATCTTGTTATCTCAGCTATACTTACTATCTTGTTATCTCAGCTATACTTACTAACTCTTTATCACAGCTATACTTACTATCTTGTTATCTCAGCTATACTTACTATCTTGTTATCTTAGCTATACTTACTATCTTGTTATCTCAGCTATACTAACTAACTCTTTATCTTAGCTATACTTACTATCTTGTTATCTCAGCTACACTCACTAACTTGTTATCTCAGCTATACTTACTATCTTGTTATCTCAGCTATACTCACTATCTTGTTATCTCAGCTATACTTACTATCTTGTTATCTCAGCTATACTTACTATCTTGTTATCTCAGCTATACTTACTATCTTGTTATCTCAGCTATACTTCCTATCTTGTTATCTCAGCTATACTTACTATCTTGTTATCTCAGCTATACTTACTATCTTGTTATCTCAGCTATACTTACTATCATGTTATCTCAGCTATACTGACTATCTTGTTATCTCAGCTATACTCACTATCTTGTTATCTCAGCTATACTCACTATCTTGTTATCTCAGCTATACTCACTATCTTGTTATCTCAGATACACTCACTGTCTTGTTATCTCAGCTATACTCACTATCTTGTTATCTCAGCTATACTAACTATCTTGTTATCTCAGATACACTCACTATCTTGTTATCTCAGATACACTCACTGTCTTGTTATCTCAGATACACTCACTATCTTGTTATCTCAGATACACTCACTATCTTGTTATCTCAGATACACTCACTATCTTGTTATCTCAGATACACTCACTGTCTTGTTATCTCAGATACACTCACTGTCTTGTTATCTCAGCTATACTCACTATCTTGTTATCTCAGATACACTCACTATCTTGTTATCTCAGATACACTCACTGTCTTGTTATCTCAGATACACTCACTGTCTTGTTATCTCAGATACACTCACTGTCTTGTTATCTCAGATACACTCACTGTCTTGTTATCTCAGATACACTCACTATCTTGTTATCTCAGCTATACCCACAATCTTGTTATCTCAGATACACTCACTATCTTGTTATCTCAGCAATAACCACAATCTTGTTATCTCAGATACACTCACTATCTTGTTATCTCAGCTATACCCACAATCTTGTTATCTCAGCTATACCCACAATCTTGTTATCTCAGATACACTCACTATCTTGTTATCTCAGATACACTCACTATCTTGTTATCTCAACTATACCCACAATCTTGTTATCTCAGCTATACCCACAATCTTGTTATCCCAGCTATACCCACAATCTTGTTATCTCAGCTATACCCACAATCTTGTTTTCTCAGCTATACTCACTGTCTTGTTATCTCAGCTATACCCACAATCTTGTTATCTCAGCTATACCCACAAACTTGTTATCTCAGCTATACCCACAATCTTGTTATTTCAGCTATAGTCACTAACTCGTTATCTCAGCTATACTCACAGTCTTGTTATCTCAGCTATACCCACAATCTTGTTTTCTAAGCTATACCCACAATCTTGTTATCTCAGCTATACCCACAATCTTGTTATCTCAGCTATACTCACTAACTCGTTATCTCAGCTATACTCACTGTCTTGTTATCTCAGCTATACTCACTATCTTGTTATCTCAGCTATACTCACTGTCTTGTTATCTCATCTGTAGTCACTAACTTGTTATCCCAGCTATACCCACAATCTTGTTATCTCAGCTATACCCACAATCTTGTTATCTCAGCTATACTCACTGTCTTGTTATCTCAGCTATACCCACAATCTTGTTATCTCAGCTATACCCACAAACTTGTTATCTCAGCTATACCCACAATCTTGTTATTTCAGCTATAGTCACTAACTCGTTATCTCAGCTATACTCACAGTCTTGTTATCTCAGCTATACCCACAATCTTGTTTTCTAAGCTATACCCACAATCTTGTTATCTCAGCTATACCCACAATCTTGTTATCTCAGCTATACTCACTAACTCGTTATCTCAGCTATACTCACTGTCTTGTTATCTCAGCTATACTCACTATCTTGTTATCTCAGCTATACTCACTGTCTTGTTATCTCATCTGTAGTCACTAACTCGTTATCTCAGCTATACTCACTGTCTTGTTATCTCAGCCATACTCACTATCTCGTTATCTCAGCTATACTCACTGTCTTGTTATCTCAGCTATACTCACTATCTTGTTATCTCATCTATAGTCACTAACTCGTTATCTCAGCTATACTCACTGTCTTGTTATCTCAGCCATAGTCACTATCTCGTTATCTCAGCTATACTCACTGCCTTGTTATCTCATCTATACTCACTAACTCATTATCTCAGTTATACTCACAATCTTGTTATCTCAGTTATACTCACTGTCGTGTTATATCATATATACTCACTATCTTCTTATATCAGCTATACTCACTAACTCGTTATCTCAACTATACTTACTATCTTGTTATCTCATTTATACTCACTATCTCGTTATCTCAGCTATACTTACTATCTTGTTATCTCATTTATACTCACTATCTCGTTATCTCAGCTATACTTACTATCTTGTTATCTCAGCTATACTCACTATCTCGTTATCTCAGTTATCCTTACTAATTGGTTATCTCAGTTATCCTCACTAACTGGTTGTCTCAGTTATCCTATGGTTACACACTTACAGAACAACGACTCTGGCGACAAGATCGATGAATCCACACTAACATCTTTGAATAAGTCTGTAAAAAGAACAAATATCCTTTAATGCGTAGAACACATGATGATGATGGAACTTACGTCTTATGCTATGAATGTAAAGCTGTAACACCTCTGGTCACACAGGTGAACATGATGAAACAGGATGTAAGCCTCTGGTCACACAGGTGAACATGATGAAACAGGATGTAAGCCTCTGGTCACACAGGTGAACATGATGAAACAGAATTTCCAGAGGCCTAGAAGATCGAAACATATAAAGAAAAATTATATGCAACAAATTGCGCTGACTACAAATCTACAACAGCTTTCAGCACATAAATATTTATTTCATTTACAAGTCACTTTTATTCTACAATCAAGCGTTCTCTAGATTCTCGCTCATTCTTCTCTTCTAGACTCACTCTCGCTTACAACTCACAGGATTTTCACGCAGTGACTACAAATCACAAGAAATATCTTGTGACAAGTTTTCACCTGTGACACATTTTCACATGTGACCAGGTGGAACGAGAAAATAATGACTAAGTCAAGGGCTTCAAACCTGTCTATGCTTTCTTTCTTTAGTTATATTTAAACCGTTATTTACATTTGACAGCTCATTATTTACCCAAATAAGCAGGCGCGGACCAACTTTCGGTAGTCTCAGAGAGTGAGGTGGGGTAGTAGGTGGCTCTACTACTCCTATAAAGTGCCTCATGTGCTCAGTGAAGGGAATACCAGACGAGTAGAAGGCGCCTTAAAAGTCTCTCTCCCGCTGCCTTGCGGGTAGGAGAGGGAGATCACAGGCTAGCGGAGGGACAGTACACAAACTGATAGAAGGCAACGGGAAACCACTATTGTAGCTCCCAAGAACAATTATGCTTATTCAGAGTAATAGATTTATCATGAACGACGTTAGTTGATTTTCCTTTGGAACAGCCTCGTCCGGTAGGGCAGCTCACGAGCCACAGGTGAGGCAGATGGTCATCAAGCTACTGGTGGCAAAACTAACAAGTTCAAAATAGCAACATAGAATGTTAGAACTCTATTCCAGGCTGGAATATTAGAAAATGTAAAGAGGGAAATAGAAAGATTGAAAATCAGCATATTAGGAATTAGTGAAATTAGATGGACAGGTGCAAGGAAGATAAACTCTGATAAATATACAATAATATATTCTGAAAGTGAGAAACACACCGAACTGTTAAGGCGGTAATACCACCGAAGAAAGAAGCCCCTAAAAATAAATGCATGACAGACGACATCTTAGGACTGATGGACAGGAGGAGGAGGAGTAAAAATAAGGAGGAAAAATATAACAAGATAAATAAAGAAATAAGACGCAAATGCAGAGAAGCAAAAGAAGTGTGATTAAATGAACAGTGCAGACAGATAGAGGACTCTCATAATAAAGAAACCCCAAACATGCATAACCGAATTAATGAACTCACAGGCAGGAAAACAAAATATACCACAGGATGCCTGAAATGAAAAGAAGGTAAAATTTTAATGGAAAAAGAAGACATTGTGGACAGGTGGACAGAGTACATCGGAGCTGCATTCAAAATTATTTGACGCTGGAACCACATGGGTTAAACTCGCTGTTTAGTTACACGTAACATCATCTTCTTCAATCATTATAGTACCTCTCCAATAAATCCACCCCTTCTTACTTCTCAAACTTCCTCACAGCATCACTCTGCAACCCCGCTATTTTCTCTGCAACCCCTCTTCTCTGCAACCCCTCTTCCCCAATCATCTGTTTCAATTTCTCCTAGCAAGGTCGGTATTGCGTCACTCTCTCTCCCCTCCCCGGTTCCCCATCCACCACCCCCAGTTACAACCCACCGACCACATGTCACAGGTCTCTATTTAAACAATTTCCACGTCCTACCAGATCCATTCCTGACACACACCGCCAGACAAGCCACACCTTGCAATTTACAGCTAAGTACCTTTTTTTTTTACAGTATTCATGTAAATCTATACTTTATCTCCTCTCCCTATTTCTTCGTCCTGTATGTTTTTGTATGATTAAGGCTCACGCCGAAACGTCACAACTTTGTAATCGTTAAGTAATAAAGCTGCTCCTACTTTTTTCCTATTTTATACATTCTGGTATCACGGCTTTACTGCAGTGCTTCGTGTATAGTTGTATACTTATACACTAATTATTGAGAGTACATCGGTGAGCTATATGGAGGAGAGAGACCAGAATTAACACCAGATACTGAAAACTGTGATGGACCGCCAATACTTGAAGATGAAATCATAGATGCCATCAAACACATGAAGAAAGGAAAAGCGACTGGGCCTGATAATATAACAATAGAAGAAATAGAGGCACTAGAGGAGAGAGGAATAAAAATAACAACCAAATTACTGAACGACATTTACAACAGTGGTTATATTCCCAGTGACTTGCTTAAATCCACATTTATAACACTACCAAAGAAACCAGGTGCAAAGGAATGTGACGACCACCGGAATATCAGCCTCTCATGTCACATAACGAAGCTACTTCTGAGAATAATTATGAGAAGAACAAGGAAAAAGATAAAAATGGAAATAGCAGATGAACAGTTTGGATTTGTTGAAGGAAAGGGAACACACAATGTCATTTATGCTTTACAAACACTAACAGAAAGAGCTTTAGAAGTACAGAAAGATCTCTACTTATGCTTCATTGATTACTCCAAGGCATTTGACAAGGTGAAACATAATGAAACTATTAAAATGCTTGAAGACAGTTAATCCTGGTGATACGCCCAACCACTTTCTTATGGATTTATTTATCTTTCTTTCGACTGCCTCTACTGTGCTGGTACTTACTTCGTAAATGAGTAGTGGCCACATCAGTTTTGGAATCAGCATAAACTGGAGGCACCATATTTTGAACTTACCCATAGCCTGCTTTTGTCTATGATGTTCAGTCCATTCTGCGCCATTTCTATAACCTGCTTCACAGCGCTTGAGTCCTTCATGGATGCATCATATACTCTGCCAAGGCTCTTCACTGGCTCTTCCCCTACAGTTGGGATTATTTGATTTGCCACTGTGTACGATCTTTCTATCACTTTCCCTTTCATGAGTGACAGACTTCTTGACTTCTTTGGCTTGAAGCTCATGCGGCACTATATGATAAGGCTGTCCAAACGCTCTAACATCTTTCGTGCCTGTGCTTCACTGGTTGTTATTACTGTTGTGTCATCCATGAATACTTTTAGTGGTGGCATTTGACATCTATTTCTGAATCTTGGGCCTTCTGTTGCTCCTTCTGCTGCTCTCATGATTACTTGCATGGCTAGTACGAACAGTGTGGGAGATATTGTACAACCCATTGCAATTCCTACCTGGAGCTCGATCCATCTTGTAGTATATCCTGATGTTCCAAACCTCATGAGGAACCCTGTGAAGTACCTTTTCAGCATATTTGTGATTTCTTTTGGCACATGATACATGTCTAGTGCTAGCCATATCATCTGGTGCGGTACTGAGCCATACGCATTGGCTAGGTCAAGTCATATTACCTGTAGATTTTGCTTTCCAGATTTTGCCTGCTGAATAGCTTCTCATTGACGCATGCTCGAGACATCCTGGGAAACCTGTAATTCCTCCCTTCTGCACGGATGTATCAATGTAACCATTGTCTAGGAGGTATGTTGTTAGTCTTTTTGCCATCACAGAGAAGAATATCTTTCCTTCCACATTTAGATCGGCCTGAACTGGTTGATTTCAGTGGAATTCTGCTCCTTGGGGATGTATACTCCGTTAGCCTTTTTCCATTCCTTACATATGACTCCTTTGTTCCATGCTGTTCGTAGGAGTTTATGAAGCTTCTTTAGTACTTCAGGGCATCTTTTGTATAGTATGTAAGGAACGCCATTTGGGCCTGGTGCTGACTTGCCTTTAGCTTTTCTTACAACGCTCTCTACTTCTTGTAAGGTTGGTGGGCTGCATTTGAATTTGCTGCCTGGTGCACAGGGCCACACTAGACCTTTCATCTGCTCGAGAGGTGTATGCTGATTTTTATCAGAGTATGTCTTGCTCAGATGTTCCTCGACCACCTCCTTACCTGCTTTCAGCGTACCTGATTTTGGCTGTTCAAATAACTGCTTGGCAAATCCGAAGGGATCTCTGTAGAACTTCTCTCTTGCGTATCTGGTTTCCCTCTTCCTTTTACATAATCATTCAGCTCTGCAAAGGGCATTGTGCTGGGATTTTAGATGCTGCCAAACCTGTCTTAGTCCTTCTTTTTCTGATTCATGTGCCTTCTTGAACATTTTCCGGGCATGGTTCTTCTGCTGTCTTATTGCTTCTATTTTCCTCTCTCTTCTGGACTTTCTTGGTGTCACTTTTTCTCTTTTTGCCTGTTTGGTTCCAAACTCTTTGTGGCAGTGAAGATATATGATGTTACCAAATGCTTCCAGCTTTTGCTCCAGGTTTTTCCCTCTTAGCTGTTTGTCCAGTTCTTTGCATAATCCTGCGTCTAGGTTTTCCCATATGCTTTTTGCACTTGCTGGTGGAAAGTTAATCTTGTCTCTGGTCTCGTCGGAGAGCTGCATTACCTCCCCGCTGCCTGACTCAACCTGAATATTCTCTGTACTGTGGATTATATCTTGACAGAGATCTTCTAATGTCTTATCTGTTGAGTATTGGGCAGCAAGGAACCACCACACCCCTTCTTCGTTCTGTGTATCTTCATGCCAGGTTGAGTGTTAAATTTCATGCCACAGATGCAGGGATACTCCATCCGCTGTTCTGAACTCGAATTAATTGGGGCGGGCATGGTCGTTTCTGTATAGTCACCTGTGGATCCATCATTCTCTCCCACCACCCCCCCTCTTTCGGTGAATCCTGGGGGCATTTCTTCTTTTTGGACTTTGTAGCAATAGTATGTCGGCTGACAGGGTTGCTGGCCCGGACAGCCCAGTTCAGGGATGCTTTCCCAGTGAGGATTCTGGTCTTTCCCAGTGTCTGTCGGTCTTTCCCGACTGTCCATCGGTCTTTCCCGATTGTCAATGGCATCACCATGCTCTATATGCAGGAAACTCTCTACCGTAGAGAGCGGAACAACAACACAACTCCTTCAGATCATCAGAGGAAGTACGCCCTATTAAACTCCTGACACTCTAAGGGGGGTGGGCCCCTCTGGGTCATGACTCCCAGAGGTCTTGTGAGTTGTTACTTTTCCCGACCCGGGATTGAACCCGTGATCTTCCAGTTGCCACTGCACTTTTTTTTTAGCGATTTAGCTACGGAGGACTGGTATTGGTTGTGACAAGCGAAATTATTTATGTTCTCTATGCTTGTTTCCCATACTCCACAGCCAGCATGAGGCCTTTTCTGCTGTTTCTGAAAGGCTTTTCAATCCCCTTGCTCTTGCTTGTCCCTTTATGCCCAGTTGCTTACATAGGTCGTATGCTGATGTTGCTACGAATCCTCTTGCTCCCACTTCTACAGCTATCACTTTTGCCCTGATTCCTGCCCCCTGCCTCAGTTGTTTGACCAGGTCATTGTACTTCTCCAGTTTGAATAAATGCTGTTCCTCTATTCTAGTTTCATATGGGACCGTAAGCTCGATCATTATTAATTCCTGTTTTTCTGTGGAGTACACTACAATGTCCGGTCGCATTCATGTGTTCTTGATGGCAGTCGGGTATTCTCTTCTTTCTGGAAGGTCTGCTATCACATCCCAGTCATTTGTACCATCTAGCAGTGATGGTAAGGGAATGTCCCTGAGTTCAATATTTGATGTCGTACCAGCACCTATGAAGTATTTAGGTGGGACCTCAACTCTTTTGCTGTTATTTGCTTTATCGTTTGCCCTGTCTATGATGGCTACTAGTTCCTGCAGCACTCTGTTGTGCGACTAGGTTTACCGTCCTTGCCCTAAAGACACTCTACATGCTGACAGTACATGTTCCAATGTTTGCCTTTCGTTGCAGAGAGGGCAATTTGTGTCTTCTGATACACCCCATTTGTATAGGTTGGAGCCTGTAGACAGAAGGTCATAAGCTGCTCTGATGATGAAGCTGAGCCTCAGGGGTGCCATTTTCCAGATGACATTCCATGTTAGTGATCTCTGCAGGACTTCCTTCCATTTTAGTGATCTCTGCAGGACTTCCACCCATGATGTCCATTGCCCTTGCTCATGTGGCAGGAATGATAAAAATATCCACTATCAATTCATGTGGCAGGAATGATAAAAATATCCACTATCAACTCATGTGGCAGGAATGATAAAAATATCCACTATTAACTCATGTGGCAGGAATGATAAAAATATCCACTATTAACTCATGTGGCAGGAATGATAAAAATATCCACTATCAACTCATGTGGCAGGAATGATAAAAATATCCACTATTAACTCATGTGGCAGGAATGATAAAAATATCCACTATTAACTCATGTGGCAAGAATGATAAAAATATCCACTATTAACTCATGTGGCAGGAATGATAAAAAGTAGGAAGCAGTGCTAGGAATATAAAAGAGAAAGATCAGAGACCTCTTAGCCGCTGGCAAAATCCTGCAAACAAAATATATATCAGAAAATATAGAGACAACAATCTTGGTCTATATCTATGGCCTTGCAATACACCAGACATGAGAGAAGATTCTGAAGAGTTTGTTTGCAACCTCCGTGACACACTAAACAACATAATGATGGGTGTCACTAAACAACGTAATGATGGGTGGCACTAAACAACGTAATGATGGGTGACACTAAACAACATAATGATGGGTGGCACTAAACAACATAATGATGGGTGGCACTAAACAACGTAATGATGGGTGGCACTAAACAACGTAATGATGGGTGACACTAAACAACGTAATGATGGGTGATACTAAACAATGTAATGATGGGTGACACTAAACAACGTAATGATGGGTGACACTAAACAACATGATGATGGGTGATACTAAACAACATAATGATAGGTGATTTCATCGTAAGACTGGGATCAAGCAAGACAGAAATAGCAGACCACATAGGAGATGTCAGTGACCAGCAGCGCGTTAGAACATATATGTGCTGATCATAATAATAGCGGACATCAGAACATAGATGTGCTGATCATAAAGAGTAGTAACGGTCATCACTACACACAGGAAAACCCATATCAGAACTCATAAGAAGAAGAGAATTGAAACATCATAACTAAGCAAGCTCAAGGAAGAGAATGTAGAAGAAGAATATAAGAAGCAAATAGGAGAATTGTTCATAAACTTACCAACGGAAAAAAAAATTCAGTGAAAGAGGAATTAGCCGTCTTCAAAACTAGCAAAGGAAACATGTGGAACTATGAAACAAATTAGATAGAGGAATGAAAATAACAAAATGGTCGAATGATGAGGTGAAAGAGCCTCTCAAATAAAAAAAACTGATAGTAGCACAATACAATTTTCCTCCCAACACTATGCTATCACTGTCAAACATGGACGCTAACAGCCACAAGCAAAAGAAAAATTATCACGACAGAAATGAGATGCTTAAGGAGAATGCTAAATGTGACAAGAAGAGACCAAATAAGAAAAGATCATCAGGACAAGGCTTGGAGTAGCACCAATACTAAACTATATCCAGAAACAGCAAGACAAATGGTTTGGCTTTGTTACACGGTTATCACCAGACAGTATATCACAGACAACATTCACACTCAGATTTGTAGATAACACGCTAACAATGAAATGGGGTGATGAAATGACAGACACTTGAAATATCCCATTATATGAAGCAAATCGTCGAACCTTATCAAAAGGCCTAGATGTTCCCTCAATATTGAAAACTATGTGAGGAAGTAAACAAGATATAAAGTATGTAAGCTAGAGAGATCTTATTTTTTATGGGTAACTGCTGCAATATGAAAGGTAATTGCTGCATTATGAAGTGTTTTATTAAACGTTCTGTAGTTACTTAACACTGCCACTGTTTCTGAGGTTGATGATAGATGCTGAGCTACTAGTGTTCCTAGAGTTTCCTTGATTCCATGATTGAGTTTCCATGATTTAGTGATAAACCTTGAGCTTGAAATAGTCTCTGTCATGATTTAGTGAGAAACCTTGAGCTTGAAATAGTCTCTGTCATGATTTAATGAGAAACCTTGAGTTGACATAGTCTCTGTCATGATTTAATGAGAAACCTTGAGCTTGACATAGTCTCTGTCATGATTTAATGAGAAACCTTGAGCTTGACATAGTCTCTGTCATGATTCAGTGAGAAACCTTAAGTTTGACATAGTCTCTGTCATGATTAAGTGAGGAAATTTGAGCTCTAGAAGGATATCGTTCCTATCTTGTAGACGCTCCGGTATACGTGGATCATCGCACCATAAGAGAGTAGGAGAGTCAAGAGCAGGGACACGTGACATCAAACAAGAACATACATCAGCAACATCTAGCAAAAACATCCAACAGCAACATCTATCAAGAACGTACATCAGCATCATCAAAAAACAACACTCATCGAGCAGACAAAGTCGTGAGTAATGTGTAACATTACACACTAATATGTTTAAAGTGTAATATTATGTTCTAATATGTGTAACATTACACACTAATATGTTTAAAGTGTAATATTATGTTCTAATATGTGTAATGTTACACACTAATATGTTTAAAGTGTAATATTATGTTCTAATATGTGTAACATTACACACTAATATGTTTAAAGTGTAATATTATGTTCTAATATGTGTAATGTTACACACTAATATGTTTAAAGTGTAATATTATGTTCTAATATGTGTAACATTACACACTAATATGTTTAAAGTGTAATATTATGTTCTAATATGTGTAACATTACACACTAATATGTTTAAAGTGTAATATTATGTTCTAATATGTGTAACATTACACACTAATATGTTTAAAGTGTAATATTATGTTCTAATATGTGTAACATTACACACTAATATTGAGACGGAATTTCTTGGTGTTCGTCGTTCTTCTTCGTGGTGTCTGTGCTATCAAGAGGGTATAAATCTGTTGGTGACACAGACTTTGCTGTGTGTATGACACTCGTTAGCTGACCGCGTCTACATGAGTCGTGCTGATTCACGATACGCACGTGAATACCAAGGTCGACTTCCATCTTACTTCTCTGAGAGTTGAGGTTACCAGACTAGTTACACACATAATTCCAGCTCTCACTCTCACCTTCTGGATTAGTTACACACCGTTCCAGACATACTTCTCATCCAGGCTCTTTTAAACCTCACGTTGACGACAGCTGGTACAGATAGTCAAGTAAATCCTGGGTGACGGTGACTTGGAAAATTTATTTTTATGGAATGATGAAACTGCTGATGAAAAATAACATTACATTCGACTGCCGGCTGGTTAACCCTGCCATGTGGCCAGTCCATTCATACGTACAACTAAAATGTTCATCTGTTCCACGAAGACATCACACAGCTCGACAAAAACACGTCCACACAGTTCCACGTTCAAACCAAGACTCTCCTTAACGACTTGCTTTGCACACGGACACCTAACGACGTGCCTTGCACACGGACGTTTCTAACGACGGGCTTTGCACACGGACATGAGTTGTGGTCTACGAGAACACAACTACTAGCAATACACAAATACTCTCTGTACAGAATTGCTATTCTGTTACAATATGTTTAAAGTGTAATATTATGTTCTAATATGTGTAATGTGTAATATTACATACTAATACATGTAATGACACACACACATTTTACCCAGGTAAAATGTAAGCATCAGATTTATTAAGCTCATTGATCGTTCACAACACACATATCAAGGTTACTTGTCTGAGTTTTTAGTAGAAACAAGGTTACTTGTCTGAGTCTTTGTTATAAACAAGGTTACTTATCTGAGTCTTTGTTATAAACAAGGTTACTTGTCTGAGTCTTTGTTATAAACAAGGTTACTTATCTGAGTCTTTGTTATAAACAAGGTTACTTATCTGAGTCTTTGTTATAAACAAGGTTACCTGTCTGAGTCTTTGTTACAAACAAGGTTACTTGTCTGAGTTTTTGTTATAAACAAGGTTACTTACCTGAGTCTTTGTTATAAACAAGGTTACTTATCTGAGTTTTTGTTATAAACAGGGTTACTTGTCCGAGTCTTTGTTATAAACAAGGTTAATTGTCTCAGTTTGTGTTATAAACAAGGTTATTTCTCTCTCTCTCTCTCTCTCTCTGAACCTTAATTGCCCAGGGCACAATGGGCTTCCGCAAGGGTTTTCCACACATGCCTGTGCTTCGCCTTTTTTTCTGCTCTTGCCCAGGTGAGCCCTCTATTGCTCAACATCCTTTCTGTTGTTCTTTCTCCACGTCTCCTTTGGTCTACCCTTACTTCTGTTCTCCTGTGGTGTCCATCTTAGTGCTATTTGTCTCAGTTTTTGTTAGAAACACGGTTACTTGTTTGAATTTTTGGTAGAAACACGGTTACTTGTCTCAGTTTTTGTTAAAAACATGGTTACTTGTCTGAGTCTTTGTTGGAAACATGGTTACTTGTTTGAGTTTTTGTTAGAAACATGGTTATTTGTCTCAGTTTTTGTTAAAAACATGGTTACTTGTCTGAGTCTTTGTTGGAAACATGGTTACTTGTTTGAGCTTTTGGTATAAACAAGGTTATTTGTCCCAGTCTTTGTTAGAAACATGGTTACTTGTCTCAGTCATTGTTAGAAACATGGTTACTTGTCTCAGTTTTTGCTAGAAACATGGTTATTTGTCTCAGTCTTTGTTAGAAACATGGTTACTTGTCCGAGTTATTGGTAGAAAGAGCCGACGAAAGACAGTTCTGTATTTGCTGCTCATGGAGTAGTAAATAAAAATATTTACCGATGAGTTAATGGACTCCAAGAAAAAGCCAAGAGCACCAATTAAAATAAGAATGTTTCTGTGCTTGCCATATAAGGTTAGTTCTGGCTCCACCACCATGGCTATAAAGCCACAGCTGATAGGAACGAAACAGCCAATGAAAAGTATGGAAATCATGACGACCATTTTAGCAACTTTTTGGTTGCGGTTAGAAACATTGTCTGCCTGAGCGGAAGTCGTAGAAGTCTTCCTCCATTTTGTTTTGTTGTTCAGTGTAACCACAAGGATAACTGTGCAGATAATTACGATCATAAATGCTCCGAAAGGTATCAAAACATTGTTGATAGCGAAGGACACCTTCTCAACACTCTCCCTGTTCGATGTAAACACCAGACCAAGGACAGTTTTGTTTCTTCTTGCGTCAAACTTCTGGCCAAGTCTGTTCACCATATAAAGAGGGGCCACGCTGATGATGAGGAGAGCAAAGATGATTATGATGATAACAGACACTCGTGTTGTCGTGACGAAATGTTTCACCTGAGAGAGAGAAGTAGGAAGTGATGATATTTTACGTGAGAGAGAGAGAGAGAGAGAAGTAGGAAGTGATGATGTTTTACCTGAGAGAGAGACAGAGGGAAGTAGAAAGTGATGATGTTTTACCTGAGAGAGAGAGAGAGAAGTAGAAAATGATGATGTTTTACCTGAGAGAGAGAGAGAAGTAGAAAGTGATGATGTTTTACCTGAGAGAGAGAGAGAGAGAAAGAGAAGTAGAAAGTGATGATGTTTTACCAGAGAGAGATAGAGAGAGAGAAGGAGAAGTAGGAGGTGATGATGTTTTACCTGAGAGAGAGAGAGAAGTAGGAGGTGATGATGTTTTACCTGAGAGAGAGAGAAGTAGGAAGTGATGATGTTTTACCTGAGAGAGAGAGAGAGAGAGAGAGAGAGAGAGAGAGAGGGAGGGAGAAAAGTAAAAAGTTATGTTTTACCTGAGAGAGAGAAGTAGGAAGTGATGATGTTTTACCTGAGAGAGAGACAGAGGGAAGTAGAAAGTGATGATGTTTTACCTGAGAGAGAGAGAGAGAGAGAGAAGTAGAAAATGATGATGTTTTACCTGAGGGAAAGAGAGAGAGAGAAGTAGAAAATGATGATGTTTTACCTGAGAGAGAGAGAGAGAGAGAGAAGTAGCAAGTAATGATGTTTTACCTGAGAGAGAGAGAGAAGTAGGAAGTGATGATGTTTTACCTGAGAGAGAGAGAGAGAAGTAGGAAGTGATGATGTTTTACCTGAGAGAGAGAGAGAGAGAGAGAGAGAGGGAGAAAAGTAAAAAGTTATGTTTTACCTGAGAGAGAGAAGTAGGAAGTGATGATGTTTTACCTGAGAGAGAGACAGAGGGAAGTAGAAAGTGATGATGTTTTACCTGAGAGAGAGAGAGAGAAGTAGAAAACGATGATGTTTTACCTGAGGGAAAGAGAGAGAGAGAGAAGTAGAAAATGATGATGTTTTACCTGAGAGAGAGAGAGAGAAGTAGTAAGTAATGATGTTTCACCTGAGAGACAGGGGGAGAGAGAGAAGTAGAAAGTGATGATGTTTTACCTGAGAGAGAGAGAGAGAGAAGTAGAAAGTAACGATGTTTTATCTGAGAGAGAGGAGGGGAGAGAGAGAGAAGTAGAAAGTGATGATGTTTTACCTGAGAGAGAGGGAAGTAGAAAGTGATGATGTTTTACCTGAGAGAGAGAGAGAGAGAAGTAGAAAACGATGATGTTTTACCTGAGGGAAAGAGAGAGAGAGAGAAGTAGAAAATGATGATGTTTTACCTGAGAGAGAGAGAGAGAGAGAGAAGTAGTAAGTAATGATGTTTTACCTGAGAGACAGGAGGAGAGAGAGAAGTAGAAAGTGATGATGTTTTACCTGAGAGAGAGAGAGAGAAGTAGAAAGTAACGATGTTTTATCTGAGAGAGAGGAGGGGAGAGAGAGAGAAGTAGAAAGTGATGATGTTTTACCTGAGAGAGAGGGGGAGAGAGAGAGAAGTAGAAATTGATGATGTTTTACCTGAGAGAGGAAAGAGAGAAGTAGAAAGTGATGATGTTTTACCAGAGAGAGAGAGAGAAAGAGAGAAGTAGAAAATGATGTTTTACCTGAGAGAGGAAAGATAGAAGTAGAAAGTGATGATGTTTTACCTGAGAGAGACAGAGAGAGAGAGAAGTAGAAAGTGATGATGTTTTACCTGAGAGAGGAGAGAGAGAGAGTGAGAGAGAGAGAGAGAGAAAGAGATAGAGTTCGACATGTATGAATGAAAACATTGAAAACAATCTAAGATTAATCAGATCTGCCAAATTCCTGACTTTAAATGTAAAATCTCCTTTCTGAAATATACCTTTTTTTTCTCAGGTGACCCGCACAAGAGAGTATTAAATCTGTAGCTAGCCCTTATTCTGGCAAGCGTTTTAAATCTTAAATAAACAGATGGCACTGATTGTTAACAAATAAATTTGTTACAAATTTCAGAACAAAGTCAACTCTTCTCATTCGTGTTCGTAAAACAGAGCATTTGTTCAGGAATCAGCGATTTGTTGAAAACTTTAGAATTTGATGGAGATGATTAGATTTTCTCTATTCATTTATCTTGATTAGATTTTGTCGTTTCGTGTATCTCCAGTATATTTTGTTGTTTTATTTATCTTGATAAGATGTTGTGGTTTTATCTATCTTGATTAGATTTTGTTGTTTTATTTACCTTGATGAGATTTTGTTGTTTTATTTACCTTGATGAGATTTTGTTGTTTTATTTACCTTGATGAGATTTTTTTGTTTTACATATCTTGATTAGATTTTGTGGTTTTTAATTTATCTTGATTAGATTTTGTCATTTTATTTATTTTGATTATATTTTGTTGTTTTATTTATTTGATTACATTTTGTTGCTTTATTTATCTTGATTAGATTTAAGATTGTATTTATTATCATTATATTTAAGAATATATTTATTTTAATTAGATTTAAGATTGTATTTATCGTGATAAGATATAGGACTACATTTATCATGATTAGATTTAAGAGTGTATTGTTGTTTTTATTAGATTTAAGATTGTATTGTTCTTGATTAGATTTAAGATTGTATGGATGTTGATTAGATTTAAGACTGTATTCATCTTGAATAGATTTAAGATTGTATCGTTCTTGATTAGATTTAAAATTGTATCTGTCTTTATTCGATTTAAGACTGTATTTATCGTGATAAGATATAACATTGTATTGTTCTTTATTAGATATAAGATTGTATTTATTGCTAGAGTTTCTTTGGTGGAATAAAATTCTGCTTGACATATTTCACAATATTTATTATCAGCTTGCTTCAGACCTGCCGTCATGCTTCAGTGAGTCCTAACACATTCTTCAGAGTCGCCGTCATGTTTCAGTGAGTCCTAACACATTCTTCAGAGTCGCCGTCATGTTTCAGTGAGTTCTAAGAAATTCTTCAGAGTCGCCGTCAAGCTTCAGTGAGTCCTAACACATTCTTCAGACTCGCCGTCATGTTTCAGTGAGTCCTAACACATTCTTCAGAGTCGCCATCATGCTTCAGTGAGTCCTAACACATTCTTCAGAGTCGCCATCATGAGAGAAGTAGAAAGTAACGATGTTTTATCTGAGAGAGAGGAGGGGAGAGAGAGAGAAGTAGAAAGTGATGATGTTTTACCTGAGAGAGAGGGGGAGAGAGAGAGAAGTAGAAATTGATGATGTTTTACCTGAGAGAGGAAAGAGAGAAGTAGAAAGTGATGATGTTTTACCAGAGAGAGAGAGAGAGAGAGAGAGAGAGAGAGAGAGAGAAGTAGAAAATGATGTTTTACCTGAGAGAGGAAAGATAGAAGTAGAAAGTGATGATGTTTTACCTGAGAGAGACAGAGAGAGAGAGAGAAGTAGAAAGTGATGATGTTTTACCTGAGAGAGGAGAGAGAGAGTGAGAGGGAGAGAGAGAGAAAGAGATAGAGTTCGACATGTATGAATGAAAACATTGAAAACAATCTAAGATTAATCAGATCTGCCAAATTCCTGACTTTAAATGTAAAATCTCCTTTCTGAAATATACCTTTTTTTTCTCAGGTGACCCGCACAAGAGAGTATTAAATCTGTAGCTAGCCCTTATTCTGGCAAGCGTTTTAAATCTTAAATAAACAGATGACACTGAATGTTAACAAATAAATTTGTTACAAATTTCAGAACAAAGTCAACTCTTCTCATTCGTGTTCGTAAAACAGAGCATTTGTTCAGGAATCAGTGATTTGTTGAAAACTTTAGAATTTGATGGAGATGATTAGATTTTCTCTATTCATTTATCTTGATTAGATTTTGTAGTTTCGTGTATCTCCAGTATATTTTGTTGTTTTATTTATCTTGATAAGATGTTGTGGTTTTATCTATCTTGATTAGATTTTGTTGTTTTATTTACCTTGATGAAATTTTGTTGTTTTATTTACCTTGATGAGATTTTGTTGTTTTATTTATTTGATTACATTTTGTTGCTTTATTTATCTTGATTAGATTTAAGATTGTATTTATTATCATTATATTTAAGAATATATTTATTGTAATTAGATTTAAGATTGTATTTATCTTGATAAGATATAGGACTACATTTATCATGATTAGATTTAAGAGTGTATTGTTGTTTTTATTAGATTTAAGATTGTATTGTTCTTGATTAGATTTAAGATTGTATGGATGTTGATTAGATTTAAGACTGTATTCATCTTGAATAGATTTAAGATTGTATTGTTCTTGATTAGATTTAAAATTGTATCTGTCTTTATTCGATTTAAGACTGTATTTATCGTGATAAGATATAACATTGTATTGTTCTTTATTAGATATAAGATTGTATTTATTGCTAGAGTTTCTTTGGTGGAAAAAAATTCTGCTTGACATATTTCACAATATTTATTGTCAGCTTGCTTCAGACCTGCCGTCATGTTTCAGTGAGTCCTAACACATTCTTCAGAGTCGCCGTCATGTTTCAGTGAGTCCTAACACATTCTTCAGAGTCGCCGTCATGTTTAAGTGAGTCCTAACACATTCTTCAGACTCGCCGTCAAGCTTCAGTGAGTCTTAACACATTCTTCAGAGTCGCCATCATGCTTCAGTGAGTCCTAACACATTCTTCAGAGTCGCCGTCAAGCTTCAGTGAGTCTTAACACATTCTTCAGAGTCGCCATCATGCTTCAGTGAGTCTTAACACATTCTTCAGAGTCGCCATCATGCTTCAGTGAGTCCTAACACATTCTTCAGACCCGCCGTCATGCTTCAGTGAGTCCTAACACATTCTTCAGACCCGCCGTCATGCTTCAGTGAGTCCTAACACATTCTTCAGACCCGCCGTCAAGCTTCGGTGAGTTCTAACATATTCTTCAGACCCGGCATTTGATGATGATGAGGAGAACATTTCTCATACTCGAAAAGCAAGTTTTTGTCTACCACACAACATAAGAATAACTGTCAGACTATTGAAACTTACGTCGTCGTATTCACTGCAGATTTAATGAGTTAGATAAGCTGTGCAGTCCCTACTCTTGATAACAAGTGAAACTCTAAAGAGGACATTGTTAAACCAGGCCAAATTTATAGGCATAAAATCCTTGATGAGATTGAAGAGCTCGCCGAAAACAGGAAAAACTGGCGAACTACCTTGCGAATCCTCAGTGACGTGTAACGGCACGAGAAAGATATAAGATATAAGATAAGAAAACATGTAGCTGATATACATTTTGGTTGGTGCATCAGTAATATGAACAATAAATAAACAAATTGTTTATTGTGTCTATAATAAGAGTGACTACAGAGTGAGGGCTGTTCAAAAGTTCTATACTGACCTTTAGCGGAGCTGTGATACACAGGCATCTTTCTAATGTTATCAAAGCAGTTATCCAACCCGTGATACGAGTGAAGGTTGTGTGAGGCATTCCGCTGACTAGGTACTGGACTTCTATTGTATCAAAGGGTAGATCCACTTGTGCGAATGCTGGGGTAAGACTGATGTTTGTCCAGATCAGTGTGACAAGACATCCCAGGTCAGATACCGCGAGACCTGAACAGTCAGAATGTCCAGATATAGATGGAGAGATGATTCGGATGAATGCGCGGGTGCTAAAATAGAATGGTATGGTATGATGTGTGCTAAGACACAGCATTAATTAAAATAGAATGGTATAGTATGGTGTGTGCTAAGACACGGCATTAATTAAAATAGAATGGCATAGTATGATGTGTGCTAAGACACAGCATTAATTAAAATAGAATGGTATAGTATGGTGTGTGCTAAGACACGGCACAATTAAAGTTCTTAGCAACTGTGTAAGCCACCACCCAGGTGATAAACTGAACTACTTTTTCTTCCCCTATCTACTGATTACATCTGAGGAATTTTAATGTGTAACTGAGAACGAATAAATCTCAACAGTCTGAGAACCACTAACACTCTAATTGATAACAGCAATTACACATATTTATTATTGAAAAAGTGAGTGGTGAATAAGTGAGGATGTAGCAATAAATTGAGAGAACAGATGAATAATCCAAATCTTCTCCCCAGTGAGAATTAGTTCGCCATGTAGGAGGGAGTGGCAACAGTCACTACTCTCAGCTAGGAAAAACAGACATTCAACATGATGGAATAAGAGCCAACTTACTAGCTCACGGAACATTCCATGGATCCTTACATACAACTTCACGTCAGCATAAAATATCGGACAATTCACCTTTCTTCAGTTATAAACTATTTCTAACAACTCGTAACTGCATCAAAAATTTACCCAGTGGATCCAGGAGGAAACAACTAACAGTTCACATCCTAGCATCCTGTCTGATACATCCTTCTCAGTCAAAGTCTACATAATGAATCTACAATCGTAATGATAATCCTACGTAAGAATTCCATCCTTAAATATGATCAACAATTCCTATTCCTAAATCTTCCCGAAGATTCTATCTCGTGGAAGATAAAGATCGTGACTAAAATATTTCTGCGTAAAATCTTAATCCGTCCAAAAATTACCTGTTTATGACCTTGGACAATAAACTAAAAAAAAACAATCCTATTTTAAGCATTTCTGTAACTAAAAATACGAATTAAACAAACATGTCCTAAATAACTTTAGTTAACTGCGATAAATCCCGTGCCTGGACATGACAAGAAATGGCCTTCAACGTGTCAAACCTGACCTATAGTTGACCTATACTTTAAAAAAAGTAAGGGCGCTAACCGCTAATCTACCAAATAAATTGGTTAATTAATAAATTGGTTAATAAATGCTTTGTTAACTCCCCTATAAAATTAAATACAAGAACAGAATTCTAGAATTTAGGAATTCTATTACAGATATCCCAACCCCTAAAATATCTCAAAAATAAAAACTTCATCAACTTTATTGCATAAGATACGATTAAAAACACTCAAAACAGCGCTGGTTATTCAACAATATCGTATTTACACACACGCTTTATATAATATAGTACGTTTAACAGATGTGGTGCTAAGCAAATATATATATATATATATAACCTGTACAAAAATGAACTCTTTAATTTTTCACGAGTAATTATTTCTGCCAGGAGATTGGACAGTAGGAAATGATTAACTTCTATTCAAAGAACACTAACCAACTAGTACCTGTGCTTGTCTAAAGATCTCCAAAGATTCCCAGCTATACAGTAAAAGGAAGCGTCCGAAGAATGTTGATCGTAACACGCTCACAGAGGGAACTTCTTAATGAGCATTATGCAAAGATCCTTCATTGTGAACTTGTGTAGGTCTGCGGTATCCAGTATCTGTCCTATTGCCACAACAAACTTAGGATCGGAGACGTACAATTGGTCAGTCTCCGTATCGCAGTCGGCATTAGTTGAAGTCTCGTCAGAAAAATAATCTGCACTGTGAGGACAGTGTTCCTTCTGAGACTGATGGCGAACATCAGCTCTCTTCTGTTTCTTCCGCCTATGCCGGGGTCATAGATCATCTACCGACCTGGGGATTGATGAGTCAGAAGCATCCACCTCCATATAGTGGTCTGAGGGGAGAGCCCTAGCATCCACTTCCATATAGTGGTCTGAGGAGAGAGCCCTAGCATCCACTTCCATATAGTGGTCTGAGGGGAGAGCCCTAGGGACCACTCTCTGCTGGGTTTCCTTCAGGTACCATGGTGGGAGCCTGGGAACAAAGCGAGGAGACGGCGGGAGAGAAAATCTCTGTCTAATGGGACGTGGCAAGTAAGATCTACAACGATCCTGAACATACGGCCTCTGGAAGGTTCCACTAGTCAACCATACATTTATGGCGACGTCATGAACTATGGGACAAGAGGTATTTGTTGTCTTGTCTACCTTTTCTGTCAACCAACAGAGGTACGGCAGATCAGTCTGTAGTCAGCGGTACACCATAAACGGAATGTCTGCCTGTGAACAGGATTCTACAACGCCCACTGACCTGTCGTTCACATCTCAGACCGCTGTGCTTGAGGTACGTCCCTGTTAACGTGAGCTGGTACTGCTACAGAGGTGGCACCATCGAAACGTGCTAAAGTTTCTCCCACGCACCCGGATGAAACAATATCTGGAAGTCCATGGTGCCAAGGTTAGCAAACCCCATCTGCAACTTGACATCTGATATCTCCTGCCGACTGAGGAATGTATCCACCAAGGATCTATGGCCAGTCTTCACAGCGAAGTGTCTATTCGCCAGAAAATATCTCAACTTCTTTCTGGCGTCATGGACAGCATACGCTTCTCTCTCGAAAGTAGACCACTTAGTCTGAGAGCGCGACAGCTTCTGCGAAAGGAAATATAATGTCTCTTCGAGGGAGAGCCCGTCAGAAGTGGAAGTTGTCTGCACTAAACAGGCTCCGACCACAACATTGGATGCATCTGAGTACACGGTAAGTGGTTTCTACAAATAAGGATGAGGGAGAAGCGGTACCTTCGCAAGGCGAACCTGCAGAAACTCTAACGCCATTTGTCAGGCAATAGACCATTTGAATCTATGACCCTTCTTGATGAGGTCAACTATAGGAGTCAAGATCTCAGAAAAGTGGGGTATGAAACCCCTATAACAGCTATCCCCAACCCAGCGCTTCACAGGTGGCGGATGGTGAAAGTCTTCCAGATATGGAGGATCCCTGTGAATAAGGAGTCATCCAAATAAGCAGGCGCGGACCAACTGGCCGTAGACTCAGAGAGCGAGGTGGGGTAGTAGGTGGCTCTACTACTCCTATAAAGTGCCTCAGGTGCTCAGTGAAGGAAATAGCAGGCGGGTAAGAGGCGCCTTAAAACCTCTCGCTCCCGCTGCCATGCGGGTAGGACAGGGAGTCCAAAGGCTAGCGGAGAGTCCGTACACAAACCTACAGAAGGCAACGGGAAACCACTGTTGTAGCTCCCAAGAACAATTATGCTTATTCAGAGTCATAGATTTGTCATGAACGACGTTAATGGATGTTACTTTGGAACAGCCTCGTCCGGTAGGGCAGCTCACGAGCCACAGGTGAGGCCAGATCGTCATCAAGCTACTGGTGGCAAAACTAACAAGTTCAAAATAGCAACATGGAATGTTAGAACTCTATTCCAGGGTGGAAAATTAGAAAATGGAAAGATGGAAATGGAAAGAATGAAGATAACATTTTAGGAATGAGTGAAGTTAGATGGACAGGTGCAGGGAAGATAAACTCAGATAAATATACAATAATATATTCAAGAAGTGAGAAACATGAACGAAGAGTAGGATTAATATTTGACGAACAAACAGCAAAGCCAAATGTAGGATATTTAAACATCTCGGACCGAGTCCTGCTAGCCCAACTGAAAGGACAACCAATAAACATAAATATTATACAAGTGTACGCTCCAACATCTGAAAGTTCTGAAGAAGATGTACAGCTATTTTATAATGACATAGAGACAGCACTAAAACACACAAAGTCACATGAAGTTACCATATTCGTGGGAGATTTTAATACCAAAGTTAGTAAAGGAAGAACTTCAGATATCGTTGGTGACTATGGACTGGGGAAGATGAATGACAGAGGTTATAAATTAATTGAATGGGCAAGAATATACAGCATGGTTGTAGGAAACACCTGGTTTAAACGACATCCTCGAAGACTGGCAACATGGCGCCGCCCAGACAAAAAGACAGACTACATATTAATCAACAAACGATTCCGCAATGCATTACTGACAACAAAAACCATGCCAGGAGCTGACTGCAATAGTGACCATGATCCACTCTGTGGAAAAGTTAGAATAAAAGTAAAGAAAGCAGGCAGAAAAGTGAGAAACATCAAACTGAATACAGAACTCCTTAAAATTGACCAAGAACTGCGAGAACAATACAAAGTTATTATAACAAATAGATATAATGCAATAACAAAGATAAATAGTATAGATGAACAATGGGAAATGTTAAGAGATTCTATCCACCAAACTGTTAAGGAGATAATACCACCAAAAAAAGAAGCCCCTAAAAATAAATGGATGACAGACGACATCTTAGGACTGATGGACAAGAGGAGGAGGATTAAAAATAATGAGAAAAAATATAGCAAGATAAATAAAGAAATAAGACGCAAATGCAGAGAAGCAAAGGAAATGTGGTTAAATGAACAGTGCAGACAGATAGAGGACTCTCATAATAAAGACAGCAAAAACATGCACAAACGAATTAGTGAACTCACAGGCAGGAAAACAAAATATACCACAGGATGCCTGAAATCGAAAGAAGGTAAAATGTTAATGAGAAAAGAAGACATTGTGGACAGGTGGACAGAGTATATCGGTGAGCTATATGGAGGAGAAAGACCAGAATTAACACCAGATACTGAAAACTGTGAGGGATCACCAATACTTGAAGATGAAATCATAGATGCCATCAACCACATGAAGAAAAGAAAAGCGACTGGGCCTGATAATATAACAATAGAAGAAATAGAGGCACTAGAGGAGACAGGAATAAAAATAATAACCAAGTTACTGAATGACATTTACAACAGTGGTTATATTCCCAGTGACTTGCTTAAATCCACGTTTATAGCACTACCAAAGAAACCAGGTGCAAAGGAATGTGATGACCACCGGACTATCAGCTTCTCATGTCACTTAACGAAGCTACTTCTAAGAATCATAATGAGAAGAACAAGGAAAAAGATACAAATGAAAATAGCAGATGAACAGTTTGGATTTGTTGAAGGAAAGGGAACACACAATGCCATTTATGCTTTACGAACACTAACAGAAAGAGCTTTAGAAGTACAGAAAGATCTCTACTTATGCTTCATTGATTACACCAAGGCATTCGACAAGGTGAAACATAATGAAATTATTAAAATGCTTGAAGACATCAATATAGACGGCAAAGACCTGAGGATTGTAAAACATCTATACTGGCAGCAAGAAGCAGCAGTTCGAGTTGAAAATAGAACTGGAAAATATAAACCGATAAAACAAGGGGTGCGACAAGGATGTGTACTATCTCCAGACCTTTTTTCTCTATACAGCGAGAATATTCTAAGAACAATCATCACAGAACCAGGCATAAAAATTGGAGGATACAATATTAACAACCTTCGGTATGGTGACGATACAGCAATGATAGCTGAGAACCAACAAGACGTGCAAAATCTCTTTGATAAAGTCACCAAAGAAAGTGATCAGAAAGACCTTACTTTGAACATCAAAAAGACAGAGACTATGGTTGTATCTAAGAAACAGAATCCACCAACATGCAATATAGAATTAAAAGGAACTATTCTAAAGCAGATGCAGAAATTTAAATACCTTGGAGCAGTAACAACTTCAGATGGGAAATGCAGAACAGAAATTAGGAACAGAATAGGCCAAGCAAAGACTGCATTTCAGAGAATGAGAGGCATATTATCCAACACATCCTTATCAATGAATGTTAGAAAACGAGTCCTAAAATGCTATATTGAACCTATCTTCTTATTCGGAAGTGAATCATGGACAATAGGCAAATATGCACAAAAATCATTGGAAGCAGCAGAAATGTGGTTTATTAGAAGAATGTTGCGAATCCCCTGGACAGCAAAAATAACTAATGAAGAATGTATGAGAAGAGCTGGAGAGACAAACACACCTTGTCACATAGATATGAGATAGACATTGTACTTTCATAGGTCATGCAATGAGAAGAGGGACATTAAAAATATTATAACTACAGGAAAAATAGAAGGAAGAAGATCAAGAGGAAGACCAAGAGAAATGATACTGGACAGTCTGACGGGATGGTGTGAGGGGAGATCACCAAGTGAGCTGATGGCCTGTATGAAGGATCGTGTACTCTGGAGAAGTATAATAGCCAACGCCAGTCGGCACGACACCTGTTGATGATGATGATAATAGCTACACGTCCCCAGAAAATAGGGCACCTCTTTCACATTCAAAGGAGACAGCATTTCGGCAATGGCTCTGACCTTCTCCGGTTCAGGAGATATGCCTGACTGGCTGATGACATAACCGAGATACTTGGTCTCCGAGGCCACAAAATGGCATTTTGATGGTTTAAGCTTGACCTTGTGTTCATGCAACCGGTTGAAAACCGTCTGAAATTCGCGAACATAGTCTTCGATCGTTCGATCAGTGAACACCAGTATATCATCGATATATGCGTGTGCAAACTTTCCTAAGCCTTGTAATACTGTGTCCATGAGTGTAACAAAAGTAGATGGTGCCCCATTTAAACCAAAGGCAATAAAACTCCAACGGAAACAGCCAAGATGGCAGCTAAAAGCTGACTTCTGCTGTGCATCATCGGACAAGGGAATGCACCAAAAGCCACATCGAACATCCAAAGTGCTGAAAACTTTGGATTTTCCTATCATGCTGAGAATATCCCCAATGTCCACACAAAGGATACGACAATGAACGGGTCACAGCATTGAGTGCACGGTAGTCGCAGCAGAAACGATGCGTACCATCTTTCTTAGTCACCAAGACAACTGGTGGTGACCACTCTGAGATCGTGCGGGAAATTATTCCGTCACGCAACATATTCTCTACGGCCTTCTCTATCACCTCTCTACCCGCCAACGGAGTGCGGTAGGGTTTCCTGGAGACTGGCGGATGATCGCCTGTATCAATCTCCATCTGCACTGTCGAGGTATGAGAAATCTAGGAATCGGTCAAGGCAAAGACATCCTTATTCTGTGTCCACAAACTGTATATAATGTCCTTGCGCTCATCAGAACACTGAACTTGTCGAACGATAGTCTCAAAACGACTTTCAGTTGTTGACTCCTCAGTACCAGAATCTTGATCAGCAGCATGCACTGACTCTGTGAGTGGTGTCAACTTTCCGAGTACACATCCGCGTTTAAGCTCGATGTGTTTGCTAGAATGATTGATTACTGTCATCACGGGATAGTGATTAGTGTGGAGCTCACATACTGAGTCTACCAACTCTATCTCCGGTTCTGACAGTAAGAATGGGGTGTCCATACCCTGAATCATATAAGGACAACCAGAGGGATAATGTGGTTGGGCTTTTACCTTTAGAGGGATAGGATTGACAGAACGCGGAGAAAGAAGAGAAGAACGCTGGACATGAATAATAGAGCCAATGTGTGCATCTAACCCTAAAGAAATCTTATTCTTGTGAATGTTAAATGTATTAGAATTGTAGTCTATAACAGCGCCAGAACGAGGAAGAAAATCACGCCCAAGAATGACAGAAAGGTTCATGTTGCGAACCACATAAAAGCAATGAGAAACAGTTACTCCAGCAATAGAGATAGGTAAACTCTGCCAATTACTCTCATGGAAGCTGCAGTGACAGTCTGCAGAGTAATTCTAGCAGGCAAGAGTTTCGGCGCAGAATGTACGGATCTGTATATAGAATCCTTGAGAAGCCATACACTAGCTCATGTATCTAACAAAGCTCTAACTCTACAGGAACCGACTGATACAAGAACAGAAGTAGGTGTAGGCGGATTCGCATCCACCAAAAGAAGTGGTGTAGCATGCGAAAAATAAACAGACTTCTTGGCAGAATTATGTGGTGTAAATATTCTATCGGACACACTCGAGTTCACAGCGTGCCGATGACCTAGTTTAAACGAGAACGATTATCTCGAACAGCCTGCCTACAAAATCTGGCTAAGTGCCCTTGCCTTCCACAAGTAAAACAACAGGGAGTTTCTCTTGGTAGTGTACTTGGATTCTTAGTTTTCCCGGTACTCGATCTCTGGTGATCGAACCTGTCTTCCGCTCTATGGAAAGCTGGCTTTCAAAAGTTGACTTGATGAGAGATCAAGTGTACTCTCTGCAAGCTCGCCTGAGGTATATCTCTCTGTTTTGACCTGTCACATGAAATAGTTGCACTAGAAACAAAAGTCTGACGTGAACCACAATTGATGTTCACTGACTGGTTAAGTACATGCTCTTGCAATGCTAAATCAGTGGCTTGCAAAAATGTAACAGGTTTTTCACGTAATAATTTAGTTTTAATACCCCTTGATGTTAATACATCTATGAAGATCTGAACAATTTGTCTCTGGGCAAATGGGCTGACTATCTCCGGAGCAGATAAAGCTACTTTAGATGCACCATTGATGCGATGGGCTAAGCCTTGGATGGTTTCTCCAGGAGTCTGCTTGATTGAGGCTAGTGTGTGCCAGGCCTCTTGTGGAGTCTGAAGCACTCCATACCGTGCTAATAAAACCTCCACAGATTCCCCCCGACTCCTGAAGTTGAAGGCGCTGCTTCACAAAATCTGATATTGGATCTGCCGTACGAAGGTACACAAAGAGCTTCTTATAGTCCAGGTCCGCAGCCCTCACCTCCATCAACTTGTCTATCTCATCGAGCCATTGATTAAAACTAGTTGGGTCTCCGTCAAACGTTCCTACAGCTGAAAACACACGCGAGTATTTGATGTCCTCACTCATTCTTGACAGAGTGTCGTGATGTACGCCCAACAAGTTCGACGTGGACTGAGAAGCTATTTTTATCTTCAAAGATGTTACACAATCGAAACAAGCAATATACAGTAGTGAAAAAAATCAATGCAAAAAAATAACATGTAATCAGTAATCTACACTAAGTTTCTAACTAATATAGATGAAATGTTCACACTAATAATGTCCACAATACTGTAATTCCACAGTCAAAGTGTAAAATGACGAATTTTCCGCAGGCTGTACTGCAAATAAAAGTTCATAATGTTCATACGGTCACACGTGTAGAAGATCCGAATGTTCATAAGGTCGCACGTGAAGAAGATCCGAATGTTCATAAGGTCACACGTGTAGAAGATCCGAATGTTCATAAGGTCACACGTGTAGAAGATCCGAATGTTCATAAGGTCACACGTGTAGAAGATCCGAATGTTCCATAGTTCATGTTAATATTCCACTGCCAAAGTCTTTAACAATAAAATGTCACTGACTGGAATGAGAAGAAACAGGTTAAGACAATCAAAAATGATACCTGTCTTTTTCTGCGATGATGATGTTGCTGTACAGGCTTTCACAGGCATGTCATGCTCCACTGACACACAGCAGGTTCGGGATCCACAAGACGAGGATGGATGCACAGACACAGGAAGGTTAGATAGATATACTGCACTAGGCCAAGGTTAGGTAGATACACTGCACTAGGCAAGGTTAGGTAGACACACTGTACTAGGCCAAGGTTAGGTAGATACACTGCACTAGGCAAGGTTAGGTAGACACATTGCACTAGGCAAGGTTAGATAGATACACTGCACTAGGCAAGGTTAGGTAGACACACTGTACTAGGCCAAGGTTAGGTAGATACACTGCACTAGGCAAGGTTAGGTAGATACACTGCACTAGGCAAGGTTAGGTAGACACACTGCACTAGGCCAAGGTTAGGTAGACACACTGCACTAGGCCAAGGTTAGATAGACACACTGCACTAGGCCAAGGTTGGGTAGACACACTGCACTAAGACAAGGTTAGGTAGACACACTGCACTAGACAAGGCTAGGTAGACACACTGCACTAGGCAAGGTTAGGTAGACACACTGCACTAAGATAAGGTTAGGTAGACACACTGCACTAGGCCAAGGTTAGGTAGACACACTGCACTAGGCCAAGGTTAGGTAGACACACTGCACTAGGCCAAGGTTGGATAGACACACTGCACTAGGCCAAGGTTAAGTAGACACACTGCACTAAGATAAGGTTAGGTAGACACACTGCACTAAGATAAGGTTAGGTAGACACACTTCACTAAGATAAGGTTAGGTAGACACAATGCACTAAGACAAGGTTAGGTAGACACAATGCACTAAGACAAGGTTAGGTAGACACAATGCACTAAGACAAGGTTAGGTAGACACAATGCACTAAGACAAGGTTAGGTAGACACACTGCACTAAGACAAGGTTAGGTAGACACACTTCACTAGGCCAAGGTTAGGTAGACACACTGCACTAAGACAAGGTTAGGTAGACACACTGCACTAAGACAAGGTTAGGTAGACACACTTCACTAAGAAAAGGTTAGGTAGACACACTGCACTAGGCAAGGTTAGGTAGACACACTGCACTAGGCCAGGGTTAAGTAGACACACTGCACTAGGCCAGGGTTAAGTAGACACACTGCACTAGGCCAAGGTTAAGTAGGCACATTGCACTAAGACAAGGTTAGGTAGACACACTGCACTAGGCAAGGGTTAGGTAGACACACTGCACTAGGCAAGGGTTAGGTAGACACACTGCACTAGGCAAGGTTAGGTAGACACACTGCACTAGGCCAGGGTTAAGTAGACACAATGCACTAAAACAAAGTTAGGTAGACACACTGCACTAAGACAAGGTTAGGTAGACACATTGCACTAGGCCAAGCTGAAAGTGTCCCAAATTCAAGGTTATTAAAGTCTTGTACACCGTTTCACAATTTCTATACATCACGCAATAGTCTCTAAAGTCTTGTTCACTGTGTTCACAATGTCTATACACAACTCAGTGGTCTCAGTATTAATGCTAATTCTAGTAGCTAATAATTCCAATCAAAACAAAAAACTTTCTTGGACAACTAAAGAATACTGTTGTATCGTAAACACTAGTAATATAAAACAGTTACAGAAGTACGCCGTCACAGAAAAAGCCCGTCTCGACAACAATGAAAATTTGTACCGACCGTGACAGCAAGGGCTTGTCACGCTACTAATTAAAATAGAATGGTATAGTATGGTGTGTGCCAAGACACGGCACTAATTAAAATAGAATAGTATAGTATGGTGTGTGCCAAGACACGGCACTAATTAAAATAGAATGGTATAGTATGGTGTGTGCCAAGACACGGCATTAATTAAAATAGAGTGGCATAGTATGGTGTGTGCCAGGACACGGCGTTAATTAAAATAGAATGGTATAGTATGGTGTGTACCAAGACACGGCCTAATTAAAATAGAATGGTATAGTATGATGTGTGCTAAGACACGGCATTAATTAAAATAGAATGGTATAGTATGGTGTGTGCCAAGACACGGCACAATTAAAGTTCTTCCCAACTGTGTAAAGCCACCACCCAGGTGATAAATTGAACTAATTTTTCTTCCCCTATCTACTGATTACATCTGATGAATTTTAATGTGTAACTGAGAACGAATAAATCTTAACAGTTTGAGAACCACTAACACTCAAATTGATAATAGCAATTACACATATTTATTATTGAAAAATGAATGGTGAATAAGTGAGGATGTAGCAATAAATTGAGTAAAAAGATGAATAATCCATATCTTCTCCCGACGAGAACTAGTTCGCCATATAGTGAGGGAGTGGGAAATAATCACTCTCAGCTAGGAAAAACAGACATTCAACATGATGGAATAAGAGCCAACTTACTAACTCACGGAACATTCCATGGATCCTTACATACAACTTCACGTCAGCAAAAAATATCGGACAATTCACCTTTCTTCAGTTACACACTAATTCTAACAACTCGTAGCTGCATCAAAAATTTACACAGTGGATCCAGGAGGAAACAACTAACAGTTCACCTCTAGCATCCTGTCTGAAACATCCGTCTCAGTCAAATCAAACTCTACATAATACATTTACAATCGTAATGAATCTCAAACTACTAATCAATCTAATCCTTATCATAATCCTTCGTAAGAGTTTCGTCCTTAAATATGAACAACAATTCCTATTCCTAAATCTTCCCGAAGATTCTATCTCGTGGAAGATAAAAATCCTTATTAAAACATTTCTGTGTAAAATCTCAATCCATGCAAAAATTACCTGTTTATGACCTTGGATAGTAAACTAAAAACAACAATCCCATTTCAAACCTTTCTGTAACTAAAAATACGAATTAAACAAACATGTCCTAAATAACTTTAGTTAAATGTAAAAAATCCCATGGTTGGACATAACAAGAAATGGCCCTCAACGTGTCAAACCTGACCTATAGTTGACCTATACTTTAAAAACAATAACTAAATGTGCTAACCACTACGTCAATCTACCATATAAATGCATGGTTAACTCCCCTATAAAATGAAATACAAGAAGAGGATTCCAGAATTAAGGAATTCTGATACAGTGCCCGTCAGGGCTTACAGAAACACTATGGTCAAGGATATGTACTAACTGTTCGTGTTTCGCACGCAAGCTGTCTGTTTCTGTCCTTACATACAACTTCACGTCAGCATAAAATATCGGACAATTCACCTTTCTTCAGTTATAAACTATTTCTAACAACTCGTAGCTGCATCAAAAATTTACACAGTGGATCCAGGAGGAAACAACTAACAGTTCACATCCTAGCATCCTGTCTGATACATCCTTCTCAGTCAAATCAAACTCTACATAATAAATTTACAATCGTAATGAATCTCAAACTACTAATCAATCTAATCCTTATCATAATCCTACCTAAGAGTTTCGTCCTTAAATATGAACAACAATTCCTATTCCTAAATCTTCCCGAAGATTCTATCTCGTGGAAGATAAAAATCCTTATTAAAACATTTCTGTGTAAAATCTCAATCCATGCAAAAATTACCTGTTTATGACCTTGGATAATAAACTAAAAACAACAATCCCATTTCAAACCTTTCTGTAACTAAAAATACGAATTAAACAAACATGTCCTAAATAACTTTAGTTAACTGTAAAAAAATCCCATGGTTGGACATAACAAGAAATGGCCCTCAACGTGTCAAACCTGACCTATAGTTGACCTATACTTTAAAAACAATAACTAAATGTGCTAACCACTACGTCAATCTACCATATAAATGCATGGTTAACTCCCCTATAAAATGAAATACAAGAAGAGGATTCCAGAATTAAGTGCCCGTCAGGGCTTACAGAAACACTATGGTCAATGATACGTACTAACTGTTCGTGTTTCGCACGCAAGCTGTCTGTTTCTGTCATTTCATCCTAGCTACTCCAGCATTAAATTACAGTCAGCGACCCACAGCTGACTCCTTGCATCAGAGTTAGTGTGTCATATCTGACTCTTTGGTCAATGTTAGTGAGTCATAGCTGACTCTTTGTGTCAGTGGTAGTGAGACATAGCTGACACTTTGCATCAGAGTTAGTGAGTCATAGCTCATTCTTTGCGTCAGTGTTTGCGAGTCATTGCTGATCCAAACCTTATTCCCCCTCCAAGTGGTGTCCCCTGTAACAGACCACAGTCAGAGAAACCAGGGACTGATTGGTAGGCAAACATGGCTCTGGAACTAAAATATTCCGAAGATGGATGTATCAGGTCGAAGGCTGCATTTAAAAGGGGCAAGGTGCAAACCTTGTTAAGACGTAACCAACAGCGATTTTACGGCCAGCATATACAAGATAACACCTGTAATATGTTATAAAGAACACATTCTAAAAATAACTACATATACAAGATAACACCTGTAATATGTTATAAAGAACACATTCTAAAAATAACTACATATTCTTATTTCTCTCCTAGAACTTCATAAAAGTACGCTAAAAACGACATTTCTAGAAGAAATAAGAGGTACTGTAAGATGTTGTATATGAAAGTTATCTCTCATACCTAGCAGGCTAACGTTGACTGGATCCTTGAATCCTTGTTTTATAAAGCAGATGATATTGATGATGTTGGCCATGATACCGGAAGTACCAACAATCTGACACACCGCAGCAAAGAAAATCCACTGGATGACCACAGAAACTTCCTCGCTAATGAATATTTCAGACATTCCTTCCTGTGTAGGTCTCTTGGTAACTGAGCTATTCCTTCTCGCCATCATCATACATCGACTGTATCAACTGTTTTAAATAAGAGGCCTCTTGTTACATCGACTGTATCAAATGTTTTAAATAGAGATCTCTTGTTACATAAACTGTACAAATGTTTTAAATAAGAGATATCTTGTTACATAGACTGTATTAAATGTTTTAAATAAGAGATCTCTTGTTACATAGACTGTATCAAATGTTTTAAATAAGAGATATCTTGTTACATAGACTGTATCAGATGTTTTAAATAAGAGATCTCTTGTTACATAGACTGTATCAAATGTTTTAAATAAGAGATCTATTGTTACATAGACTGTATCAAATGTTTTAAATAAGAGATCTCTTGTTACATAGACTGTATCAAATGTTTTAAATAAGAGACCTCTTGTATTTGAGAGAACGGAATACAAAAGTTAGACTAAAACTTAAAGGAGAACGAGAAATGAAATGTATTAATTTTTGGTAAAAGACAGCTTTATATGTACGTTCTAGTCTTTACCAGATTTTCTATAATCAGTTTCACTGTAGCAAATAGTTTTAATTTTGTTCCACCCGTCTCTAGACCATGTTCCAAGCTGAAACAAGTGAAAGAAAATCTTTCAACAAAATATTCTTATGTGTTTTTATTATTATGTAATGTTTTTGGCTGGGTTGGTAAGATCTTTCTTCTTAATGTCATAATTTGTCTCTTTAGTGTTCATATTTACAATTCCATGTAAAAATGTCACAGAAATATGAATATGTCAAATCTCCAATTAAATATGGAGTGAAAATACGAAATTTAATTTAATAATTCAAATTTCAAGCCAAATATAAGACGCTGGAAGACAAAGACCCTGACGTGAAAATAATGACCTGATGGAAATCATTTTACTACCAGACAAATACAAACATTTTGTTTCTGCTGTGTTTGTAAAGACAAGTAGTATTTAGTGTTAGATATAGAGTAGTATTTAGTGTTAGATATAGAGTAGTATTTAGTGTTAGATATAGAGTAGTATTTAGTGTTAGATATAGAGTAGTATTTAGTGTTAGATATAGAGTAGTATTTAGTGTTAGATATAGAGTAGTATTTAGTGTTAGATATAGAATTCTGGTGAGTTTCTGTGGGGTAAATATTACTTACATACGGCAGTGACATATAACTATATGTATTATCCCTAATATATCTATTTTATCTAACTGAATGAACAGTCTTACATTCAAAGATGTTTGATATAAAATTAGTTTCGAAACAATCGTCAACCTGACGCAGAAAAAGTAGAACAGATGATGGTGAATGTCAACATAAGGATGTAGTTTGTGAAATTATATATCTTTTACAAGAAGAAACTATAATTAGTGTCCCTAGTGTGTGGTCAGGTTTCAATATTGGAAGTAGGTCACGTGTAAAGTATTTCTAAGTGTGGAACGTAAACATCGACACCGTGTTGTATATGTCAGTTTTGTTTAAGATGTTGTAACATACATCAAATAAGTGTTGTATACGTCATTTTTTACTGCTGTGTTGTAACAAACATCAGATAACTGTTGTATATGTCATTTTTGACTGCTATTATGTAACATTCATCAGATAATTGTATATGTCAGTTTTGTTTAAGATGTAACATACATCAGATAAGTGTTGTATATGTCAGTTTTGGTTAAGATGTTGTAACATATATCAGATAAGTGTTGTATATGTCAGTTTTGTCAATGTTATAATACACATCAGATAAGTGTTGTATATGTCAGTTTTGACTGATATGTTCTAACATACATCAGATAAGTGTTGTATATGTCAGTTTTGACTACTATGTTGTAACACATATCAGATAAGTGTTGTATATATCAGTTATAGCTATTTTGTAACACACATCAGGTAAGTGTTGTATATGTCAGTTTTGGTTAAGATGTTGTAACATACATCAGATAAGTGTTTCATATGTCAGTTTTGGTTAAGATGTTGTAACATATATCAGATAAGTGTTGTATATGTCACGTTTGGCTGCTATGTTGTAACACACATCAAATAAGTTTTGTATATGTCAGTGTTGTTTAAGATGATGTAACATACATCAGTTAAGTGTTGTATATGTTATTTTTTACTGCTATGTTGTAACATACATCGGGTAATTGTATATGTTTTGTTTAAGATGTAACATATATCAGATAAGTGTTGTATATGTCAGTTTTGACTACTATGTTGTAACACATATCAGATAAGTGTTGTATATATCAGTTATAGCTATTTTGTAACACACATCAGGTAAGTGTTGTATATGTCAGTTTTGGTTAAGATGTTGTAACATACATCAGATAAGTGTTTCATATGTCAGTTTTGGTTAAGATGTTGTAACATATATCAGATAAGTGTTGTATATGTCACGTTTGGCTGCTATGTTGTAACACACATCAAATAAGTTTTGTATATGTCAGTGTTGTTTAAGATGATGTAACATACATCAGTTAAGTGTTGTATATGTTATTTTTTACTGCTATGTTGTAACATACATCGGGTAATTGTATATGTTTTGTTTAAGATGTAACATATATCAGATAAGTGTTGTATATGTCAGTTTTGACTGTTATGTTGTAACACATATCAGATAAGTGTTGTATATATCAGTTTTGGCTATTTTGTAATACACATCAGATAAATGTTGTATATGTCAGTTTTGGTTAAGATGTTGTAACATACATCAGATAAGTGTTACATATGTCAGTTTTGGTTAAGATGTTGTAACATATACCAGATAAATGTTGTATATGTCAATTTTGGGTGCTATGTTGTAACACACATCAAATAAGTGTTGTATATGACAGTTTTGACTGCTATGTTGTAACATACATCAAATACGTATTGCATTATCAGTTTTTGCTACTATGTTGTAACATACATCAGATAAGTGTTGCATATGTCAGTTTTAGTTAAGATGTTGTATCACACATCAGATGTGTTGTATAAGACGGTTTTGGTTACTATGATGTAACAGACATCAGATAAGTGTTGTTGTCCTAGTTATTGTAACACAACATTGAGCTGCAGTCTGCAGATTCATCATCATCATCATCATCATCAGGTGCCGTGCTGACTGGCGTTGGCTATTATGCTTCTCCAGAGCACACAATCCTTCATGCAAGCCATCAGTTCAGTTGGTGATCTCCTCTCACACCATCCTGTCAGACTGTCCAGTATCATTTCTCTTGGTCTTCCTCTTGATCTTCTTCCTTCTATTTTTCCTGTTGTTATAATATTTTCAATGCCCCCTCTTCTCATTGCATGACCTATGAAAGTACATTGTCTATCTCTTATCTTTTTGACAAGGTTTTTTGTCTCTCCAGCTCTTCTCATACATTCTTCATTAGTTATTTTTGCTGTCCAGGGAATTCGCAACATTCTTCTAATAAACCACATTTCTGCTGCTTCCAGTGATTTGTGTGCATATTTGCCTATTGTCCATGATTCACTTCCATATAACAAGATAGGTTCAATATAGCATTTTAGGACTCGTTTTCTAACATTCAATGTTAAGGATATGTTGGATAATATGCCTCTCATTCTCTGAAATGCAGTCTTTGCTTGGCCTATTCTGTTCCTAATTTCTGTTCTGCATTTCCCATCTGAAGTTATTACTGTTCCAAGGTATTTGACTTTCTGCACCTGCTTTAGAATAGTTCCGTTTAATTCTATATTGCATGTTGGTGGATTCTGTTTCTTAGATACAACCATATTCTCTGTCTTTTTGATGTTCAAAGTAAGGCCTTTCTGTTCACTTTCTTTGGCCACTTTATCAAAGAGATTTTGCAGATCTTGTTGGTTCTCAGCTATCAGTACTGTGGTGTCAACATACCGAAGATTGTTAATATTGTATCCTCCAATTTTTATGCCTGGTTCTGTGATGATTGTTCTTAGAATATTCTCGCTGTACAGAGAAAAAAGGTCTGGAGATAGTACACATCCTCGTCGCACCCCTTGTTTTATAGGTTGATATTTTCCAGTTTTATTTTCAACTCAAATTGCATATCCACCTGATGAATATGTCTACAAATTATCTTCAGACCGCAATTATCAAAACCTCATCTCCTGACATCTTCTTTGTCCACAACAACTGCGTGTCCTCTTTTAAATTTTTTTACAAAAAGTGAATTTCAATGAACCATACTGTAAGAAAATATCTAGTATTTGATATACAAAGGCTATAAAACATGAAGGCATGAGCGCCAGACACGATTTTCTTTTGTGAACACTGTGAACTTGAAACACAAACATGACAGATCAAAAAGTGAAATAAACCTACAAAAACAAAAAAGTGAAATAAACCTACAAAAACTAAAAACCTAAATAAACCTACAAAAACTAAAAAGTGAAATAAACCTACAAAAACTAAAAAGTGAAATAAACCTACAAAAGTGAAATGAGCATAAACACATGACATTTAATAATGGGCCTGTATCCTCAATTTTTCTATCAGTCATGTTTAGTAGTAGGATGATATAGCGGTGTCCTCTAATTTTCTAACTGTCATGTTTTATTAGTTTGATTCAGTGCCAGAGATTAACGAGATTTATTGTAAGAGTTTGTCTCTATCTTTATGTATGTGTAGATCAGTGAAGTAGTTAAACACTCATTGCCTCTACCTCTATGTATGTATATATCTGTGAAATAGTTAAACACTGATTGTCCCTCTGTCTCTGTGTATGATTTGTCTCTAAGTAATTAAACGCTGATTCACTTTAGACCAAGTTCTTCTAACCATTGTCGATACATCACTGTACAAGTGACCAAGCAAGTCTGACGTTGTCGACTCATCACTGTACAAGTGACCAAGCAAGTCTGACGTTGTCGACACATCATTGTACAAGTGACCAAGCAAGTCTGACGTTGTCGACACATCACTGTACAAGTGACCAAGCAAGTCTGACGTTGTCGACACATCACTGTACAAGTGACCAAGCAAGTCTGACGTTGTCGACACATCACTGTACAAGTGACCAAACAAGTCTGACGTTGCCGATACATCACTGTAAAAGTGACCAAGCTAGTCTGACGTTGTCGATACATCACTGTACAAGTGACCAAGCAAGTCTGATGTTGTCGATACATCACTGTACAAGTGACCAAGCAAGTCTGGTCCTGACAAGATTGTTATGGAATGAAACTTGGTAGTCCTGACAAGATTGTTATTGAATGAAACTTGGTGGTCCTGACAAGATTGTTATTGAATGAAACTTGGTGGTCCTGACAAGATTGTTATGGAATGAAACTTGGCAGTCCTGACAAGATTGTTATTGAATGAAACTTGGCAGTCCTGACAAGATTGTTATTGAACGAAACTTGGTAATAACGCTGGCGACGACGAGTACGACCAATTAGGGCGAAAAACAACAACAAATCTTGTTCGGGCCGACTTCATCAACATACAAGCTAGATGATGAGTTTACCATGGCAGTCAGCCAGTCCAAACAAGCATAACATCAGTCGACAAGGCATATTCTACATAATCCAACACATTTTCATTTTTTCTAGACAATACAACGTCTCGTCCACACAGCTCAAGATACATACATACACAACTCAAGATACAAACATACACAGCTCAAGATACAAACATACACAACTCAAGATACAAACATACACAACTCAAGATACAAACATACACAGCTCAAGATACAAATATACACAGCTCAAGACACAAACATACACAGCTCAAGATACAAACACACACGGCTCAAGATACAAACATACACTGCTCAAGATACAAATATACACAGCTCAAGATACAAACATACACTACTCCAGTAACCTGTACTCTAGCTCCCTGCGTTCTGAAAATCTCATGCTGGCCAAAACCATGGACTACCTGAAATTTTTGATGCAAGGGACACAACTTAATAACACTCACGCTGTTAACCGATATTCAGTGGGAAGGGAGGGGGGGAGTGCGTTACCCCAACACAGATGTGGGACTAGACAAGACAGTCTACATTATTTCCAGTGAAAACATAGAAAAGAAGACACGAACAAATAAAAAGAAGAAAAGAAACCAAGAAAACATAACATTATCTTTCTCTTGTAAAATTATACAAGTACGTATCTTTTAGTTTCTACCACGTGTTTTCATGTTAAAGTACTTATCTTCTAGTTTCCACCACACACCTTCACGGTAAAGTTCTCACCTTCTAGTTTCCACCACGCACCTTCACGTTAAAGTACTTACCTTCTAGTTTCCACCACGCACCTTCACGTTAAAGTACTTACCTTCTAGTTTCCACCACGCACCTTCACGTTAAAGTACTTACCTTCTAGTTTCCACCACGCACCTTCACGTTAACACAACATTAGTATACAATGCTGACACACAAGCGTCACTTAAGTTACTAATTATACTGAACTTTCTAATTTCTTGTCCTGTGAGAGCCAGGTACTGAGCTGTTTACTGTTACTGCAGTGACACGACATTTGAATAATAATGAGCGTGGATGATGATTGGACCAGAGTTACAAGAAACTCACCTGGGATTTAGGAAAAATAGAAGCTGTACAGATGTCATCTTTTCCCAAGATAACTAACAGGAACATCAGTCGAACTCACTCAGATGCTGCACATAATCTGCTGCACATAATCTGCTGCACATAATCTGCTGCACGTAATCTGCTGCACATAATCTGCTGCACATAAACTATGTAAATCAAGACAAGACATTCCAAAGATCGCTCACGCCATTAAGGCGTGCTGGGGATACGGTGTTAGGTCCGTATTTTCAAGATCTTCGGCGCGTGAAAGTCTGATGTGGTCAGTATCATGCCTGGCCGCATTTACCTGGCTGCATGTACCTGGCCGCATTTACCTGGCCGCATTTACCTGGCCGCATTAACCTTCCCAAATTTCTCTGGTACCCAAATTATAGAGACTGTGGGGACCCGAAGCCCTTTTTAATGTTTTCCAGAATAAATCCCACTACTGGGACATGAACCCGGTACTACTGGACTGGCAAACCGAAGGCCTAACCACTCAGCCAAGCAGGCCGCCAGAGAGCTGGACTGGCAAACCCAAGGCCTAACCACTCAGCCAAGCAGGCCGCCAGAGAGCTGGACTGGCAAACCCAAGGCCTAACCACTCAGCCAAGCAGGCCGCCAGAGAGCTGGACTGGCAAACCGAAGGCCTAACCACTCAGCCAAGCAGGCCGCCAGAGAGCTGGACTGGCAAACCCAAGGCCTAACCACTCAGCCAAGCAGGCCGCCAGAGAGACATAAACTGGGGAAATATTACAGCAATATTGAGTTTGTACACATCTGATCAAATTGTGCAAAAACCTATAATGAAACTGTCAGTGTGTAGTTAGAACAAATGAGGGACACTCCGAAGCATTCAACCTTAATATTCATAACATACACTGACCACATCTGAAAGAACTTAACACTCGTAGTAAAAGTTCCACCACAAAACTGGCCACTAATCCATCTCCGGAAAGAATGTGCATTAACACTCCTAAGACAAAACACCTTTCAGAAAATACTACGGGTGCTGGATCATAAACAAACTCTTTTTTGCTGACGATCAAGCGCTTGTAGCCACATCAGGAAAAGACCTACAGCAGAACATGGATAATTAGGCAAGGGCATGACATGGTCACAACATGGATAACTTAGCAAGGGCATGACAAGGTCACAATATGGATAACTTAGAAAGGGCATGACAAAGTCACAACATGGATAACTTAGAAAGGGCATGACAAAGTCACAAGAATGATAACTTAGCAAAGGCATGACAAAGTCACAAGAATGATAACTTTGTAAGGGCATGACATAGTCACAAGAATGATAACTTAGCAAGGACATGACATAGTCACGAAAAATGATAACTTAGCAAGGGCATGACAAAGTCACAACAATGATAACTTAGCAAGGGCATGACATAGTCACAAGGATGATAACTTAGCAAGGGCATGACACAGTCACAAGAATGATAATTTAGCAAGGGCATGCCAAGGTCACAAGAATGATAACTTAGCAAGGGCATGACATAGTCACAAGAATGATAACTTAGCAAGGGCATGACATAATCACAAGAATGATAACTTAGCAAGGGCATGACATAGTCACAAGAATGATAATTTAGCAAGGGCATGACATAGTCACAAGAATGATAACTTTGTAAGGGCATGACATAGTCACAAGAATGATAACTTAGCAAGGACATGACATAGTCACGAAAAATGATAACTTAGCAAGGGCATGACAAAGTCACAACAATGATAACTTAGCAAGGGCATGACATAGTCACAAGAATGATAACTTAGCAAGGGCATGACAGAGTTACAAGAAACTCACCTGGGATTTAGGAAAAATAGCTGTACAGATGTCATCTTTTCCCCAAGACAACTAACAGGAACATCAGTCGAACTCGCTCAGATGCTGCACATAATCTGCTGCACATAATCTGCTGCACATAATCTGCTGCACATAATCTGCTGCACATAATCTGCTGCACATAAACTATGTAAATCAAGACAAGACATTCCAAAGATCGCTCACGCCATTAAGGCATGCTGGGGATACGGTGTTAGGTCCGTATTTTCAAGATCTTTGGCGCGTGAAAGTCTGATGTGGTCAGTTTCATGCCTGGCCGCATTTACCTGGCTGCATGTACCTGGCCGCATGTACCTGGCCGCATTTACCTGGCCGCATGTACCTGGCCGCATTAACCTTCCCAAATTTCTCTGGTACCCAAATTATAGAGACTATGGGGACCCGAAGCCCTTTTTACTGTTTTCCAGAATAAATCCCACTACTGGGACATGAACCCGGTACTACTGGACTGGCAAACCGAAGGCCTAACCACTCAGCCAAGCAGGCCGCCAGAGAGACATAAACTGGGGAAATATTACAGCATTATTGAGTTTGTACACATCTGATCAAATTGTGCAAAAACCTATAATGAAACTGTCAGTGTGTAGTTAGAACAAATGAGGGACACTCCGAAGCTTTCAACCTTAATATTCATAACATACACTGACCACATCTAAAAGAACTTAACACTCGTAGTAAAAGTTCCACCACAAAACTGCCCACTAATCCATCTCCTGAAAGAATGTGCATTAACACTCCTAAGACAAAACACCTTTCAGAAAATACTACGGGTGCTGGATCATAAACAAACTCTTTTTTGCTGACGATCAAGCGCTTGTAGCCACATCAGGAAAAGACCTGCAGCAGAACATGGATAATTAGGCAAGGGCATGACATGGTCACAACATGGATAACTTAGCAAGGGCATGACAAGGTCACAATATGGATAACTTAGAAAGGGCATGACAAAGTCATAACATGGATAACTTAGAAAGGGCATGACAAAGTCACAAGAATGATAACTTACCAAGGGCATGGCACAGTCACAAGAATGATAACTTAGCAAGGGCATGACATAATCACAAAAATGATAACTTAGCAAGGGCATGACATAGCCACAAGAATGATAATTTAGCAAGGGCATGACATAGTCACAAGAATGATAACTTTGTAAGGGCATGACATAGTCACAAGAATGATAACTTAGCAAGGACATGACATAGTCACGAAAAATGATAACTTAGCAAGGGCATGACAAAGTCACAACAATGATAACTTAGCAAGGGCATGACATAGTCACAAGAATGATAACTTAGCAAGGGCATGACACAGTCACAAGAATGATAATTTAGCAAGGGCATGACAAGGTCACAAGAATGATAACTTAGCAAGGGCATGACAAAGTCATAACATGGATAACTTAGAAAGGGCATGACATAATCACAAGAATGATAACTTAGCACGGGCATGACAAGGTCACAAGAATGATAACTTAGCAAGGGCATGACAAGGTCACAAGAATGATAACTTAGCAAAGGCATGACATAGTCACAAGAATGATAACTTAGCAAGGACATGACATAATCACAAGAATGATAACTTAGCACGGGCATGACAAGGTCACAAGATGAAGATCAGCGCAGGAAAGAAGTCATGGCCACAACGAGAGAAGAAATCCAAACAAAGATCTTCCCAGACAACCAGCCCTTGAAACAAGTGACACATTTCAAATACCTAGGTAGCATAATATCATCTTAGACAACCAGCCCTTGAAACAAGTGAAACATTTCAAATACCTAGGTAGCATAATATCATCTTAGACAACCAGCCTTTGAAACAAGTGAAACATTTCAAATACCTAGGGAGCATAATATTATCTTAGACAACCAGCCCTTGAAACAAGTAAAAGATTTCAAATACCTAGGTAGCAATATATCATCTTAGACAACCAACCCTTGAAACAAGTGAAATATTTCAAATACCTAGGTAGCAATATATCATCTTAGACAACCAGCCCTTGAAACAAGTGAAATATTTCAAATACCTAGGGAGCATAATATTATCTTAGACAACCAGCCCTTGAAACAAGTAAAAGATTTCAAATACCTAGGTAGCAATATATCATCTTAGACAACCAGCACTTGAAACAAGTGAAATATTTCAAATACCTAGGTAGCAATATATCATCTTAGACAACCAGCCCTTGAAACAAGTGAAATATTTCAAATACCTAGGTAGTATACTATCATCTTAGACAACCAGCCCTTGAAACAAGTAAAAGATTTCAAATACCCAGGTAGCATAATATCATCTTAGACAACCAGCCCTTGAAACAATTTAAACATTTCAAATACCTAGGTAGCATAATATCATCTTAGACAACCAGCCCTTGAAACAAGTGAAACATTTCAAATACCTAGGGAGCATAATATTATCTTAGACAACCAGCCCTTGAAGCAAGTAAAAGATTTCAAATACCTAGGTAGCAATATATCATCTTAGACAACCAGCCCTTGAAACAAGTGAAATATTTCAAATACCTAGGTAGCAATATATCATCTTAGACAACCAGCCCTTGAAACAAGTGAAATATTTCAAATACCTAGGGAGCATAATATTATCTTAGACAACCAGCCCTTGAAACAAGTAAAAGATTTCAAATACCTAGGTAGCAATATATCATCTTAGACAACCAGCCCTTGAAACAATTGAAATATTCCAAATACCTAGGTAGCAATATATCATCTTAGACAACCAGCCCTTGAAACAAGTGAAATATTTCAAATACCTAGGTAGTATACTATCATCTTAGACAACCAGCCCTTGAAACAAGTGAAATATTTCAAATACCTAGGTAGTATACTATCATCTTAGACAACCATCCCTTGAAACAAGTAAAAGATTTCAAATACCTAGGTAGCAATATATCATCTTAGACAACCAGCCCTTGAAACAAGTGAAATATTTCAAATACCTAGGTAGCAACATATCATCTTAGACAAGCAGCCCTTGAAACAAGTGAAATATTTCAAATACCTAGGTAGCAATATATCATCTTAGACAACCAGCCCTTGAAACAAGTGAAACATTTCAAATACCTAGGTAGTATACTATCATCCTAGACAACCAGCACTTGAAACAAGTGAAACATTTCAAATACCTAGGTAGCAATATATCATCTTAGACAACCAGCCCTTGAAACAAGTGAAACATTTCAAATACCTAGGTAGTATACTATCATCCTAGACAACCAGCCCTTGAAACAAGTGAAACATTTCAAATACCTAGGTAGCATACTATCATCCTAGACAACCAGACCTTGAAACAAGTGAAACATTTCAAATACCCAGGTAGCATAATATCATCTTAGACAACCAGCCCTTGAAACAAGTTAAAGATTTCAAATACCCAGGTAGGATAATATCATCCTCGGGGAAAGCTGACGCTGAGATTGAGAACAGACGCACTAAAGCGCATCAGAGACAGGGTAAATGACGCATTTACTGAACAACTAAAACATCACAACAGAAACAAACAGGGCACTGTACAACATAATCTTCCTGCCAACTCTATGCTATCAATGTCAAACATGGACTCTAACAGCCAAACGAAAAGGAAAATAAACAGGGCAGAAATGAGATGTTTTAAAGAGAATACTACACGTGACAAGAGGAGACCCAAATAAGAAATGACACCATCAGGGCAAAATATGGCGTAACACCAGTGCTATTTCTGGACTGAAACTGGTATAAACGACAATTTATTAAAACTAGTAGCAGCTGACCATGCATGATCGTAACAGGCGACTAAGGAGGGTTCAGCATAGGGCCAGCAACCCTATCTGGTAAAAAACTATCAGACTGCTACAGAAACAGAAGCAAGGGAAAAAGCAAATGCAGGTGGAAGGAGAAATGCGTATCAGGAAACTGAGCCCATGAAGGTTGTGGATGAAAGCCAGCCACTGGAAGTCCCCAGCCCGACTGCAGACCACCTGGAACCTAAACAAAAGATGCAAATAGGCAGCTGGAATGTAAGAACACTAAACCAGACTGGAAAACTAGCACAAACCATCAAGGAAATGCACAGATACAAACTAGACATACTAGGAATACAAGAAGCAAGATGGACAGGACAAGGCAGAAGGAAATTAACAACACAGCACACAGAAGATACAATAATATGGTCAGGTAAAGAAGATCTTCATGAAGGAGGAGTAGCATTGATTATAACAAAAGAAGCATCAATAGCATTGCTGAAATGGACCCCAATAAATGAGAGATTATTATATGCACGGTTCAACTCAAGATTCACGAAGCTGTCTATTATAGTTTGTTATGCACCAACAGAAGCAGCTGAAGACGAATTAAAAGAAGATTTTTACAACAGCCTCCAAGCCACAGTAGAAACAATACCCAAGCATGATATGCTACTCATCTTGGGCGACTTCAATGCAAAAGTAGGTGAAGGAAATGAAGATAGAAGAAGAATCATGGGAAGAGAAGGAATCGGAAAAATAAATGAAAATGGAGAAAGACTGTGCAGTTTCTGTGAAGAAAACATGATGACCATCGGAGGGACAATTTTCCAACACAAAAACATCCATAAGGTGACTTGGAGGTCACCAGATAAAACCACAGAAAACCAAATCGATCACATACTAATAAACAACAAGTGGAAACGGTCACTACAAGATGTGCGAGCAAGGAAAGGAGCAGATATAGGAAGTGATCACAACCTTCTGGTAGCAAAAATAAAACTAAAATTAAGGAAAACCAGAATCGGAGAACACAGAAGATACATTTTGATACAAGAAAACTGATAGACCAGCAAACAAGAAATGAATTCTCAATAATACTTAAGAACCGCTTCAGTATCCTACAAGATGAAGCAGAAATGTCCATATTAGAATTCAATAAAACACTACAGGAAACAGCAAAAGAGGTGCTGGGATATCGGAAAAGGAGAAAAGAGGAATGGATAAGTGAGACCACATGGGAAAAGATAGAGCAAAGAAAAGAAATCAAGAAAAAATTACTGAACACCAAATCACAACGGCTTAAAGAACGAGTTTTAAGTAATTATGCACAAAAAACAAGAAGTGAAGGAATCATGCCGTCAAGATAAACGTCAATATTATGACAACTTAGCAGAAACAGCAGAGAAAGCAGCATATACAAATGACATGAAAACCATATATAAAATCACAAAGCAATGACAGGTAACTTCAATACAAGATGTGAAAGTGCAGTAAGAACACAAAATGGACAGCTGGTCAGTGGAGAAAGAAAAAATTGAAAGATGGAGGGAACACTTTAACACCCTACTAAACAGAACACAAGCAGCACAAGCAATAGATATACCTGAGCAAAAGCGGAACTAAACATCAATACAGGACCAATAACAATAAATGAAGTAAAAGAGGCGATAAAGATGCTAAAATCAGACAGGGCACCAGGTGAAGATGAAGTGACTGCTGAGATGTTGAAAGCAGAAGAAACAGAAACACCAAAACAACTTTGCCGGATATTACAACAAATTTGGGATCTAGAAAAAGCCCCAGAGGAGTGGAAAACTGGTCTTATAGTAAAACTACCAAAGAAGGGTGACCTCAGAGATTGCGGGAACTGGAGAGGCATTACCCTACTGCCACTCACTAGTAAAGTATTTTGCAGAATAATCATCAACAGAATTGTACCAACACTTGAGGAAAAACTTCGGAAAGAGCAGGCAGGATTTAGGAAAGGAAGATCATGCATAGACCATATATTTGTACTTAGACAAATATTAGAACAGGCAAATGAGTGGCATAGCACAACATATGCATTATTCATAGATTTTGAGAAGGCCTTTGACAGTGTCAACAGAGATGCACTGTGGAAAATCCTAAGATGGCATGGCCTCCCCCATAAAATAGTTAATGTAATCAAAGCCCTATACGAGGGTTTTCAGTGCAAAGTTATCTGTGGAGAACATACCTCCAGCAGGTTTAGGGTACAAACAGGAGTGAAACAGGGATGTGTACTATCACCAACATTATTTATCTTGGCAGTAGACTGGTTAATGAAGGAGACAACATCAGACAAACGCAGAGGATTACAATGGACCCTTGACACAGTGCTGGAGGACCTTGACTTTGCGGACGACATTTGTCTATTATCAAGCAGTCACAAAGATATGCAAGATAAAATAAACAAGTTAACCCAGAATGCAAACAACATAGGACTAAAGATCAATGTAGGAAAGACAAAGTTAATGAAGCAAAATGTGAACAACAGAAATGTACTCAGAGTAGATAACAAGTTAGTGGAGGAGGTCAACGAATTTGTATACCTTGGCAGCAGAGTAGTAGAAAATGGAGACAGCACAGAGGACATCAACAGCAGACTCACTAGAGCAAACCAGGCTTTTGCAATGCTACAGAATATATGGAAATCAAATAAACTAAGCATAAATATGAAAATCAGGATATTTAAGAGTAATGTTCTAAGTGTACTACTCTATGGAAGTGAATGCTGGAAAATCACCAAAACCATAGAAAACAAGTTGAATTCTTTCCAGACTAAATGTTTACGTAGAATTAAAAAAATATTTTGGCCAAACACCATAAGAAATAACATTTTATTGGCAGAAATGCAGATGAAACCACTGACAACAATTATTGAGGAAAGACGCTGGCGATGGTTGGGACATGTGCTCCGAATGACTGACAACTCACTACCAAAAATAGCACTAAGATGGACACCACAGGGGAGCAGAAGTAAGGGTAGACCAAAAGAGACATGGAGAAGAACAACAGAAAGGATGTTGAGCAATAAAGGGCTCACCTGGGCAAGAGCAGAAAAAAAGGCGAAAGACAGGCATTTGTGGAAAACCCTTGCGGAAGCCCCATGTGCCCTGGGCACTTAAGGTTCAGAGAGAGAGAGAGTAGCAGCTGAAAGAAGTCACGCGACATGTCAGTCATGTATTTTTCCAGAATTCTTGTCTTGTTCTGTCTTGTCTCTTTCAGTGTTCAGGAGACATATCATATATCCTTCCCGTGCCGTTAAACGTCACATAGGGCTCGCAAGATAGTTCGCCATTTTTTCTGTCTTCGGCGAGCCATTCAACCATATCAAGGGATTTTATGCATGTTAATTTGGCTTCTCTTAACAATGTCCCCTTCAGAGTTTCACGAGGTCTGCCTCTTTTTCTTTGGCTTGTTGTGTTCCACTTGATAGCTTGTTTTGGGATTCTCTGATCATTTCTTCTCATCAAGTAACCAACATATGTCCATCTCCTTTTCCTGATCACCCATGAGGCTGGTTGTTGTTCAGTCATCTGTCTTATCTCTGCATTGTTCTTGAATTTGTTCCACTTGACGCCGAGTATTTTCCATAGGCATTTGTTTTCAAAAGAGTCTAATTTCGTGTCTATTTTTTTTTTAGTTGTTTTCCAGCTTTCGCATGCATAAATGAGGGTGAATATTACATTTGAATTGAATAGTCTTAACTTGGTTTTTGTGCTTATAACTTTTGAATGCCACATGTTCTCAAGATTCTTGAAGGTAGATGCTGCTTTTGTAATTCTAATTCTAACTTCCTTTCCGGTGTCACCATCCTGGTCTATGTAGCTGCCAAGGTATGCAAATTGATAGACTTCTTCAATATCTGTTCCTTCTACACCTATTTTTCCAGTTTTGATTAATGGGAATTTTCATTATTTTTGTTTAGTCCTTGTTAATTTCAAGTTCTATTTTGGTAGCCAGTGAAGACAGGCTATCTGTTTTTTCTTGCATGGAATTCACATTGTTACTGATAAGAGTTATGTCATCAGCAAAATCAAGATCTTCTAGTTGTGTCTCATAGGTAGAATGTCAGACGGGCCTGCGTGCCCAATTCTTAACCCTTTTGAAATAAAGATCAATCAATCAGTCAATGATGTACCCAGTCAATACCTGTGTTACCTGTGCAGCATTTTTTTCATTATGAAGTATATTGTAATTTCAAAAAGCAAAGGAGACAGTATACATCCTTGTTTCACACCTGTTTCAATCTAGAAACATTCACTCATCCCTTCTTCTGTCTTGACTGCACAAACATATCCATTGTAGAAGTCCTTAATGATGTTGACAGTTTTAGATGGTATTCCATATAGACTTAAAATTCTCCACAATGAATCTCTGTGTATGCTATCAAATGCCTTTTTAAAGCCTATGAAATTCAGTATTAGTTATTTCTGCTTTTCAATATGCTCTTCAAGTATTATTCTGAGAGTAAAGATCTGGTCAAGACAGCCTCTCCCTTTTCGAAATCCTGCTTGTTCTTCTCTCATTGCGGTATCCACTATATCTTTAAGTCTATTCAAAATGACCTTGCAAAATACTTTTGACACAAGTGATATTAAGGTTACTCCTCCAATTGTTACAGTCACTAAGGTTGCCTTTTTTGGTATTTTAACAATGATTCCTTTTTTTCCAGTTAGAAGGGACCTTTTCTTCTTTCCAAATCTTGTTAAACATTCTCTGTAGTTGTGTCATGTTGTCATTATTGATAGCTTTTAACATTTCGGGTGTTAATTCATCTTCACCTGCAGCTTTGTTGTTAATCATTATATTCACTTCCTGTTTTAGTTTAATGCAATGTAATTTCATCTAGGTTGACATTTAGTTATGGGGCTGGTAAGTCGGTTTCAAGGTTTAACAATTCTTTTGGGGTCGTCGATTAAGTATTTCTTGGAAGTGTTGAGCACATCTTTGCTTTTGGTCTTTATTTGATGTTAATAAGGTTCCAGTTTGTTAAGGATTGGTCTTTCTTTAGATGTAATAGTACATGTCAGCCTCTTTATGTATGTTATATAAAGTTTTGCTGTCTCCTGTTTTTGCTGCTTTCTCTGCCTCTTTCGTCATATTGTCTATGTATTCTCTTTTATCTCTTCTAGGTGAACTGTTTACTCTCTTGTCTATTTCTTTGTATGTTGCTTTTCGCCATATCTTTTCCAAGATTTGTCTTTATATTCAACATGTCTAATTTGACTGCTCGTCTTTAATGTATGTACTTCCATGTGTTTTCTGATATTCATGCTTTTCTATTTCGTTTTTTTTTTTCAGTCCAGCGCTTGCTTTTGCTGCTGTGATTATGATTGTGTTGTAAGAATTCCATAATTCATCTATACCTGTCTTCTCTACTTTACTGAGTGTTTTGGAATGATTGCCAAGTTCCTGATTGAAATTACTGTTATTATTTTCTTCTTGTAGGCTGTGGCTGTTTATCTTTCTGTGTATTGATTTCTTGTGTTGGCTTTTCAGTTTTAATTTTATGTTCCCTAAACACAGATTGTGATCACTGTTGACATCTGCACCCCTATAAGCCCTTACATCTATGAGAGATGATCTATATTGCTTTCTAATACAAAAATGATCTATCTGGTTTCTAGTTGTATCATCTGGAGATATTAACGTTGTTTTATGTATCTCTTTGTGTGGAAATATTGTGCCTCCAATGACTATACCCTCTGTTAGACATATTTCAATTAATCTTTCTCCATTCTTATTTACCGTGTCAGTTTCTTCTTTTCCCATTACTTTTTCAACGTCGGTATTATCTTTCCCTACCTTAGCGTTGAAGTCCCCCATAGCAATTAGGATATCGTGTTTAGGGACTCTGTTGATGATTTGTTATAAATGGTGATAGAAATCGTCTTTCACATCATCATCTGCATCGTTCGTGGGTCATAAACTGTATTATTGTCATTCTTCCGTGTCTTCGGTTGTATCGTGCTCTTATTATACGACTGTTCACTGGTTCCCATTCTACAAGGCTCTTTGCTGCTACATTTGACATAATAATACCTACCCCCTCCGGGTGTTTCCCATCCTCTGTGCCTGAAAACTTACCGTTTTCTGAGAATCTTTTACTTGCTTCTGGCCATCGCAAGTAGACGAATTGATTTGCTTCATACTATGGGACATTTAAACTTTTTGTTTACAAGAAAACTCATCTGTTTCTATAACATATTTATTATTTTGTCTGTCTGGCACTGTATTACATTTTATTAGCAGTGAATATGCACAGAAGTTTCACTGTGGGTGTTATTTATTCTCATGCCAAGTTTACACTAAGTATGCAATTTCATCATTTCTTCCTTTATTTATTGTTAGTTTAATCAGAAAAAACTAAAGTCAGTAAACGATACTGGCTTTGCTAGAGGAGAGCTGGCATCATTTAGACACTTTGCCTTCGCTAGTGCAGAGATGACATTATTTAGACACTTTGACTTTGTTAGTGGAGAGCTTTCATTATTTAGACACTTTGGCTTTGCTAGTGGAGATCTGGCATTATTCAGACACTTTGGCTTCGCTAGTGGAAAGCTGACATTATTTAGACACTTTGGTTTTGTTAGTGGAGATCTGACATTATTTAGACACTTTGGCTTTGCTAGTGGAGATCTGGCATTATTCAGACACTTTGGCTTCGCTAGTGGAAAGCTGACATTATTTAGACACTTTGGTTTTGTTAGTGGAGATCTGACATTATTTAGACACTTTGGCTTTGCTAGTGGGGAGCTGGCATTATTTAGACACTTTGGCTGTGATATTGGAGAGCTGACATTATTTAGACACTTTGGCTTTGCTGGTGGAGAGCTGACATTATTTAGACACTTTGGCTTTGCTAGTGGAGAGCTGACATTATTTAGACACTTTTTCTTTCCTAGTGGAGAGCTGATATTATTTAGACACTTTGGCTTTGCTCGTAGAGAGCTGACATTATTTAGACACTTTGGCCGGGCAGAAAATCATGTGAAATACGTCCTTGTAGTTTCAGCTCATTAAACTTTTGACAAACGAGTTGAGGCACTCCAGGATTACACCCAATCCTACCACCATGAGAAGAGTTGAGACACTCCAGGATTACACCCAATCCTACCACCATGAGAAGAGTTGAGACACTCTAAAATTACACTCAATCCTACCAACATGAGAAAAGTTGAGACACTCTAAAATTACACTCAATCCTACCAACATGAGAAAAGTTGAGACACTCAAGAAACATCACAAACACTGGGATGAAGGAAATTATGAATGGACATGACAAGAAACATCACAAACACTGGGATGAAGGAAATTATGAATGGACATGACAAAAAACATCACAAACACTGGGATGAAGGAAATTATGAATGGACATGACAAGAAACACCACAAACACTGGGATGAAGGAAATTATGAATGGACATGACAAGAAACATCACAAACACTGGGATGAAGGAAATTATGAATGGACATGACAAGAAACATCACAAACACTGGGATGAAGGAAATTATGGATATCGTGGATATTATAACAACCATTTTGGCCACACTCTGACTTCCCGTACGAAATAGTGTCAATTTGCATTGACTTTGAAACTATACTGTTCAAAACAAGAAACGCAAACAAACAAAATGCTGCAATTTAAACTGACGTTTGATGATCAGAGAAGGCCAAATTGCCTGAAACGTTCACTCGGACATCAACTTCACGTGCCGACCTAAATTGTGCTCAGCAGATAATTCGTGAGCACAGAAAAGCGACACTAGTCAAAACAGCCTTTTTGACAAAAGCTCAATACACGTTCACGAGAATCCTGTGAAACTTACTAAACTCAAAACTGACTGACCATGTTATTGAATTCCTATAAAAGATTGACGTTCCTCGAATCAGTTTATTTGAAAATTCAGTGCACATGTATGGGTCATCTCACTACAGAACAACGACTCATCATCATTGGACGTTTACAGACTGGACGGTCACAAAGTGTAATGGCCAGACAATTTAATGTAGTTAGAAGCATCATTAGTCGTCTTTGGAAAAGATTTCAAGAAACTGGCTCAGTTGCAGACCGACCGCTCAGTGGAAGACCCATAGTCACAACTCCTGCCGAAGACCACATCATACGCCTGCGTCACCTCAGGAATCGATTTGAATCAGCCTCCTCAACTGTCCAATCAATGACAGCATTTGGTCGAATTTCAGATCAAACGGTCAGGAACCGGTTGCACGACGCTGGTCTTTGGGCTAGAAGACCTTGCAGAGGTCCTGTTCTTACGGATCGGCTTCGATAGAACCGACTGCAGTGGGCGAACCAACATCGTCAGTGGACTGTTGCGAATGATTGGAGAAGATTTTGGTTTAGTGATGAATCATTATTTCTGCTCCATTGATCGATAGACGGAGAAAAGTTTACCGCAGGGTCCATAAGCGCTACACCCAGAACTGCGTGGATGAGGCTCCTCCACATGGTGGTGGAAGTGTACTGGTGTACTTCATTGGAAAAAGTGACCTGGCGTAAACTGAAGGACGCCTGAATGCCCAACGATACGCCGCTGAAATTCTTCGTCCTCACATCCTTCCATTTCTGGCTGCACCAAAGTCGATTTTTCAGCAGGATAACGATAGACCTCATGTGGCACAACTCACCACCCAGTTCCTCGCTGACAACAACGTCCAGACCATCCCGTGGTCATCCATGTCATCAGACATGAGCCCAACTTATGGGATGAACTCAGCAGACAAGTCCGCCAACGAGACGTGGACCCAACCAATCTCCGACAGTTGTCTCTTGCACTGCGGGAAGAGTGGGCAGCCATCCCACAACAACAGATCCAGCAGCTAATCGGATCCATGTCAAGGAGATATCGTTCTCTGATACATGCCAGAGGAGGTCATACACCTTACTGAAACGGAAGCCTCAGTCGCAAAGAATTAAAGTCCAAACCAAATTTTATGAACGTCATTTCTTAAAATTTTTTTCATGCCAAGACTGAAACATTAATTTCGTAATATGAAATTCTGATACAAGTTTGAAATTTGGTGTCCATTACGACTACAGTAGTGTTGCGTTTCTTTTCTTTTTTTTTTTTTTTTTTTTTTTTAACAGTATATTTTCAGCCATTTTGTCTTGTTGTGCAGCTGGAGAACAATTATGAATGGACATGACAAGAAACATCACAAACACTGGGATGAAGGAAATTATGAATGGACATTACAAAAAACATTACAAACACTGGGATGAAGGAAATTATGGATGGACATGACAAAAAACACCACAAACACTGGGATAAAGGAAATTATGAATGGACATGACAAGAACATCACAAACACTGTGATGAAGGAAATTATGAATGGACATGACAAGAAACATCACAAACACTGGGATGAAGGAAATTATGGATATCGTGGATATTATAACAACCATTTTGGCCACACTCTGACTTCGGTACGAAATAGTGTCAATTTGCATTGACTTTGAAACTATACTGTTCAAAACAAGAAACGCAAACAAACAAAATGCTGCAATTTAAACTGACGTTTGATGATCAGAGAAGGCCAAATTGCCTGAAACGTTCACTCGGACATCAACTTCACGTGCCGACCTAAATTGTGCTCAGCAGATAATTCGTGAGCACAGAAAAGCGACACTAGTCAAAACAGCCTTTTTGACAAAAGCTCAATACACGTTCACGAGAATCCTGTGAAACTTACTAAACTCAAAACTGACTGACCATGTTATTGAATTCCTATAAAAGATTGACGTTCCTCGAATCAGTTTATTTGAAAATTCAGTGCACATGTATGGGTCATCTCACTACAGAACAACGACTCATCATCATTGGACGTTTACAGACTGGACGGTCACAAAGTGTAATGGCCAGACAATTTAATGTAGTTAGAAGCATCATTAGTCGTCTTTGGAAAAGATTTCAAGAAACTGGCTCAGTTGCAGACCGACCGCTCAGTGGAAGACCCATAGTCACAACTCCTGCCGAAGACCACATCATACGCCTGCGTCACCTCAGGAATCGATTTGAATCAGCCTCCTCAACTGTCCAATCAATGACAGCATTTGGTCGAATTTCAGATCAAACGGTCAGGAACCGGTTGCACGACGCTGGTCTTTGGGCTAGAAGACCTTGCAGAGGTCCTGTTCTTACGGATCGGCTTCGATAGAACCGACTGCAGTGGGCGAACCAACATCGTCAGTGGACTGTTGCGAATGATTGGAGAAGATTTTGGTTTAGTGATGAATCATTATTTCTGCTCCATTGATCGATAGACGGAGAAAAGTTTACCGCAGGGTCCATAAGCGCTACACCCAGAACTGCGTGGATGAGGCTCCTCCACATGGTGGTGGAAGTGTACTGGTGTACTTCATTGGAAAAAGTGACCTGGCGTAAACTGAAGGACGCCTGAATGCCCAACGATACGCCGCTGAAATTCTTCGTCCTCACATCCTTCCATTTCTGGCTGCACCAAAGTCGATTTTTCAGCAGGATAACGATAGACCTCATGTGGCACAACTCACCACCCAGTTCCTCGCTGACAACAACGTCCAGACCATCCCGTGGTCATCCATGTCATCAGACATGAGCCCAACTTATGGGATGAACTCAGCAGACAAGTCCGCCAACGAGACGTGGACCCAACCAATCTCCGACAGTTGTCTCTTGCACTGCGGGAAGAGTGGGCAGCCATCCCACAACAACAGATCCAGCAGCTAATCGGATCCATGTCAAGGAGATATCGTTCTCTGATACATGCCAGAGGAGGTCATACACCTTACTGAAACGGAAGCCTCAGTCGCAAAGAATTAAAGTCCAAACCAAATTTTATGAACGTCATTTCTTAAAATTTTTTTCATGCCAAGACTGAAACATTAATTTCGTAATATGAAATTCTGATACAAGTTTGAAATTTGGTGTCCATTACGACTACAGTAGTGTTGCGTTTCTTTTCTTTTTTTTTTTTTTTTTTTTTTAACAGTATATTTTCAGCCATTTTGTCTTGTTGTGCAGCTGGAGAACAAGTATTATGGTCCACATGATGATGATGAAGAAAGCACAAAATGGAAGAAATGTGTTGTTGATGCTGTAAGAAATACTCTCCAATGGTTCCAATCCTTTAGTTTTAACAATTCCAGTAAGAGTTTTATTTCTTGCAGCAAAATACTTCCTACTCAGCTTGTTGGCAGCTTAGGCCGGAGCTAAGGTAGGCCGGAGCTAAGGTAGGCCGGAGGACAACACAGAGGATGGCGACTATGACTGTCACTCTCTTCATGGTGAAGATATTTTTTTCCTGCAGAAAGTATCAGTATTTTCATAGACGCAAGCTATATATGTTTACAGTATGGAGATAAATGTAAAACACCACAAACACTGGGATGAAGGAAATTATGAATGGACATGACATGAAACACCACAAACACTGGGATGAAGGAAATTATGAATGGACATGACATGAAACACTACAAACACTGGGATGAAGGAAATTATGAATGGACATGACAAGAAACATCACAAACACTGGGATGAAGGAAATTATGAATGGACATGACAAGAAACATCACAAACACTGGGATGAAGGAAATTATGAATGGACATTACAAAAAACATTACAAACACTGGGATGAAGGAAATTATGGATGGACATGACAAGAAACACCACAAACACTGGGATGAAGGAAATTATGAATGGACATGACAAGAAACATCACAAACACTGTGATGAAGGAAATTATGAATGGACATGACAAGAAACATCACAAACACTGGGATGAAGGAAATTATGGATATCGTGGATATTATAACAACCATTTTGGCCACACTCTGACTTCCCGTACGAAATAGTGTCAATTTGCATTGACTTTGAAACTATACTGTTCAAAACAAGAAACGCAAACAAACAAAATGCTGCAATTTAAACTGACGTTTGATGATCAGAGAAGGCCAAATTGCCTGAAACGTTCACTCGGACATCAACTTCACGTGCCGACCTAAATTGTGCTCAGCAGATAATTCGTGAGCACAGAAAAGCGACACTAGTCAAAACAGCCTTTTTGACAAAAGCTCAATACACGTTCACGAGAATCCTGTGAAACTTACTAAACTCAAAACTGACTGACCATGTTATTGAATTCCTATAAAAGATTGACGTTCCTCGAATCAGTTTATTTGAAAATTCAGTGCACATGTATGGGTCATCTCACTACAGAACAACGACTCATCATCATTGGACGTTTACAGACTGGACGGTCACAAAGTGTAATGGCCAGACAATTTAATGTAGTTAGAAGCATCATTAGTCGTCTTTGGAAAAGATTTCAAGAAACTGGCTCAGTTGCAGACCGACCGCTCAGTGGAAGACCCATAGTCACAACTCCTGCCGAAGACCACATCATACGCCTGCGTCACCTCAGGAATCGATTTGAATCAGCCTCCTCAACTGTCCAATCAATGACAGCATTTGGTCGAATTTCAGATCAAACGGTCAGGAACCGGTTGCACGACGCTGGTCTTTGGGCTAGAAGACCTTGCAGAGGTCCTGTTCTTACGGATCGGCTTCGATAGAACCGACTGCAGTGGGCGAACCAACATCGTCAGTGGACTGTTGCGAATGATTGGAGAAGATTTTGGTTTAGTGATGAATCATTATTTCTGCTCCATTGATCGATAGACGGAGAAAAGTTTACCGCAGGGTCCATAAGCGCTACACCCAGAACTGCGTGGATGAGGCTCCTCCACATGGTGGTGGAAGTGTACTGGTGTACTTCATTGGAAAAAGTGACCTGGCGTAAACTGAAGGACGCCTGAATGCCCAACGATACGCCGCTGAAATTCTTCGTCCTCACATCCTTCCATTTCTGGCTGCACCAAAGTCGATTTTTCAGCAGGATAACGATAGACCTCATGTGGCACAACTCACCACCCAGTTCCTCGCTGACAACAACGTCCAGACCATCCCGTGGTCATCCATGTCATCAGACATGAGCCCAACTTATGGGATGAACTCAGCAGACAAGTCCGCCAACGAGACGTGGACCCAACCAATCTCCGACAGTTGTCTCTTGCACTGCGGGAAGAGTGGGCAGCCATCCCACAACAACAGATCCAGCAGCTAATCGGATCCATGTCAAGGAGATATCGTTCTCTGATACATGCCAGAGGAGGTCATACACCTTACTGAAACGGAAGCCTCAGTCGCAAAGAATTAAAGTCCAAACCAAATTTTATGAACGTCATTTCTTAAAATTTTTTTCATGCCAAGACTGAAACATTAATTTCGTAATATGAAATTCTGATACAAGTTTGAAATTTGGTGTCCATTACGACTACAGTAGTGTTGCGTTTCTTTTCTTTTTTTTTTTTTTGTTTTTTTTTAACAGTATATTTTCAGCCATTTTGTCTTGTTGTGCAGCTGGAGAACAAGTATTATGGTCCACATGATGATGATGAAGAAAGCACAAAATGGAAGAAATGTGTTGTTGATGCTGTAAGAAATACTCTCCAATGGTTCCAATCCTTTAGTTTTAACAATTCCAGTAAGAGTTTTATTTCTTGCAGCAAAATACTTCCTACTCAGCTTGTTGGCAGCTTAGGCCGGAGCTAAGGTAGGCCGGAGCTAAGGTAGGCCGGAGGACAACACAGAGGATGGCGACTATGACTGTCACTCTCTTCATGGTGAAGATATTTTTTTCCTGCAGAAAGTATCAGTATTTGCATTGACTTTGAAACTATACTGTTCAAAACAAGAAACGCAAACAAACAAAATGCTGCAATTTAAACTGACGTTTGATGATCAGAGAAGGCCAAATTGCCTGAAACGTTCACTCGGACATCAACTTCACGTGCCGACCTAAATTGTGCTCAGCAGATAATTCGTGGGCACAGAAAAGCGACACTAGTCAAAACAGCCTTTTTGACAAAAGCTCAATACACGTTCACGAGAATCCTGTGAAACTTACTAAACTCAAAACTGACTGACCATGTTATTGAATTCCTATAAAAGATTGACGTTCCTCGAATCAGTTTATTTGAAAATTCAGTGCACATGTATGGGTCATCTCACTACAGAACAACGACTCATCATCATTGGACGTTTACAGACTGGACGGTCACAAAGTGTAATGGCCAGACAATTTAATGTAGTTAGAAGCATCATTAGTCGTCTTTGGAAAAGATTTCAAGAAACTGGCTCAGTTGCAGACCGACCGCTCAGTGGAAGACCCATAGTCACAACTCCTGCCGAAGACCACATCATACGCCTGCGTCACCTCAGGAATCGATTTGAATCAGCCTCCTCAACTGTCCAATCAATGACAGCATTTGGTCGAATTTCAGATCAAACGGTCAGGAACCGGTTGCACGACGCTGGTCTTTGGGCTAGAAGACCTTGCAGAGGTCCTGTTCTTACGGATCGGCTTCGATAGAACCGACTGCAGTGGGCGAACCAACATCGTCAGTGGACTGTTGCGAATGATTGGAGAAGATTTTGGTTTAGTGATGAATCATTATTTCTGCTCCATTGATCGATAGACGGAGAAAAGTTTACCGCAGGGTCCATAAGCGCTACACCCAGAACTGCGTGGATGAGGCTCCTCCACATGGTGGTGGAAGTGTACTGGTGTACTTCATTGGAAAAAGTGACCTGGCGTAAACTGAAGGACGCCTGAATGCCCAACGATACGCCGCTGAAATTCTTCGTCCTCACATCCTTCCATTTCTGGCTGCACCAAAGTCGATTTTTCAGCAGGATAACGATAGACCTCATGTGGCACAACTCACCACCCAGTTCCTCGCTGACAACAACGTCCAGACCATCCCGTGGTCATCCATGTCATCAGACATGAGCCCAACTTATGGGATGAACTCAGCAGACAAGTCCGCCAACGAGACGTGGACCCAACCAATCTCCGACAGTTGTCTCTTGCACTGCGGGAAGAGTGGGCAGCCATCCCACAACAACAGATCCAGCAGCTAATCGGATCCATGTCAAGGAGATATCGTTCTCTGATACATGCCAGAGGAGGTCATACACCTTACTGAAACGGAAGCCTCAGTCGCAAAGAATTAAAGTCCAAACCAAATTTTATGAACGTCATTTCTTAAAATTTTTTTCATGCCAAGACTGAAACATTAATTTCGTAATATGAAATTCTGATACAAGTTTGAAATTTGGTGTCCATTACGACTACAGTAGTGTTGCGTTTCTTTTCTTTTTTTTTTTTTTTTTTTTTTTAACAGTATATTTTCAGCCATTTTGTCTTGTTGTGCAGCTGGAGAACAAGTATTATGGTCCACATGATGATGATGAAGAAAGCACAAAATGGAAGAAATGTGTTGTTGATGCTGTAAGAAATACTCTCCAATGGTTCCAATCCTTTAGTTTTAACAATTCCAGTAAGAGTTTTATTTCTTGCAGCAAAATACTTCCTACTCAGCTTGTTGGCAGCTTAGGCCGGAGCTAAGGTAGGCCGGAGCTAAGGTAGGCCGGAGGACAACACAGAGGATGGCGACTATGACTGTCACTCTCTTCATGGTGAAGATATTTTTTTCCTGCAGAAAGTATCAGTATTTTCATAGACGCAAGCTATATATGTTTACAGTATGGAGATAAATGTAACAGACAATTTAATGTAGTTAGAAGCATCATTAGTCGTCTTTGGAAAAGATTTCAAGAAACTGGCTCAGTTGCAGACCGACCGCTCAGTGGAAGACCCATAGTCACAACTCCTGCCGAAGACCACATCATACGCCTGCGTCACCTCAGGAATCGATTTGAATCAGCCTCCTCAACTGTCCAATCAATGACAGCATTTGGTCGAATTTCAGATCAAACGGTCAGGAACCGGTTGCACGACGCTGGTCTTTGGGCTAGAAGACCTTGCAGAGGTCCTGTTCTTACGGATCGGCTTCGATAGAACCGACTGCAGTGGACGAACCAACATCGTCAGTGGACTGTTGCGAATGATTGGAGAAGGTTATGGTTTAGTGATGAATCATTATTTCTGCTCCATTGACACGATAGACGGAGAAAAGTTTACCGCAGAGTCCATAAGCGCTACACCCAGAACTGCGTGGATGAGGCTCCTCCACATGGTGGTGGAAGTGTACTGGTGTACTTCATTGGAAAAAGTGACCTGGCGTAAATTGAAGGACGCCTGAATGTCCAACGATACGCCGCTGAAATTCTTCGTCCTCATATCCTTCCATTTCTGGCTGCACCAAAGTCGATTTTTCAGCAGGATAACGATAGACCTCATGTGGCACAACTCACCACCCAGTTCCTCGCTGACAACAACGTCCAGACCATCCCGTGGTCATCCATGTCATCAGACATGAGCCCAACTTATGGGATGAACTCAGCAGACAAGTCCGCCAACGAGACGTGGACCCAACCAATCTCCGACAGTTGTCTCTTGCACTGCGGGAAGAGTGGGCAGCCATCCCACAACAACAGATCCAGCGGCTAATCGGATCCATGTCAAGGAGATATCGTTCTCTGATACATGCCAGAGGAGGTCATACACCTTACTGAAACGGAAGCCTCAGTCGCAAAGAATTAAAGTCCAAACCAAATTTTATGAACGTCATTTCTTAAAATTTTTTTCATGCCAAGACTGAAACATTAATTTCGTAATATGAAATTCTGATACAAGTTTGAAATTTGGTGTCCATTACGACTACAGTAGTGTTGCGTTTCTTTTCTTTTTTTTTTTGTTTTTTTTTTTTGAACAGTATATTTTCAGCCATTTTGTCTTGTTGTGCAGCTGGAGAATAAGTATTATGGTCCACATGATGATGAAGAAGAAAGCACAAAATGGAAGAAATGTGTTGTTGATGCTGTAAGAAATACTCTCCAATGGTTCCAATCCTTTAGTTTTAACAATTCCAGTAAGAGTTTTATTTCTTGCAGCAAAATACTTCCTACTCAGCTTGTTGGCAGCTTAGGCCGGAGCTAAGGTAGGCCGGAGCTAAGGTAGGCCGGATGACAACACAGAGGATGGCGACTATGACTGTCACTCTCTTCATGGTGAAGATATTTTTTTCCTGCAGAAAGTATCAGTATTTTCATAGACGCAAGTTATATATGTTTACAGTATGGAGATAAATGTAACAAACAATTATAATTATTGATTAATACGTTAAATCTGCCTTGCGGAAACGGATAATCATGTTCATGTGAAGCATCATAAGGTGTGCCTCTCTTGTAGCTTTCTTTCTGCTAAAATAACACAGTAAATATATTAGTGACTGAAGACATGGGCAGACTTTAATGTGTGTCTCTCCTTCAGCGCTACTGAACAATCAAAAAGTAAAATAGTTCCCACGTCCATTTCTGTAAATCGTAGGCAAAATATTGACAAAATATAAATCCCCTTTCCTCAACAGCTTTCTATTATGTCTTCTGTATGTTCAACGTTAATCTTTAACATATCTACACATTAGACTTCTCTCATACTGGATTGTTGTACATAGATATCTCCCCAATGTGAGTAAAGCCGTGATCCAGGCAGACATCCAAGTGAAGGCCGCATGGGGCATTCCACTTAGAAGAAACTGAAGCTGCATGGAATCAAAAGATAGATCTGAGTTCTTAAACTCTGGGTTGAAAGACTCATTTGACCAGAAGACAGTTGCCAGACTTCCAGCGTCAGAAGATAGTTGCCAGACTTCCAGCGTCAGAAGATAGTTGCCAGACTTCCAGAGTCAGCAAATGCTAGACCTGGTAAATGAATGCTAGACATGTATACAAAATGTTAGACATGTACAGTACAGGAATGCTAGAACTATACATAAATATTGGAACTGTGCATAAATGCTAGAGCTGTACAGAAAATGTTAGACATGTACATAAAATGTTAGACATCTACAGTACATAAATGCTAGAGCTGTACATAAGCATGGTGACTGGATGATCATTGTCATGGAAAACAAAGAACTTGTCATTTAGAGAAGTACTTATCATTTATAAAGTGTGTGTGTGATTGTAAAATATTCTGTAGCTGATTGTTGACAAGCAAAAGAACATGTTTTGTTGAATGATTCACTGTTTATTTATACTTCTGCTATTGGGATAAATCTGGCGTTGTTCGCATGCAGTTACAGTCTGCTGTTAGACTGTCAGGCTGTCAGACTGTAAGACTATCAGGTTGTCATAACGTCAGACCGTCAGATTGTCAGACTGTCAGGCTAACACACTGTCATAACGTCAGACTGTCAGACTGTCAGATTGTCAGACTGTCAGGGTATCACACTGTCATAACGTCCGACTGTCAGATTGTCAGACTGTCAGGCTATCACACTGTCATAACGTCAGACTGTCAGATTGTCAGACTGTCAGGCTATCACATTGTCATAACGTCCGAATGTCAGACTGTCAGATTGTCAGACTGTCAGGTTATCACACTGTCATAACGTCAGACTGTCAAGTTGTCATAATGTCAGACTATCATAGTGTCAGACTGTCAGGTTGTCATAGTATCAGGTTGTCATAATGTCAGACTGTCAGGCTGTCATAACGTCAGAGTGTCACATTGTCAGACTGTCAGTCTGTCAGATGTCAGACTGTCAGGCTCTCATACTGTCATAACGTCAGACTGTTAGGTTGCCATAATGTCCGACTGTCAGATTGTCAGACAGTCAGGTTGTCATACTGTCAGGTTGTCGTAATGTCCGACTGTTAGGCTGTCATAACGTCAGACTGACATATGTCAGATTGTCAGACTGTCATATTGCCAGAATGTCATACTGTCATATTGTCAGGCTGTCATACTGTCAGATTGTCAGACTGTCATATTGTCAGATTATCAAACTTCCAGATTGTCAGATTTTCAGACTGTCAGAATGTCAGACTGTCAGATTTTCAGACTGTCTAAATGTCAGATTGTCTGATTGTCAGACTGTCAAACTATCAAACTGTCAAACTGTTAGGCTGTCATATCTGCCCCATTTAGCTGAACACATCCTACTTCGGCCTGGTTAGTTTTTAGAGCCCAGATTATTTGGGGCGCTATTCACTCGGTGAGGCTAGCATTAATTTCCAGGAACTTCAGGTGGAGGCAGTACATGGGCTTAGTCAAGTACCGTCTCTTTAATGTGACCTAAGCAGCCAACTGTGGATCGTTGACCGCTGCCTACAGTCTGATTCATGTGTCTTCAAATCCTGAAATTTAGTCGATATCAGTTTGTTCATGTTCTCACTCATCAGTGTGTTCATTTTCTCACTCATCAGTTTATTCATGTTGTCACTCATCAGTTTGTTCATATTCTCACTCATCAGTTTGTTCGTGTTCTCACTCATCAGTTTGTTCTTGTTCTCACTCATCAGTTTGTTCATGTTCTCACTCATCAGTTTGTTCATTTTCTCACTCACAAGTTTGTTCATTTTCTCACTCATCATTGTGTTCATTTTTCTCACTCATCAGTTTGTTCATTTTCTCACTCATCATTTTGTTCATTTTCTCATTCACCAGTTTGTTCATGTTCCCACTCATCAATTTGTTCATGTTCTCAATCATCAGTTTGTTTATGTTCTCACTCATCAGTTTGTTCATGTTCTCATTCATCAGATTTTTCATGTTTCCAGCCATCGCTTTGTCCACTGTATTATTTTACTGTGTTCTGAGACAGTGATTCTAACTTGGTTTGTGACTAAATTATGACATGTTTCCAAAGTCATGATTGTAAGCTGATTTCTAATCATAGAGTATCAGGACTGATCAGCTGGAAGTGAATTCATATACTTATAGTATCAGGTCTGATCAGCTGGGAGTGGATTCATATACTTATAGTATCAAGTCTGATCAGCTGGGAGTGGATTCATATACTTATAGTATCAGGTCTGATCAGCTGGGAGTGGATTCATATACTTATAGTATCAGGTCTGATCAGCTGGGAGTGAATTCATATACTTATAGTATCAGGTCTGATCAGCTGGGAGTGGATTCATATACTTATAGTATCAGGTCTGATCAGCTGGGAGTGGATTCATATACTTATAGTATCAGGTCTGATCAGCTGGGAGTGGATTCATATACTTATAGTATCAGGTCTGATCAGCTGGTAGTGGATTCATATACTTATAGTATCAGGTCTGATCAGCTGGAAGTGAATTCATATACTTATAGTATCAGGTCTGATCAGCTGGGAGTGGATTCATATACTTATAGTATCAGGTCTGATCAGCTGGAAGTGAATTCATATACTTATAGTATCAGGTCTGATCAGCTGGTAGTTTATTAATATACTTATAGTATCAGGTCTGATCAGCTGCGAGTTTATTCATATACTTATAGTATCAAGTCTGATCAGCTGGGAGTGGATACATATACTTATAGTATCAAGTCTGATCAGCTGGGAGTTTATTCATATACTTATAGTATCAAGTCTGATCAGCTGGGAGTGGATACATATACTTATAGTATCAAGTCTGATCAGCTGGGAGTGGATACATATACTTATAGTATCAAGTCTGATCAGCTGGGAGTGGATACATATACTTATAGTATCAAGTCTGATCAGCTGCGAGTTTATTCATATACTTATAGTATCAAGTCTGATCAGCTGGGAGTGGATACATATACTTATAGTATCAAGTCTGATCAGCTGGGAGTGGATACATATACTTATAGTATCAGGTCTGATCAGCTGGGAGTGGATACATATACTTATAGTATCAAGTCTGATCAGCTGGGAGTGGATACATATACTTATAGTATCAGGTCTGATCAGCTGGGAGTGGATACATATACTTATAGTATCAAGTCTGATCAGCTGGGAGTTTATTCATATACTTATAGTATCAAGTCTGATCAGCTGGAAGTGGATACATATACTTATAGTATCAGGTCTGATCAGCTGGGAGTAGATTCATATACTTATAGTATCAGGTCTGATCAGCTGCGAGTTTATTAATATACTTATAGTATCAGGTCTGATCAGCTGGGAGTAGATTCATATACTTATAGTATCAGGTCTGATCAGCTGCGAGTTTATTAATATACTTATAGTATCAGGTCTGATCAGCTAGGAGTAGATTCATATAATAGTATCAGGTCTGATCAGCTGGGAGTAGATTCATATAATAGTATCAGGTCTGATCAGCTGCGAGTTTATTAATATACTTATAGTATCAGGTCTGATCAGATGCGAGTTTATTAATATACTATACTGTGAAAAATATTATTACACCGTAAATCTGAACAATACACGTATTTTAATGAAAGTGAACATTTCTGTCTGTGCTAAGGTATTGCTGAGATAGATGTAGCATCTTTGTTTTTATCTGTTACATCGTATGCTCTATGTGATGAAAATTAATCCGAGGTACAGCGATGATGATGATGATGATGATGATGAAGCTGCTATATTATTGAGTTATTGGAAAATGTCAATTTATAGCAGCATTTGTATAATCAAAGAGACACAATCGTTGGATAAAGGGATATAATTCATACAAAAATGGTAGTAAGTTAAAGTTGCATCCCTTGATGAGGAACCTTAACCTAAGATGTGTGTCAAACATCATCTTCAGTTTTACGAGCCAATAAGGCTCATTGCTGCAGATAAAGTTCGACTCCATTCCTCTATATTCCTAATCTTCTCTCTCCAGTTGGTGACACCAATATCTTTTATATCCTCTTCTATGTTGTCTTTCCATCTCTGTCTTGGTCTACCCCTTGGTCTTGTTTCCTTCATCTCTTATGCATACATAATTTTCGTTTGTCTGTTCTCTTCCATTCTTTCTACATGCCCCAGCCAGCGTAGTCTGTTCAGTTTGAAGACATTTATAATTTGCTGGGATTTAAATAAGCTGTTCAGTTCAGTGTTCTTTCTAGCTCTCCATTCTCCACTGCTGGTATCCTTGTTAAACTTCAAAAGTTTGTCAAACTTAGCAACAACAAAAAAGTGTAGATATTGTCAAGCGAAGGGGACTAATGTTTTGACAGAGAGAAGACGAGATATGTCATTATTAGTGTAGGAGGATGTTTAAAAATAGTAACAAAACGGTAAAGTTAGGTACAGAAATTATTGTTACAAACTAGGAATTGTCTGGAGGCCGAATGTTAAGAAAACAGTGTGTCTCATGTGAAGAGACTTTCAGGAGACAGACATTTCGTGAAAGGTCTAGTAGAAAATGTGAGTTACTTAAAAGGAGTAGAGTTGAGAGACTAAAAAAAAAAAAAGAAACAGTATATATTCAGATTATGATTCTGAAGCAAAGATTAGAAGATTACATTGTTACTAGGATATATTGATGTTTTAGCAATGGAGTGAATTGTTCTATCTTATCTTATATGTGTTTCTCTGTTTCTCATGACTTTCATGTGTCTTCATGTGTCTCCACGTGTCTTAGGTGCAATGTTCTTCTTCTCCTGTTTTTGCTGCCTTTTCCGCTTCTTTCGCCATATTGTCCATGTTTCTCTTTTATCCCTTCTAGCTGAACTTTTTACTTTCTTGTCTAGTTCTGTGTATGTTGTTTCGCCAAATCTCTTTCAAGATCTGTTTTTACATTCAACATGGCTAATTTGTCTGCCCGTCATTTATGTATGGGTTTCCATGTGTTATCTGATATGCATGCTTTTCTATTTGTTGTTTGCAGTCCAGCACTTGTTCTAGCTGCTGTGATTATGGCTGTGCTGTAAGAATGCCATAATTCATCTATATCTGTCTCCTCTACTTCACTGAATGCAGCGAACTTTTTGGTAAGTTCCAGATTAGAATTACTCTTAGTATTTTCATCCTGTAGACTTTGATTGTTTATCTTTCTGAGTATTGGTTTCTTGTATTTTCCCTAAACACAGATTGTGATCACTGTTGACATCTACACCCTTACATGCTTTTACATCTATCAGAGATGTTCTGAAATGCTTTCTAATACAAAAATGATCTATCTAATTTCTGGTTCTACCATCTGGAGATATCCATGTTGTTTTATGTATCTGTTTGTGTGAAACTATTGTTCCTCCAATGACCATGCCCTCTGTTAGGTATAATTCAATTAGTCTTTCTCCGTTCTGATTTCCGTATCAATCCCTTCTTACCCCACACATTTTTGTCGGTGTTAGTTTTTCCTACTTCAGCGTTAAAATCTCCCACGACAACTAAGATGTCATGTTTAGGGACTTTGTTAATCAGTTGTCGTAGTTGGTGTCTTTTATTTCGGCATCTGCTTCTTTCGTGGGTGCATAGCATTCTATGATTGTATGATTGTCTTTCTTCCGTTTGGAATCGTGCTCTTAATATACGACTGTTCACTGGTTCCCAATCTGTAAGGCTCTTTGCTGCCGCCGTTGACATAATAAAACCTACTCCTTCGTGATATTTCCCATCGTCTCTGTCTGAATATCTACAAACAATATCTACAAACAATATCTACAAACAATATCTACAAACAGAAAATAACTATCATGTTTGTATTGCTGTATCATGTAGTTACGTAGTGACATAGTGACATGGTCAGGATATAGGTTTAATTCACTATATTCTCTGAACATAACGTGCTGCCTGGTAACCATCTCCCCACCCCAAATGTTGAAGCTCTGTTTATTGTATTACTTGTATTTAAAGTCCAACCTTCATTATAATAACAACAAACATGTCATCTCTCTCCCTCTGTCTCTCTCTCTCCCTCTGTCTCTCTCTCTCTCTCTCTCTCTGTGCGTGTTTGCGTGCGTGCGAGTGTGTGTATGTGTGTGTGTGTGAAAAAATGGACATTTCCTAAATATATCTAGTTTAAGAACATTGACGATGTACCCAAAAGGCTAATATTGACACAGTCACTGAGGCCTTGTTTGATAAAGCAGACAATGTTGATGATGTTCGTGGTAATGCCAGAAATAACGAGTAGTTGACACACAAATAACCGGTTGTAAATTATTGACATATTTTTAAGAAACTGAATTTCAGGACCAAAATCACAGACTTCTCTCAGTGTGGAAATTGAATCACTGGCCTTGTCGGTGATTTTAGAACTGTCCATGATGCTTACACTAGCTTGCAATGAAACAAACATTCAGTTGATGCTTACACTACCTTGCAATGAAACAAACATTTAGTTGATACTTACATTAGCTTGCAATGAAACAAACATTGAGTTGATACTTACACTAGCTTGCAATGAAACAAACATTGAGTTGATACTTACATTAGCTTGCAATGAAACAAACATTGAGTTGATACTTACATTAGCTTGCAATGATACAAAAACTGAGTTGATGATTATACTAGCTTGAGTTATTGCTTATACTAGCTTGTAATAATACGAACACTGAGTTGATACTTACACTAGCTTGCAATGAAACAAACACTGAGTTGATACTTACACTAGCTTGTAATGAAAAGAACACTGAGTTATTGTTTATACTGAGTTGTTGCTTATAATAGCTTGTAATGAAATGACCTCTGAATTTCCAGTCTCTAGCTTTGGGTCTTAGTTACGATTTTCTTGTTGAGGTTAATGTATCTAAGGGAGTGAATCAAGTGAAATTTATCAAATGTGAATGAAATGTCCAAAGTAAAGGTAGAAATCCTTAGTAGTAGCAACTTTTAGCATCAACGTCATTAAGCAGAAATCAGTCGCTAAATGCAAGGAGAGAATAGTGCCGGTCAAGATGGCGACTACATTGCAGACATACTCAAAGGAATAAGTGCGTTCTGTCATTTCATTTTTGTCCACCAAAGGTCTGGTCTCTTGAACATACACTGCGAAATATCTGCAGGGTACGAAGCAAGGGTCAAGTCTACAACCAGGTTACAAAGTTCAAGACAGACATATCAAGGTTACATCACTCTGACCGTCTTGGAAAAAACTTAGGAGGGAGGCGGTACTCCAGTGGCTGAGAAGTCAAGGCAAAGACTATTTTTTTCTTTCTTACAGGAATTCAGACTCTGGCTCACAAGTGGCACAAACGCACTTCAAAACAAGGGGACTGTTGTGACAAAATAAGGGGACTGTTGTGACAAAATAAGGGGACTGTTGTGACAAAATAAGGGGACTGTTGTGACAAAATAAGGGGACTGTTGTTACAAAACAAGGGGACTGTTGTGACAAAACAAGGGAACTGTTGTGACAAAATAAGGGGACTTGTGACAAAATAAGGGAACTGTTGTGACAAAACAAGGGGACTGTTGTGACAAAATAAGGGGACTGTTGTGACAAAATACGAGTGCTGGTTAGTTCGTGTCGTATTTTATTTATGTATAAATAAGATAATCAAAAACGTATGACATATCTTGAACTTCGGCTCAAAACACAGAGAGTGACAGGTGACATATTTTAGACTTGTAACTACTTTGTCGTTGGCTGAGTGGTTAGGCGCTCAGTTTGCTAACCCGGTGGTACCGGGTTCAGTCCTAGCAGTGGGATTATTTCTAGTACACCCGAAAAAGTCCCCGGGGTACACCCAGCCTCTAAAAATTGGTACCAGAGAAATCTGGGAAGGTAAAGCCGTCAGGCGTAATACTGACCACATCACACTTTCATGATGATGATGATAATGATGATGAAAAGAGATGAAGGAAACAAAACCGAGAGATAGACCAAAACACTCCCATTTAATGATTTATTTCTTCTCACTCCTAGTTCATAATTTTTGTATTCTCACTCTTAGTTAATGATTTATTTCGTCTCACTACTAGTTAATGAATTGTTTATTATCTCTCTTAGTTTTAGATTTGTTTCTTCTCGTACCTGGTTTATGTTTTGTTTCTTCTCGCCTCTAGTTTATGATTTGTTTATTCTCTTATTGATTTATTTCTTTTCACCCCTAATTTATGTTGTGTTTCTTCTCACCCCTAGTTTATGATATGTTACTTCTCACCCTAGTTTATGTTGTGTTTCTTCTCCCCCTTGTTTATGATTTGTTTCTTCTCTCTCCTAGTTTATAATTTGTTTCCTCTTTCTAATACTTTGTGATTTTCAATCTTCTCTCTTCTAGTTTATGGTTTGTTTCTTTTCTCTCATAGTTTATGATTGGTTTCTTCTCTTTTATATTTTATAATTTGATTTTCCATCTCCTAGTTTATGCTTTGTTTCTTCTTTCTCCTAGTTTATGATTTATTTCTTCTCTCTCCAAGTTTATGATTTGTTTATTTCCTCTCCTAGCTTATGATTTGTTTCTACTTTCTCCTAATTTATGATTTGTTTATTATCTATCCTAGTTTATGCTTTGTTTCTTTTTTTTTTTGGTTTCTCATTTCTTTCTTCTTTCCCCTAGTTTATGATTTGTTTCTTCACTCTCTTAGCTTATAATTTGTTTATTATCTCTCCTATTTTATGATTTTTTTTCTTCTCTTTCATAGTTTAATGAAATGTTTCTTCTCTCTCCTAGTTTATGATTTATTTCCTCTCACTCTTAGTTTATGTTTTATTTCTTCTCCTAACTGATGATTGTTTATAGTCTCTCATAGTTTAAGCTTTGTTTAATCTCATTCCCAGTTAATGAATTGTTTCTTATCTATCATAATTTATGATTTGTTTCTTTTACCTCTGAGTTTGAGAATTATTTCTTCTCACTCATACTTTATGATTTGTTTATACTCAGTCTTCTTTATTTATTTATTTACCTATTTTCATACCTAGTTTATGATTTCTTTCTTTTCACCCCTAGTTTATGATTTATTTATTATCTCTCATGTTGATAATTTGTCTATTCTCACTCCTTGTTTATAATTTGTTTCATCCCTCTACTAGTTCATGATTTGTTTATTCTCTGTTTTAGTTTCTGATTTGTTTCTTATTTCTCCTAGTTTATGATTCGTTTCTTCTCTCTCCTAGTTTTTCATTTAATTATCTTCACCCATAGTTTATGTTATGTTTCTTCTCACTCCTATTTTATGCGTTATTACTTCTGAGTCCTAGTTTATGATTTACTTATTCTAACCTTTAGTTTATAATTTGTCTCTTCTCACCACCAGTTTATGTTTTGTTTCTTCTCATTCCTAGTTTATGATTTGTATTTTTTCTCTCCTAATTTATGATTTGCTTCTTCTCTCTTCTAGTTTATTTTTTTGTTTCCTCTCTCTCCTTGTTTATTATTTGGTTCTTATCACACCTAAATTATGTTGTGTTTCTTCTCAATCCTAGTTTATGATTGTTTTTTTCTCCCCTAGTTTATGATTGTTTTTTTTCTAACCTAGTTTATGATTGTTTTTTTCTACTCTAGTTTATGATTGTTTTTTTTTCTACCCTAGTTTATGATTGTTTTTTTTCTAACCTAGTTTATGATTGTTTTTTTCTACTCTAGTTTATGATTGTTTTTTTTTCTACCCTAGTTTATGATTGTTTTTTTTCTACCCTAGTTTATGATTGGTTTTTTCTACCCTAGTTTATGATTGTTTTTTTTCTACCCTAGTTTATGATTGTTTTTTTTCTACCCTAGTTTATGACTGTTTTTTCTACCCTAGTTTATGATTGTTTTTTTCTCCCCTAGTTTATGATTGTTTTTTTTCTACCCTAGTTTATGATTGTTTTTTTTCTACCCTAGTTTATGATTTGTTTCTCCTGACTGCTAGTTAATCATTTGTTTAATCTCACCCGTAGATAATGATTTGTTTCTTCTCAGCCCTTGTTTCCAATTTATTTCTCATCTCTACAAGTTCAGCATTTTTTAATATCCTAATTTATTATTTGTTTCTTATCTCTACTAGTTGATGATTTGTTTCTTCTAACTCTTAGTTTATGTTTTCTTTCTTCTAACTCTTACTTTATGATTTGTTTATTCTAAGTCATAGTTTATTATGTGTGTCTATTCTTTCTAAGCTTTGTTTATGATGTGTTTCTTCTCTCTCCTAGTTTATGATTTGTTCTTCTAACTGTTGTTTATGATTTGTTTCTTCTCACTCCTAGTTTATGATTTGTTCTTCTAACCGTTGTTTATGATGTGTTTCTTCTCTCTCCTAGTTTATGATTTGTTCTTCTAACCATTGTTTATGATTTGTTTCTTCTCACTCCTAGTTTATTATTTGTTTCTTCTCTCTCCTAGCTTATTTTTTTTATTTCCCTCTCCTAGTTTATGATTTGTTTCTTCTGTCTCATAGTTTTTTTTTTTTTATTTTCCTCTCCTAGTTTATGATTTGTTTCTTCTCTCTCCTAGTTTATTATTTTTACTTCTCGTTCCTAGTTTATTATTTGTTTCTTCTCTCTCCTAGTTTATTATTTTTACTTCTCACTCCTAGTTTATGATTTGTTCCTTCTCTCTCCTAGTTTATTATTTTTACTTCTCTCCTTCCTTATGATTTGTTTCTTATCTCTCCTAGATTATTATTTTATTTATCTCTCCTATTTTATTATTTGTTTCTTCTCACTCCTAGTTTATTATTTGTTTCTTCTCACTCCCAGTTTATTATTTGTTTCTTTTCACTCCTAGTTTATTATTTGTTTCTTCCCTCTCCTAGTTTATTATTTGTTTCTTCTCACTCCTAGTTTATTATTTGTTTATTTTCACGCCTAGTTTGTTAGTTGTTTCTTCTCACTCCTAGTTTATTATTGGTTTCTTCTCACTCTTAGTTTATTATTTGTTTCTTCCATCTCCTATTTTATTATCTGTTTCTTCTCTCTCCTAGTTTATTATTTGTTTCTTCTCTCTCCTATTTTATTATTAGTTTCTTCTGGCTCCTAATTTATTATTTGTTTCTTCCCGCTCCCAGTTTATTATTTGTTTCTTCCATCTCCTATTTTATTATTTGTTTCTTCTCTCTCCTAGTTTATTATTTGTTTCTTCTCTCTCCTAGTTTATTATTTGTTTCTTCTCTCTCCTAGTTTATTATTTGTTTCTTACCTCTCCTAGTTTATTATTTTTACTTCTTACTCCTAGTTTATTATTTGTTTCTTCTCTCTCCTAGATTATTATTTTATTTTTCTCTCCTAGTTTATGATTTGTTTCTTCTCTCTCCTAGTTTATGATTTGTATCTTGTCTCTCATAGTTTATTATTTGTTTCTTCTTTCTCCTAATTTATTATTTGTTTCTTTTCTCTCCTAGTTTATTATTTGTTTCTTTTCTCTCCTATTTTATTATTTTTTCTTCTCTCTCCTAGTTTATTATTTGTTTCTTCTCTCTCCTAGTTTATTATTTGTTTCTTAACTCTCCTAGTTTATTATTTGTTTCTTCTCTCTCCAAGTTTATTATTTATTTCTTCTCTCTCCTAGTTTATTATTTGTTTCTTTTCTCTCCTAGTTTATTATTTGTTTCTTCTCATTACTTGTTTATGATTTGTTTGGTACTCACTCCTAGTTTATTATTTGTTTGTACTCATTCCTAGTGTATGATTTGTTTCTTCTCATTACTTGTTTATGATTTGTGTGTACTCACTCCTACTTTATGATTTGTTTTTACTCACTCCTAGATTATGATTTGTTTATACTCACTCCTAGTTTATGATTTGTTTGTACTGACTCCTAGTTTATGATTTGTTTGTACTCACTCCTAGTTTATGGTTTGTTTGTACTCACTCCTAGTTTATGGTTTGTTTGTACTCACTCCTAGTTTATGATTTGTTTGTACTCACTCCTAGTTTATGATTTGTTTGTACTGACTCCTAGTTTATGATTTGTTTGTACTCACTCCTAGTTTATGATTTGTTTGTACTCACTCCTAATTTATGATTTGTTTGTACTGACTCCTAGTTTATGATTTGTTTGTACTCACTCCTAGTTTTATTTGTTTGTACTCACTCCTAGTTTATGATTTGTTTGTACTCACTCCTAGTTTATGATTTGTTTGTACTCACTTCTAGTTTATGATTTGTTTGTACTCACTCCTAGTTTATTATTTGTTTGTACTCATTCCTAGTGTATGATTTGTTTCTTCTCATTACTTGTTTATGATTTGTGTGTACTCACTCCTACTTTATGATTTGTTTTTACTCACTCCTAGATTATGATTTGTTTATACTCACTCCTAGTTTATGATTTGTTTGTACTGACTCCTAGTTTATGATTTGTTTGTACTCACTCCTAGTTTATGGTTTGTTTGTACTCACTCCTAGTTTATGGTTTGTTTGTACTCACTCCTAGTTTATGATTTGTTTGTACTCACTCCTAGTTTATGATTTGTTTGTACTGACTCCTAGTTTATGATTTGTTTGTACTCACTCCTAGTTTATGATTTGTTTGTACTCACTCCTAATTTATGATTTGTTTGTACTGACTCCTAGTTTATGATTTGTTTGTACTCACTCCTAGTTTATTATTTGTTTGTACTCACTCCTAGTTTATGATTTGTTTGTACTCACTCCTAGTTTATGATTTGTTTGTACTCACTTCTAGTTTATGATTTGTTTGTACTCACTCCTAGTTTATGATTTGTTTGTACTCACTCCTAGTTTATTATTAGTTTCTTCTCATTACTTGTATTTAATTTATTTGTACTGACTCCGTGTTTCTTACAAAAATATGAACTAATTGCAAATTTAAAGTTCAGCCGCCAACAGAAGGATAACTTTTGGACAGTACGCAATATAAAACTGGGTCACATCGACTCTGTATTAACAGAGTGGGAAAGACGTAGAGTAAATTTTTTGCTGATTATTTGAGAGAAAATGTCGTATTCTTACAGTGATTTAATTTTGTGTGGCCTACGTTTACTGTCTCTCTGTTTTGGTTTTATCCAGGCAAACATTTCATTTTAAATAAAAGACGAAATACGTGCCTGTATTTGCTGCTCATGTGGTAGTAGATGAAGATGTTCACAGACGAGTTGACACATTCCAGGGTAAAGCAGAGCCCTCCAACAACTGCCAGAGTGTCTTTGTACTTGCCGCCGATAGACAGACCTGGGACTACAGACATGGCCAGGAACACACAACTCAGAGGTGTGAAACAGACAATGAAGAGACCAGAGATCATCACCACCATTTTGGCCACTTTCTGGTTCCGGTATGAAAGTGTGTCAGCCTGCTGTGACTTTGTCGAATTCTTCCTCCACTTGTTTTTCTGGTGCAGCTGAAGTGCCAGCGTTATCGTGCAGACAATGATGATCATGAAAGATGTAAACGGAAGAAACGTGTTGTTCACAGCGAAGGAAATCTTCTCAACTGTTTCTTGATCTCTTGTATAAACAAGGCCAATAGCAGTCGTATTTCTGTGTGGGAAGAACTTCATGCGCAATAAGTTGACAGCGTAGACTGGGGAGACGCTTGTCATGTAGACAATGAATACACACAGAATGAAAACAATCATCCTTCTCGGTGTCACGATAAGCTTGACCTGGTGTGTAGATAAACCGTCAGTTACTGTAAGAGCATGAAGAAAATTAAACTATCAGTTACTGTAAGAGCATGAAGAAAATTAAACTATCAGTTACTGTATAGAGCATGAAGAAAATTAAACTATCAGTTACTGTATAGAGCAGGAAGAAAATTAAACTATCAGTTACTGTAAGAGCAAGAAGAAAATTAAACTATTAGTTACTGTAAGAACAAGAAGAAAACTAAACTATCAGTTACTGTAAGAGAAAGAAGAAAACTAAACTGTCAGTTACTGTAAGAGCAAGAAGAAAACTAAACTTCAGTTACTGTAAGAGCAAGAAGAAAATTAAACTGTCAGTTACTATAAGAGCAAGAAGAAAACTAAACTGTGAGTTACTGTAAGAGCAAGAAGAAAACTAAACTGTCAGTTACTGTAAGAGCAAGAAGAAAACTAAACTGTTAGTTACTGTAAGAGCAAGAAGAAAATTAAATTGTCAGTTACTGTAAAGAGCAAGAAGAAAACTAAACTGTCAGTTACTGTAAGACCAAGAAGAAAACTAAACTGTCAGTTACTGTAAGAGCAAGAAGAAAACTAAACTGTCAGATAGAGCAAGAAGAAAACTAAATTGTCAGTTACTGTAAGAGCAAGAAGAAAACTAAACTATCAGATAGAAAAAAGAATAAAACTAAACTGTCAGTTACTGCTAGAGCAAGAAACACAATAAACTGTCAGTTACTGTAAGAGAAAGAAGAAAACTAAACTGTCAGTTACTGTAAGAGCAAGAAAAACTAAACTGTTAGTTACTGTAAGAGAAAGAAGAAAACTAAACTGTCAGTTACTGTAAGAGCAAGAAGAAAACTAAACTATCAGATAGAAAAAAGAATAAAACTAAACTGTCAGTTACTGCTAGAGCAAGAAACACAATAAACTGTCAGTTACTGTAAGAGAAAGAAGAAAACTAAACTGTCAGTTACTGTAAGAGCATGAAGAAAATTAAACTATCAGTTACTGTAAGAGCATGAAGAAAATTAAACTATCAGTTACTGTAAGAGCATGAAGAAAATTAAACTATCAGTTACTGTATAGAGCATGAAGAAAATTAAACTATCAGTTACTGTAAGAGCATGAAGAAAATTAAACTATCAGTTACTGTAAGAGCATGAAGAAAATTAAACTATCAGTTACTGTAAGAGCATGAAGAAAATTAAACTATCAGTTACTGTATAGAGCAGGAAGAAAATTAAACTATCAGTTACTGTAAGAGCAAGAAGAAAATTAAACTATTAGTTACTGTAAGAGCAAGAAGAAAACTAAACTATCAGTTACTGTAGAGAAAGAAGAAAACTAAACTGTCAGTTACTGTAAGAGCAAGAAGAAAACTAAACTTCAGTTACTGTAAGAGCAAGAAGAAAATTAAACTGTCAGTTACTATAAGAGCAAGAAGAAAACTAAACTGTGAGTTACTGTAAGAGCAAGAAGAAAACTAAACTGTCAGTTACTGTAAGAGCAAGAAGAAAACTAAACTGTTAGTTACTGTAAGAGCAAGAAGAAAATTAAATTGTCAGTTACTGTAAAGAGCAAGAAGAAAACTAAACTGTCAGTTACTGTAAGACCAAGAAGAAAACTAAACTGTCAGTTACTGTAAGAGCAAGAAGAAAACTAAACTGTCAGATAGAGCAAGAAGAAAACTAAATTGTCAGTTACTGTAAGAGCAAGAAGAAAACTAAACTATCAGATAGAAAAAAGAATAAAACTAAACTGTCAGTTACTGCTAGAGCAAGAAACACAATAAACTGTCAGTTACTGTAAGAGAAAGAAGAAAACTAAACTGTCAGTTACTGTAAGAGCAAGAGGAAAACTAAACTGTTAGTTACTGTAAGAGAAAGAAGAAAACTAAACTGTCAGTTACTGTAAGAGCAAGAAGAAAACTAAACTATCAGATAGAAAAAAGAATAAAACTAAACTGTCAGTTACTGCTAGAGCAAGAAACACAATAAACTGTCAGTTACTGTAAGAGAAAGAAGAAAACTAAACTGTCAGTTACTGTAAGAGCAAGAGGAAAACTAAACTGTTAGTTACTGTAAGAGAAAGAAGAAAACTAAACTGTCAGTTACTGTAAGAGCAAGAAGAAAACTAAACTATCAGATAGAAAAAAGAATAAAACTAAACTGTCAGTTACTGCTAGAGCAAGAAACACAATAAACTGTCAGTTACTGTAAGAGAAAGAAGAAAACTAAACTGTCAGTTACTGTAAGAGCAAGAGGAAAACTAAACTGTTAGTTACTGTAAGAGAAAGAAGAAAACTAAACTGTCAGTTACTGTAAGAGCAAGAAGAAAACTAAACGGTTATTGTACAAAACAAGAACAAAACTATGGCATTTATAGACTCGTACAAAACCTCCTTGTTTAATTGCTAGTCTTTTGAAAAAAATTCTGAATTATTTTATTTTTAATTAAACACTGACAAGAATTAGATTTTACTTAATCTATCTTAAGATAGTAACGACTTCATGTAGATCACACTTTTTTCGTATGCAATATTAATGTTTGTTAGTGGTTTTCTTATTCTTTTTTTTTCAGATCAGCAGCACGATACATGATGCAAACATAAAGATTTTCCAGACAGGAGATAGGAAAATATTTTCATTTCAAACTGTATCTGTTGTATTGAGTGTTGATGCAAAACACATATGTTGACTGTGTCACATTGTGATGTGATTAAGTTGTGTTGTATTGTGCTGATACTAAACACATATGTTGACTGTGCCACATTGTGGTGTGACTAAGTTGTGTTGTATTGTGCTGATACTAAACACATATGTTGACTGTGCCACATTGTGGTGTGACTAAGTTGTGTTGTATTGTGTTGATACTAAACACATATGTTGACTGTGTGACATTGTGGTGTGACTAAGTTGTGTTGTATTGTGTTGATACTAAACACATATGTTGACTGTGCCACATTGTGGTGTGACTAAGTTGTGTTGTATTGTGCTGATACTAAACACATATGTTGTATGTGTCACAGTGTGGTATGACTAAGTTGTGTTGTATTGTGTTGATACTAAACACATATGTTGACTGTGTGACATTGTGGTGTGACTAAGTTGCAGGTGGGCCGGCTAGCGTAGTGGTTAGAGCACTCGTCTAGCAACCAAATGGTCGAGGGTTCGAATCCCCAGCTGAGCGGGATTTTTTTCCGACCAATACGGCCCTGAGGTCGACCCAGCCTCGTAAAATGGGTACCAGAGAAAATCTGGGAAGTAAAGGCAGCGAGGAAAGGAACTGGTCACCCTACCTCACACGCTGATGACCCAGCATAATGAGGTCTCTAACGCTTCACCCCCTACGGCATTTGAAATGCTATGGGACTATCTTTACTTTTTTTAAAACACATATGTTGACTGTGTCACATTGTGATGTGATTAAGTTGTGTTGTATTGTGCTGATACTAAACACATATGTTGACTGTGTCACATTGTGGTGTGACTAAGTTGTGTTGTATTGTGTTGATACTAAACACATATGTTGACTGTGCCACATTGTGGTGTGACTAAGTTGTGTTGTATTGTGCTGATACTAAACACATATGTTGACTGTGCCACATTGTGGTGTGACTAAGTTGTGTTGTATTGTGCTGATACTAAACACATATGTTGACTGTGCCACATTGTGGTGTGACTAAGTTGTGTTGTATTGTGTTGATACTAAACACATATGTTGACTGTGTGACATTGTGGTGTGACTAAGTTGTGTTGTATTGTGTTGATACTAAACACATATGTTGACTGTGCCACATTGTGGTGTGACTAAGTTGTGTTGTATTGTGCTGATACTAAACACATATGTTGTATGTGTCACAGTGTGGTATGACTAAGTTGTGTTGTATTGTGTTGATACTAAACACATATGTTGACTGTGTGACATTGTGGTGTGACTAAGTTGCAGATATGCAGCAACAACAGGACCAACTTTCCCTGTAATGATATACTCTTAACAGGACAACCCAGGACATTAACACACTGGCACATAGGGTTATCAATCATGACAGCATTATCTTATCACTCACAACCGTTTATTACATCGAACACGATGATGATGAAGATGAATCATCATCATCATCAGGTGCCGTGCCGACTGGCGTTGGCTATTATGCTTCTTCAGAGTACACGATCCTTCATGCAGGCCATCAGTTCAGTTGGTGATCTCCTCTCACACCATCCCGTCAGACTGTCCAGTATCATTTCTCTTGGTCTTCCTCTTGATCTTCTTCCTTCTATTTTTCCTGTTGTTATAATATTTTCAATGCCTCCTCTTCTCATTGCATGTCCTATGAAAGTACATTGTCTCTCTCTTATCTTTCTGACAAGGTTTTTTTGTCTCTCCAGCTCTTCTCATACATTCTTCATTAGTTATTTTTACTGTCCAGGGGATTCGCAACATTCTTCTAATAAACCACATTTCTGCTGCTTCCAATGATTTTTGTGCAGACTTGCCTATTGTCCATGATTCACTTCCATATAACAAGATAGGTTCAATATAGCATTTTAGGACTCGTTTTCTAACATTCATTGATAAAGATGTGTTAGCTAATATGTTTCTCATTCTATGAAATGCAGTCTTTGCTTTGCCTGTTATGTTCCTAATTTCTGTTTTGTATTTCCCATCTGAAGTTATTACTGCTCCAAGGTATTTGAATTTCTGCACATGCTTTAGAATAGTTCCGTTTAATTTAATACTGCATGCTGGTGGATTCTGTTTCTTAGATATAACCATAGTCTCTGTCTTTTTGATGTTCAAAGTAAGGCCTTTCTGTTCACTTTCTTTGGCGACTTTATCCAAGAGATTTTGCAGGTCTTGTTGGTTCTCCGCTATCAGTACTGTGTCGTCAGCATACCGAAGATTGTTAATATTGTATCCTCCAATTTTTATGCCTGGTTCTGTGATGATTGTTCTTAGAATATTCTCGCTGTACAGAGAAAAAAGGTCTGGAAATAGTACACATCCTTGTCGCACCCCTTGTTTTATAGGTTGATATTTTCCAATTCTATTTTCAACTCGAACTGCTGCTTCTTGCTGCCAGTATAGATGTTTTACAATCCTCAAGTCTTTGCGGTCTATTTTGATGTCTTCAAGCATTTTAATAATTTCACTATGTTTCACCTGGTCAAATGCCTTGGTGTAATCAATGAAGCATAAGTAGAGATCTTTCTGTACTTCTAAAGCTCTTTCTGTTAGTGTTCGTAAAGCATAAATGGCATTGTGTGTTCCCTTTCCTTCAACAAATCCAAACTGTTCATCTGCTATTTCCATTTTGATCTTTTTCCTTGTTCTTCTCATAATTATTCTCAGAAGTAGCTTCGTTATGTGACATGAGAGGCTGATAGTCCGGTGGTCGTCACATTCCTTTGCACCTGGTTTCTTTGGTAGTGCTATAAACGTGGATTTAATCAGGTCATTGGGAATATAACCACTGTTGTAAATATCATTCAGAAACTTGGTTATTATTTTTATTCCTGTCTCCTCTAGTGCCTCTATTTCTTCTATTGTTATATTATCAGGCCCAGTCGCTTTTCCTTTCTTCATGTGTTTGATAGCATCTATGATTTCATCTTCAAGTACTGGCGGTCCATCACAGTTTTCAGTATCTGGTTTTAATTCTGGTCTTTCTCCTCCATATAGCTCACCGATATACTCTGTCCACCTATCCACAATGTCTTCTTTTCCCATTAACATTTTACCTTCTTTCGATTTCAGGCATCCTGTGGTATATTTTGTTTTCCTGCCTGTGAGTTCATTAATTCGTTTGTGCATGTTTTTGCTGTCTTTATTATGAGCGTCCTCTATCTGTCTGCACTGTTCATTTAACCACACTTCTTTTGCTTCTCTGCATTTGCGTCTTATTTCTTTATTTATCTTGCTATATTTTCCTCGTTATTTTTACTCCTCCTCCTCTTGTCCATCAGTCCTAAGATGTCGTCTGTCATCCATTTATTTTTAGGGGCTTCTTTTTTCGGTGGTATTATCTCCTTAACAGTTTGGTGGAAGAATCTCTTAACATTTCCCATTGTTCATCTATACTATTTATCTTTGCTATTGCATTGTATCTATTTGTTATAATAACTTTGTATTGTTCTCGCAGTTCTTGGTCAGATGAAACACATGAACATATGAAGATGAAACGAGTTGTTAAAATATATCAAGTGACGTCTCCAACAATGCAGAATTCCATCACGAATAAGATTCTTGGCTGCTAGCTAGCTAATACTAAGTTAGCTAATACTAAGTTAGCTAATACTAAGTTAGCGCCATGAGAATCAAGTAACTTTCATCTATCCACACACTTCAAACTTACACTAACTTCCACATTAACATTTCTAGCAAGATCACACTAACACAACATCCACACACTTCAAACTTACACTAACTTCCACATTAACATTTCTAGCAAGATGACACCAACACAACATTCACGTTTCATAGTCAAACTCCGAATGATCTGAGCTAAAACTTCCATCTGGCACCAACATCATAAAACATACTTTCCACGAGCAAAGAATGAACTTGAAGTCACGGACAAAACAATCTAGAAGATTCTACAAAACATACAACCATCATGCGGCTAACTCTGCGATATTGATTCAGAGTTATATCAAGGGTTAGATGCCTTTGACTAAATACTGTCGCACCTGCAGAGAGGAAATATGCATTAGATAAAAGATTTTCTCAGAGCAGGTTGCTTGTGCTAGAAAGGAACATTGTGAGAGAATTGGCTGTGGATCGAATGTTGGATTCCAGTACAATGAGCAAGAGCTGATCCAAGAGAAAATTAGACATTATCGATTCAGTCCCCGAGCATCTCCAAGTCTCAAGGAAGCAGGTATGTCCAGCACTTTATTGATTTTTTTTTTCAGATAATTTAACAGACAGTCATTCTCTTCCTTCTGTTTTTTTTCTTTTTCTCCTAAATGCTTCTTTGTTCACAACTAGTCCAGGATAATCTGCATATTTTGTTATTATACTTTGCTGTGCGCAAATCCCGGTTATTTCAGAATTGTTAAATGTTATCAATGAGAGAAACTTGTAACCCAGTGTGAAATGTGTTTGGTTTTATGCGCCCTCATTACAAGAATAAGAGCATCATTCCCTTGTCATTTCCTGTTTTGGAAATGATATAACCAAAATTTTATCACATAAAACAAACCTTTAAAGGGGCTGCTACACAAAGACACCTTTCCACTGTAATAACCGCAGTTATTAAGGCTGTGATTCGCGTAAATGTGGCATGCGGCATGGCGCCAGTCAGGTATTGAAACTCTCTAGGATCGAACGGTAGATCTGCTCCAGTGACAGCAGGTGTGAGACAAATGTTGGCCCAGATAAGAGGTGCCAGGGAACACAAGTCGGAGACAGCCAGACCTTACAAAATAAGTTAGACAGTCTTCACGTTTTAGATGTTTGATGATATAATACAAACACAAACACAAACATGACTCTACAGAAAGACAGCGACCTTATGGTAGGCTATAACAAAAACAAATAGAGTTGTTTATATCTGGTATATCACCTGCTTGACTACAGAGAAGTCAACTTTGCTGTATCCCACGCTTCAATACAGACAAGTCAACAGTGCTATATATCACGCTGCATCACAGACAAGTCAACAGTGCTATATAGCACGCTGCATTACATACAAGTCAACAGTGCTATATATCACGCTGCAATACAGACAAGTCAACAGTGCTATATATCACGCTTTATTACAAACAGATCAGCTATGTCATATATCTCCTAATTGATTCCAGATATGTAAATATGTGCTTTATCTCATTCATTATTTCAGATATGTAAATATCTGCAATATTTCCTACATTATTCCAGACATATAAGCTGGTGCTATATCTCATGCATTATTCCAGATATGCAAACGGTACAATATCTTATATCAGGATGCCCTGCCTAGAACACATTATCACTTGTCTGGATGTTTGAGGGATGCCTTGCCTAGAACACAATATCACTTGTCTGGATGTTTGAAGTATGCCCTGCCTAGAACACACTGTCACTTGTCTGGATGTTTGAAGTATGCCTTGCCTAGAACACAATATCACTTGTCTGGATGTTTGAAGGATGTCTTGCCTAGAACATACTATCACTTGTCTGGATGTTTGAAGGATGCCTTGCCTAGAACACATTATGCGGTGAAGTCAGCTGTGCGAGGATGGTTAGGATCTGTCAAAATCACATTCTACCATGACAGTATTTTCAAGCTGGTGGAGCAGAAGTGCCTGGCCATGACTGGTGATTTCTCGAGTAACGTCCATGAACCAAGGTTTCGTTTGCCACTACTTTTATCTCTGTCAATTTATCCTACTTTTAACAATAAATGTTTGCTCAAACTTTTTACAACGACCCTGGTATATTGTTTACGTCAGTCCAATATATCACCTATTGTGATATATTGTTTACGTCAGTCCAATATATCACCTATTGTGATATATTGTTTACGTCAGTCCAATATATCACCTATTGTGATATATTGTTTACGTCAGTCCAATATATCACCTATTGTGATATATTGTTTACGTCAGTCCAATATATCACCTATTGTGATATATTGTTTACGTCAGTCCAATATATCACCTATTGTGATATATTATTTACGTCACTCCACTAAGACAATGATTCTCTATTGCTTTATTCACTTCACACATACAAGTATAAATGGTTTTATATTTCTTGTTTCATTTCAGATAAGTTAGTTCCAATATATCCCGTGCCTCATTAAAGATAAATCAACGTTACTATATCTCTTGTCTCAAACCAGATAAGCCACAGTTGCTATATCTCTTGTCTCAAACCAGATACGCCACAGTTGCTATATCTCTTGTCTCAAACCAGATACGCCACAGTTGCTATATCTCTTGTCTCAAACCAAATAAGCCACAGTTGCTATATCTCTTGTCTCAAACCAAATAAGCCACAGTTGCTATATCTCTTGTCTCAAACCAAATAAGCCACAGTTGCTATAACTCTTGTCGCACCACAGATAAGTCGCCATAGTTATAACCTTTGTCTCACCACAGATAAGTCAACGTTGTTATATCCCTCGTTTCACCACAGATAAGTGAACAATGCTATATCCCTAGTTTCACCACAGATAAGTCAACATTTCTATATCCCTAGTTTCCACAAATAAGTCAACATTGCAATATCCCTAGTCTCAACACAGTTAGGTCAACATTGCTATATCCCTAGTCTCAACACAGATAAGTCAACATTGCTATATCCCTAGTTTCACCACAGGTCAATCAATCAAGTGCCATGCCGTATGGCGTAGGCAATCATTTCTCTCCACAATTCCCTGTCTTTAGATTTGATTATGAGATCCGCCGGTGACTTCCTTCCTAGCCACACTGACAGCCCATCCAGTAACTTCTCTCTCTGTCTTCCTCTGTCTCTTCTTCCTTCATTTTTTCCAGTTGCCACAGTGTGTTTCAGTTTTCCTCTTCTCAGAAAAAGTCATACACATCTCGCTTGTCTGCCTCTGATCTTTGCTGTAATTTGCCTTTTAACTCCAACCTCTCTTCTTCGTTGGTTTTATTAGCTGTCCATTGTACCTTCAACATCCTTCTTATAAACCACATTTCCATGGTCTCCATTTCTCGCTATACTCTCTTATTCATAGACCATGCTTCACAACATAAAAAAAATTGGCTCGATGTAACATTTAAGTACTCGGAATCTTGTTTCCATTGATATGGATCTGCTGCACAAGATGCGTCTCATTTTCTGGAATGCTGACTTGGCCTGAGCACGTCTGCTTTTTATTTCGTTGTGACATTTCCCATCAACTGTTACAATTGTTCCTAAGTACTTGAATCTATCAACTTGTTTCAGTTTTGTGCCATCGATGTTAATGCTACATTTATTTGGCATTCTTGTCTTTGAGATGACCATCAATTCAGTATTCTTTTTATTCAGGCTGAGACCTTTACTTTTACTTTCACGAACCACGATGTCCAGAAGAGCCTGTAGCTCCTCTTCACTTTTAGCAATCAGAACTGTGTCGTCTGCATATCTTAAGTTGTTAAGGTTGTAACCGCCAATTGATATTCCTGGCAAGCTGTCTATATTTCTCATTATGTTTTCGCTGCACAATGAAAATAGGTCAGAAAATAGAACACATCCTTGTCTCACTCCCAATTTTATGTCTTGGAATGCTGCTATTTGTTTCTCAACCTTCATTGCTGCTGATTGCTGCCAGTATATATTTTTGATGAGTTTCAGATCTTTCCCATCTATGTTGGTGTCTTCCAGCATTCTTATAATCTGTGTCTCACTTTATCGAATGCTTTACAGTAGTCTATAAAACATAGGTCCGTCTTTACTTCTATTGATATTTCTATCGATGTTCTCAGTATATATATATATATTATATATATATATATATATATATATATATATATACATATATATATATGTCATAATTGTGCCCTTTCTTTCAACGAAGCCACACTGTTCTTCACACAGATAAGTCAACATGGCTATATCCCTAGTCTCCTAGTCTCACCACAGATAAGTCAACACTGCTATATCCTTAGTCTCCTAGTCTCACCACAGATAAGTCAACATTGCTATATCCTTAATCTCCTAGTCTCACCGCAGATAAGTCAACATTACTATATCCCATGTCTCCTAGTCTCACCACAGATAAGTCAACACTGCTATATCCCTAGTCTCCTAGTCGCACCACAGATAAGTCAACACTGCTATATCCCTAGTCTCCTAGTCTCACCACAGATAAGTCAACACTGCTATATCCCTAGTCTCCTAGTCTCACCACAGATAAGTCAACATTGCTATATCGCGTGTGACAATGGGGTTAACATTCTCTGTGCTCTAGCTTGAGCAGCTCATACAGGTCATTTTTTTTACACTGACTAGAATGTGTGTGTGGGTGTTCGTTTGTGTGTTCGTGCGTGTGTGTTTGTGTGTATGTATTCGTTTGTGTGTGCTTGTATGTCTTCGTCTATGTGTACGTGTATGTATGTTCATGTATGTGTTCATGTGTGGTGTTCGTGTGTGTGTTATTGTGTGTGTTCGTGTGTGTGTTCTTGTGTGTGTTCTTGTGTGTGTTCCCGTGTGTGTGTGTTCGTGTGTGTGTTCGCGTGTGTGTGTTCGTGTGTGTTCTTGTTTGTGTTCGCGTGTGTGTGTTCGTGTGTGTGTGTTCGTGTGCGTGTTCGTATGTGTATTTGTATGTGTCTCTTCGTGTGTACGTTCATGTGTGTGTTCATGTATGTGTGTTTATTTGTTTGTGTATTCGTTTGTGTGTTCGTGTGTGTTCGTGTGTGTGTGTTCGTATGTGTGTGTTCGTATGTGTATATGTGTGTGTTCATGTATGTTTTCGTATGTGTGTTTATGTGTGTTGGTGTATGGGTGTTCTTGTATATGTGGTCTTGTGTGTTTTCGTGGGTGTGTGTTAGTGTATGTCTGTATGTGTTGTCGTGATGGCGTGTTTATACTTGAATTATGTATGTGTATTTTGCTGAACATTTACTGAATCTTCTACAACCATGTTATATACAATAAAAGCAAGCATTTTAGGTACAACATAAACAACATTTTACAAAAAAACATAACCATGTTAAGAATAACAAACATAACCTTGTTAGAAATCGAGTGTGTGGGAAGAATGAAAGATGGACTGATGAAGGACAGAATGTAAGACGGGCCTGCGTGCCCAATTCTTTACCCTTTAAAAATAAAGAATAAAGATTCATTAGATACAACAAAAACAACCATGTTAGATACAACAAACACATCCTTGTTAGATACAATAAACACAAACTTGTTAGATACAATAAACACAAACTTGTTAGATACAATAAACACATTCTTGTTAGATACAATAAACACATCCTTGTTAGATACAACAAACACATCCTTGTTAGATACAATAAACACAAACTTGTTAGATACAATAAACACATCCTTGTTAGATACAATAAACACATCCTTGTTAGATACAATAAACACATCCTTGTTAGATACAGTAAACACATCCTTGTTAGATACAATAAACACATCCTTGTTAGATACAATAAACACAAACTTGTTAGATACAACAAACACATCCTTGTTAGATACAATAAACACATCCTTGTTAGATACAGTAAACACAAACTTGTTAGATACAATAAACACAACTTGTTAGATACAACAAACACATCCTTGTTAGATACAATAAACACATCCTTGTTAGATACAGTAAACACATCCTTGTTAGATACAATAAACACATCCTTGTTAGATACAACAACACAAACTTGTTAGATACAAAACACAAACTTGTTAGATACAATAAACACAAACTTGTTAGATACATAAACACATCCTTGTTAGATACAATAAACACATCCTTGTTAGATACAATAAACACATCCTTGTTAGATACAACAAACACATCCTTGTTAGATACAATAAACACAAACTTGTTAGAAACAATAAACACATCCTTGTTAGATACAAAAAACACAAACTTGTTAGATACAATAAACACATCCTTGTTAGATACAGTAAACACATCCTTGTTAGATACAACAAACACATCCTTGTTAGATACAATAAACACAAACTTGTTAGATACAACAAACACATCCTTGTTAGATACAATAAACACATCCTTGTTAGATACAACAAACACATCCTTGTTAGATACAATAAACACAAACTTGTTAGGTACAATAAACACATCCTTGTTAGAAACAATAAACACATCCTTGTTAGATACAATAAACACATCCTTGTTAGATACAGTAAACACATCCTTGTTAGATACAATAAACACAAACTTGTTAGATACAATAAACACAAACTTGTTAGATACAACAAACACATCCTTGTTAGATACAATAAACACATCCTTGTTAGATACAGTAAACACATCCTTGTTAGATACAATAAACACATCCTTGTTAGATACAATAAACACAAACTTGTTAGATACAACAAACACATCCTTGTTAGATACAATAAACACATCCTTGTTAGATACAGTAAACACATCCTTGTTAGATACAATAAACACATCCTTGTTAGATACAACAAACACAAACTTGTTAGATACAATAAACACATCCTTGTTAGATACAACAAACACAAACTTGTTAGATACAATAAACACATCCTTGTTAGATACAACAAACACAAAATTGTTAGATACAATAAACACATGCTTGTTAGATACAATAAACACATCCTTGTTAGATACAACAAACACAAACTTGTTAGATACAATAAACACAAACTTGTTAGATACAATAAACACATCCTTGTTAGATACAATAAACACATCCTTGTTAGATACAACAAACACAAACTTGTTAGATACAATAAACACATCCTTGTTAGATACAACAAACACAAACGTGTTAGATACAATAAACACATCCTTGTTAGATATAATAAACACAAACTTGTTAGATACAATAAACACATCCTTATTAGATACAATAAACACAAACTTGTTAGATACAATAAGCACAAACTTGTTAGATACAATAAACACAAACGTGTTAGATACAAGAAACACAAATTTGTTAGATACAATAAACACAAACTTGTTAGATACAAGAAACACAAACTTGTTAAATACAATAAACACAAACCTGTTAGATACAATAAGCACAAACTTGTTAGATACAATAAACACAAACTTATTAGGTACAATAAGCACAAACTTGTTAAATACAACAAACACAAACTTGTTAGATACAACAAACACAAACGTGTTAGATACAACAAACACAAACTTGTTAGATTCAACAAACACAAACTTGTTAGATACAACAAGCACAAACTTGTTAGATACAACAAACATAAACTTGTTGGGCACAGGATTTAAAATGTTTCAGAATGCGAAGCCTGAGATGAGCTAACGTAGAAGTAAACTTTGGAAATACAAGATACACTAGGTGAATGTTTGGAAATACAAGATACACTAGGTGAATGTTTGGAAATACAGGATACACTAGGCGAATGTTTGGAAATACAGGATACATTAGGTGAATGTTTGGAAATACAAGAAAGTTTGGCTTGTCCTGAGTGCGCTTACTTTAAAGTGTGCGGAAATTCTATGAAACAAATTTGACACAAAACTGACATAAAGCTGACACAAACCTGACACAAAACTGACACAAAGCTGATACAAAACTGACACAACGCTGACACAAAGCTGACATACATTTGACACAAAACTGACATAAAACTGACACAAAACTGGCATAAAACTAACACAAAACTTACACAAAACAGACACAAAGCTGACATAAAACTGACACAAAGCTGATACAAAACTGACACAAAGCTGGCACAAAACTGACACAAAGCTGACACAAAACTGGCACAAAGCTGACACAAACGTGACATACAACTGGCATAAAACTGACATAAAACTGATACAAAACTGACATAAAGCTTACACACAACTGACACAAAATTGACATAAAACTGATACAAAGCTGACACAAAACTGACACAAAGCTGGCACAAAAGTGACATAAAACTGACACAAAGCTGACACAAAACTGACACAAAGCTGACACAAAATTGACACAAAGCTGACAAAAACTGACACAAAGCTGGGACAAAACTGACATAAAACTGATACAAGAGACCTGCTTCTCCTTACCGAAAAGACTGACATTGACCGTGTCCTTGAAACCTTGCTTGATGAAACAGATGATGTTGACAATATTTGATCCAATACCAAAAATTGCAATTAACTGGCATATGACAGCAATCATAACCCACAGGAAGATGACCCTGGTTAAATCACTGATTACACTGTCCACCACATCCACTGTGGCAGAGTCAGAGAGAACATCAAGAGCTGGGCTTGAGATGATGTCAGTTTCATAACCCAAGGGCGTCGACATATCTTGTAGGTGTGTTGTCAGGTTATATCTGCAAGAAAATGGCAAATGTTCTTGGTAAAAATGCGAGCTAAAACGTCTTTTGAGTCATGCTTCAGGACCTCTAATTTCAAAACTAAAATACCACAAACGAAGTACATTCGAAAAGATCGCTGTATGCCATTGTTATAACAACACAGAATTCTAATATTCCTCTCTATAATAGCACATGTAAACTATTTCTTAGCATCATCAGTTGTCTTTCTTGTCAGAGAAGCTACTAAATGTTATGTTAACTTTCTGCTAAAAAAAAGTTAATAGCAATTGATTAAGGTGAAGTTTATGGAAATAAAATGTAGAAAATTGCTTGCTTCTGAGAGCAGCTAAATTGTAAGCAATAGTTTGAATTGCTACTGTTGCCTGAAATTTTCAGTTATGAGTTTTAGTCAAACAAAAAAATGGAGCACTTTTATCTTGACGTGGAATAATTGCGCAACTAATGCCAGCTTGGAGCAGAACAAAGAGAAGACATTAAGCTTCAGTATTTAGTGTCACAATCTTATATGACTTGAGTACTCCAGAATGTGACTATAGCTTTCTGCTCTAAAAACGTTCATTTGTCACCTAAACATTCTTAACACTTTTTACGCATAAAAAATTGTAGTAATAAATGGTTCTACATATATTGCGTAATATCAAATTAAATCTGCTGGTTCCGATGATTTCTATCTGCGCATTTGCAAAATAATCTGATGGAAACCTGTCATTTGCTGGTGCCAAGACACCAATGACGGTCGAGATTTATTCTGAAGATCGATTCTTGAAACTACAAAAATCCTGATTTATCAACAGCTTTGAAAGTTTACAACTCTGTAACTGTTTGTTGAAGCCTCATGTTTACAACTCTGTAACTGTTTGTTGAAGCCTCATGTTTACAACTCTGTAACTGTTTGTTGAAGCCTCATGTTTACAACTCTGTAACTGTTTGTTGAAGCCTCATGTTTACAACTCTGTAACTGTTTGTTGAAGCCTCATGTTTACAACTCTGTAACTGTTTGTTGAAGCTGCAAGTTTATAACGACAGAAAATATACTTTTGATATTTTCTTTTCTAACTCTTAAATTTTAAAAAAATAAAAAAAGCCAGTGCCGGGCTGACTGACACATTAAAAAGGTTAAAAAACATACCAATTCACACAGGATAAATCATTAAAATCACCTATAAATAGAAATGGAAAAATAAACAAGGGACAGATATTGAAGAAGTCAATAAATTTGCATACCTTGGCAGCTACATAGACCAGGATGGTGACACTAGAAAGGAAGTTAGGACCAGAATTGCAAAAGCAGCATCAATCTTCAAGAATCTTGAGAACATATGGAATTCAAAAGTTATAAGCACAAAGCCAAGTTAAGACTATTCAATTCAAATGTAATATCCACCCTCATTTATGCATGTGAAAGCTGGAAAACAACTAAAGAAATTGAGAAGAAATTAGACTCTTTTGAACACAAATGCATAAGGAAAATACTCGGCATCAAGTGGGACGAATTCAAGAACAATGCAGAGATAAGACAGATGACTGAACAACAACCAGTCTCATGGGTGATCAGGAAAAGAAGATGGACATATGTTGGTCACTTGATGAGAAGAAATGATCAGAGGATCCCAAAACAAGCCATCAAGTGGAACACAACAGGCCAAAGAAAGAGAGCCAGACCGCGTGAAACTCTGAAGAGGACATTGTTAAGAGAGGCCAAATTAACTGGCATAAAATCCTTTGATGATGTTGAAAGACTCGCCGAAGACAGGAAAAATTGGCGAACTATCTTGCAAGCCCTATGTAACGTTTAACGGCACAGGAAGGATATAAGATAAGATAAAAGGAATAGAATATGTCATTTATTACCAAATACTCACAAACCTATTTCTGAAAAATGACACAAGAGAGATGGTAACCACTTGAGTCTATATATGTGTGCAAGTGTGTCTGGAAATCTCCTTGCGTAATTCTCCATAAGTCCTCATCAGTGACATGAACTCATTGACAATGGTTTGTCCTAGTTCTTGAAATGTCGACATAGTGTCCTGTACAGACGGTTTTTATCAGGGATACAGCTTGAGAGACCGAAAATAGCTGGGTAATGTCACCGAGACAAGAGATAACAGATCTGAACATGTGATGTCTCTGAAACGAGAGATAACAGATCTGAACATGTGATGTTTCCGAAACAAGAGGTAACAGATCTGAACATGTGATGTCATCGAGACAAGAAATAACAGATTTGAACATGTCACCGAGACAGGAGATAACAGATCTGAACATATGATGTCACCGAGACAAGAAATAAAAGATTTCAACATGTCACCGAGACAGGAGATAACAGATCTGAACAAACGTTGAACAGCGGTTCTAGTGTTTGGTGTGGTGTAAACTATTGCCCCACTGTCTTTATTTTCCAGTTTTTTTAAGCATTTCCAAGGCATCTTATGCACGGCACGATAAAGGATTCTATTATGGTGATTTTACGATCTTAACTGTCACAGTTTCTCTTTTGTTGTCTAAAAAGAAATCCCAACAATCCCAAAGACCGCGATTTACATCACGCCATCACTTTCAGTGAGCATAACGGCATATCATGCAGTTCTTGATTGTTCATTGGTACCAGCATCTCGCTTTCTGTCTCTTGACAAACCCGGAGAGATTAAAGTAAGTTTTCTTGGCCATCAAGAAATTGTTCATTATCTCAGATTCTTTCTGCAGCAAGCGAAGCATGACAGTATATAGTTCAACCTATACTTACCTGTCTCTGTTTAAAAGTTACTGTGTAATCTGCATCTTGTATGGGTGACCGTTGATCTCATTCATCATAAAGCCAAAACTGTTTTTCTGTTCACACCTGGCATGTGAGAATGCTAGCGCTGAAAGTCATGGACAGTGTTCTAAAGCTTCTCTCACTGTCTGTAGGTTCTGGGGTTTAAACATGTCAGCCGAGATGGCGCGACCCGGTATTTAACTATTCTGTAACTATTACACACTTGTTTGGCCTGAAAGTGACACAAGTGCAGTTTATAAAGTGAAAACGACAAGAAGAAATTGTTTCTTGTCAATGACCATTTTAGGAAAGGAAACACAAGTTCTTGAATATTGTAAGATAAAGCCGAAGTTTTTTTTAATGTTTATATAAACGTGTCGTTTCTGACAATGTATGGCTTTCAAGTTTTTGATGGCAGAACTATATTACTTCTGAAACTATTCGTTGAGACAAATCAATGGGTGCTGTTATAGTTTTTCCAAGGAGTTCTGTACATTGCATCTGGACATTTTGAGAATTACAGTTATGAAAGTCCCTATACGTTTTATAAGCATTTACAAGCATTACACGGCGATTATATAAAGCAGTGATGATTTTATTATTTCTAGGAGACAGGCTGGACATTGCTAAGTGCATAGTTTAGACATGGTTGTTAAGTGCACAGTTTAGACATGGTTGTTAAGTGCACAGTTTAGACATGGTTGTTAAGTGCACAGTTTAGACATGGTTGTTAAGCACAGTTTAGACATGGTTGTTAAGTGCACAGTTTAGACATGGTTGTTAAGCACAGTTTAGACATGGTTGTTAAGTGCACAGTTTAGACATGGTTGTTAAGTGCATAGGTTAGACATTGTTGTTAAGTGCATAGGTTAGATATGATTGATAAATTGACAGGTCGGACATGGATATTAAGAGTAGCATGCAGTGATTTCGTGTGATTTATTTAGTTATAAAACAGTGAAAGCAGAGGACGAAAATGATGTACCGACAGATAAATATCCGAATAGAACAATGAAATCCGCTGCGATGGAAACTTTCGTTGGTGAGAGGAAAAGATGAGACAGAGAAGAACACATCTATTTAACCTTACTTAACAAATACAAATGTCATATAAACAAGTCTATATCACCGTGTCTATTACAAGTCCAGTGTGAAATGAAGGTCAAACAGTTGCTTTGTGATTTAGCAAAGCCAAATCGAATTCTGTGAATTTTCACTAAATATTCACATTTTGATGACTAAACAGTCACATTTTGATGACTGAGCATTCAGACTGTAATGGCTGATGGTTACACATTGGAATCCTTGTTTAAAATAGAAATAACTGGCTATGTCAATCGTATCACAAAAGTTATCGTTATTTTCCGCTATTGCCGAGATTGTGTTGCTACAGATAAGAGTAGATCCAGAAATGTAGGCAACAAAATATCCAGATATGTTCTTAGAACCAGCGTTCAGCGCTTGGCAGAAAGAATTCTGGCAATGTTCTTATGTTTATGCTTACAAACGGACTTTTATGTTTGTATAAGTATTTGTGTGCGCGCGCTATGTTTACACACGAACTCGTATGCTTGTATAAATATGTGTGTGTGCAATGTTTACAAACGAACTCATATGTTTGTATATGTATATGTGTGTGCAATGTATACAAATGAACTCATATGTTTGTATAAGTATGTGTGTGTGCAATTTTTACAAACGAACTCATTTGGTTGTACACGTGTGTGTGTGTCCGCGATATTTTTACAAACGAACTCATATGTTTGTATAAGTATGCGTGTGTGTGCAATGTTTACAAACGAACTCATATGTTTGTATAAGTATGCGTGTGTGTGCAATGTTTACAAACGAACTCATATGTTTGTATAAGTATGCGTGTGTGTGCAATGTTTACAAACGAACTCATATGTTTGTATAAATAATTGTGTGCGCAATGTTTACAAACGAACTCAGATGTTTGTATAAATATGTGTGGGTGCAATGTTTACAAACAAACTCATATGTTTGTATAAGTATATGTGGGTGCGCTATGTTTACAAACTCATATGTTTGTATAAATATGTGTGGGTCCAATGTTTACAAACGAACTCATATGTTTGTATAAATATGTGTGGATGCAATGTTTACAAACGAACTCATATGTTTGTATAAATATGTGTGGGTGCAATGTTTACAGACTCATATGTTTGTATAAATATGTGTGGATGCAATGTTTACAAACGAACTCATATGTTTGTATAAATATGTGTGGGTGCAATGTTTACAGACTCATATGTTTGTATAATTGTTTCGGTGTGTTCCCGTATTCTTGCGTTCTTTTAGGAGACACGAAGAAAATTCTGGTTTCATCTTTATTATCTGCAATGTTATTTTTAGAGTCAAGCTTTAGTGAGAACAGAGTTATTGTTATATTTTATTTCTGATGCTGTTTCATTTGATATTGTCTTACATTTTCTTTCTTCTGTTATCGCATCAACACAGCGACAACTTAAAATGAAAAAGAAGTTAGATATTACTAATCTCAGTTTTCTTGGGTGCTGTATTATATAAAAGACAACACTAACTTTCAAAAGTAAAAAAAATCTAAAATCATACATTCTAAATTGTTTATTTTTTAAACATTAATAGCGAGAAACGTGTGGAAACTATGTCAGCGAATTAATTTTTAAAAATATCTGATATTTCTAGGAGAAAAGTTGTGTCTGGTATTCGTAAACCAATAGGGTTATCTAACATTCAGGGTGGGAAGTGGTGTCAGATCATCTTAGGAGAAAACATTCCATCTCATGCTCCTACCACAAAGGTCATATCTGCTTTTACTAGTAAAAATATAGCACTTGATATTTACAGGAGAAAGGTAGTATCTGCCATTACTAGTAAAGAAAAATATAGCACTTGATATTCATAGGAGAAAAGTAGTATCTGCTATTACTAGTTAAAATATAGCACTTGATATTCTTAGGAGAAAGGTAGTATCTGCTACTACTAGTAAAAATATAGCTTTTGATATTCTTAGGAGAAAGGTAGTATCTGCTATTACTAGTTAAGAAAAATATAGCACTTGATATTCTTAGGAGAAAGGTAGTATCTGCTACTACTAGTAAAAATATAGCACTTGATATTCTTAGGAGAAAGGTAGTATCTGCTACTACTAGTAAAAATATAGCATTTGATATTCTTAGGAGAAAGGTAGTATCTGCTACTACTAGTAAAAATATAGCACTTGATATTCTTAGGAGAAAGGTAGTATCTGCTATTACTAGTAAAAATATAGCATTTGATATTCTTAGGAGAAAGGTAGTATCTGTTACTACTAGTAAAAATATAGCATTTGATATTCTTAGGAGAAAAGTGGCACATTTGTCAACACCCGATGGCTATAATTAGTTTGAATTTAAATAAATTATGTGCAAACAATTTCTTGTCATCATATTTGTCTCGAAGTTCAGGAAAGTATGTAATATATCAGACGTTTCTCATTACCCTTATTGTAAACTTCAAGATGATATGTGATATATCAGACGTTTCTCATTACACTTATTGTAAACTTCAAGATGACATGTGATATATCAGACTTTTCTTATTACACTTATTGTAAACATCAAGATGACATATGATATATCAGACGTTTCTCATTACACTTATTGTAAACTTCAAGATGGCGGTAAATAATTCATATGGAATTTAGTTTGTGACAAAGCTGACTAATATTACACGTTTCGCTTCAGTGAGCACAAAAACGTGACATTCATCAAGGTCAAATACAATGTAGCCACTGCAGAAAGAAGGCAGAGTCACGTTTACCAAAATTTGTTTCAAACATTTAGATTAGAAAGTAAAATAAAGTTTAGTTCTGTCCATGTTAATGTTTTAATGATGATCCTCCAGTGGCCCCAGTCTCTCACATGTTTACTGAGCTTTCAGGACCGGAGACCTGCCTCTCACATGTTTACTGAGCTTTCTTCCAGACAGCCTAAGCTCTTTGACTTTGACTTAATAATATTTGTGTAAAAGCGAAAGCCTGGATTCATAAATTGAATTCACGCGAGGAATTTGTGTATTTCTTGACTGATGTTTCTGGAGCTTTATTCTGGAGAAAGTAACACATAATTCTTTCAGATCTGTCCAGTCAGACCTTGCACTGAGCTTGAAAATCACGTGGTATTGTGTAGGGACACAGTATCTAGAGTTACGAAGAAAGAAAGACTTGACCAAGTTTTGGTGTCTGTCTCTCCTGCCTGTTACGGCACTATGCACGTGTTGCAACTTTTGGCTTGTTGCCTACTCGAATATACTGTGGATGTACATGTGTTACACACCAGCTGAACAATAATTTGATTGAATATTTCACAACTCTATTTATATAACAGTTATTGGTTTACTGCTACACAAGTAACAATGAGACGTTACATTGATATACACCGTGTAACAAACGAAAACCTAGGACAAAACACCACTGCAAGTCAGTACACAAACATGACCAGTTTACTCAACACTAGCACAACAGTTGGCACACTCAACATAGATCCAAACAGCACAGCATTCAGCAGTTACAAAAGATAACAAGAGTTTAATGATGAGAAATTCCAAACGTGTATATGAGTGTTGTAAATGAATGTGGGCTGAAAAAATGATGGAACAATCGTCAATGAATACAGGAAAAGATGTCCGGGCCATTAACATCGCCATGGGACACTCACACTATTACACAGAGAGAAACACTAACTTCATGTATTTTGAACTCCAACATACCTTTCGGACAATGAATCCATCCATGTCCAAAACACATTATTCTACATAATGACTCGTGACAACTGTTCTAGAAAGGACAAATCCATTTACCAAAACTACATACTAACTTAGCCACCCATTTGTCCTAACAAGGTCAACTGACCAAAAATCATACAACCTGTCTTTATATCTCGAACAGAACCCATTCTAGCAAACCTCAGAACAAACTTACATACAACCTATCTCTACATCTCGAACAGAACCCATTCTAGCAAACCTCAGAACAAACTTACATACAACCTATCTCGAACAGAACCCATTCTAGCAAACCTCAGAACAAACTTACATACAACCTATCTCGAACAGAACCCATTCTAGCAAACCTCAGAACAAACTTACATACAACTTGTCTCTACAATATCTCGAACAGAACCCATTCGTGCACTCCACCAGCTAAGACCTCGTGACCGAACTAGCCAATCAGAACACAGAGATATCTCTTACTCCGTGCTCGCTTAACAGCTGACCTGTGATCAAGAACTTTTGCCATCAACAAGCGGGTGTCAGGCCTCCATTCTGCAACAGAATAATCATTCTTTTGCATACTATAATTATTGCATTGATCGATTCCCTTTAATATATTATCTACAAACAGTTGTATAGACTCAGCTATTTCTAAAGTAAAATAAATACATTGATATTTATAGCATAGTTGCATCTACTCCCAGCCCTTAAATACAGTAACAAAAACACGCACTCTGAAGTTGATGTAGCTGCTTTTGTAATAATCACCTTTCATCACTGCTCTTATTTCATTGATGTGCAACGCTTGAGACCTATTAACAGTTTCCTGTAATTCATAATATAAGACTTAGAATTATAAATAAAAAAGCAACAAACGTGAAACTTTACAACATTTTATTTATTCATATTGTTATGTGTATACTCTTTCGCTCATATTTTTAATAACTTCGTGATTTTTATACGAAATGATACTTCAATGAGATCATCCATTTTAAACAGATGTTTCTTGTATCATAGATTCTGCTCTAAAGTCTTGACAAAGTTTTTCTTGTGTCATAGATTCTACACCAAAGTCTTGACAAAGTTTTTCATGTGTCATAGATTCTACACCAAAGTCTTGACAAAGTTTTTCTTGTGTCATAGATTCTGATATAAAGTCTTGACAAAGTTTTTCTTGTATCATAAATTCTACTCCAAAGTCTTGACAAAGTTTTTCTTGTGTCATAGATTCTACACCAAAGTCTTGACAAAGTGTGTCTTGTGTCATAGATTCTACACCAAAGTCTTGACAAAGATAAATTGTGGGAAGTTTCCGCTCGATACTTTCAGCATTTACATAAAAGGTCCAGAAAGACGGCTCTGAATTTGCTGCTCATGTGGTAGTAGATGAAAATATTGACGGAAGAGTTGATTGACTCCAGGACAAAGCCAAGAGCAGCGCTCAAGGTCAGAATATCACGGAGCTGACCAGAAAGAGAAAGACCTGGCACCAGGACTACGGCAATGCCAAGGACACTTACTGGGACGAAACAAATCATGAAAAGAGAAGAAATCATGAGAATCATCTTGGCCACCTTCTGGTTTCTGCTGGAGACTGAATCACCTTGAGCTGAACACGTGGACTTCATTCGCCATTCAGTTTTCTTTTTTAACTGGAACACTAGTGTTACTGTGCATACAATGATAATTGAGAAAGCAATGAAGGGAACCAGATTGTTGTTGATTGTGTAGGAGACACCCTCGACAATCTCTCGATCTTCTCTATACAAGAGTCCGAGAAGGGTTTTATTTTTGTATGCAAAAAATTTCAGTCCAATTCTGTTGACGACGTAAGCCGGGGCCACGCTTGCCATAAGAGCGACGAAGACAGAGATGATAAGAGCAGTAACTCGCTTGCTCGTTATTATCTGTTTAACCTGGAAAAGTAAATAATCACACTATAATACAAAGCGAAAGCAGGTGTGCAGCTGGCATGAAGTAGGTCACAACAGCTGACATGAAGTAGGACACAACAGCTGGCATGAAGTAGGTCACAATAACTGACATGAAGTAGAACACAACGGCTGGTATAAAGTAGGTCATGATAGCTGGCATGAAGTAGGCCACAATAAAGTAAAGGATACTTTCTGGAACATAAAGCTGACCCAATTATTATCTACAAACAGTTGTATAGACTCAGCTATTTCTAAAGTAAAATAAATACATTGATATTTATAGCATAGTTGCATCTACTCCCAGCCCTTAAATACAGTAACAAAAACACGCACTCTGAAGTTGATGTAGCTGCTTTTGTAATAATCACCTTTCATCACTGCTCTTATTTCATTGATGTGCAACGCTTGAGACCTATTAACAGTTTCCTGTAATTCATAATATAAGACTTAGAATTATAAATAAAAAAGCAACAAACGTGAAACTTTACAACATTTTATTTATTCATATTGTTATGTGTATACTCTTTCGCTCATATTTTTAATAACTTCGTGATTTTTATACGAAATGATACTTCAATGAGATCATCCATTTTAAACAGATGTTTCTTGTATCATAGATTCTGCTCTAAAGTCTTGACAAAGTTTTTCTTGTGTCATAGATTCTACACCAAAGTCTTGACAAAGTTTTTCTTGTGTCATAGATTCTACTCCAAAGTCTTGACAAAGTTTTTCTTGTGTCATAGATTCTGATATAAAGTCTTGACAAAGTTTTTCTTGTATCATAAATTCTACTCCAAAGTCTTGACAAAGTTTTTCTTGTGTCATAGATTCTACACCAAAGTCTTGACAAAGTTTTTCTTGTGTCATAGATTCTACACCAAAGTCTTGACAAAGATAAATTGTGGGAAGTTTCCGCTCGATACTTTCAGCATTTACATAAAAGGTCCAGAAAGACGGCTCTGAATTTGCTGCTCATGTGGTAGTAGATGAAAATATTGACGGAAGAGTTGATTGACTCCAGGACAAAGCCAAGAGCAGCGCTCAAGGTCAGAATATCACGGAGCTGACCAGAAAGAGAAAGACCTGGCACCAGGACTACGGCAATGCCAAGGACACTTACTGGGACGAAACAAATCATGAAAAGAGAAGAAATCATGAGAATCATCTTGGCCACCTTCTGGTTTCTGCTGGAGACTGAATCACCTTGAGCTGAACACGTGGACTTCATTCGCCATTCAGTTTTCTTTTTTAACTGGAACACTAGTGTTACTGTGCATACAATGATAATTGAGAAAGCAATGAAGGGAACCAGATTGTTGTTGATTGTGTAGGAGACACCCTCGACAATCTCTCGATCTTCTCTATACAAGAGTCCGAGAAGGGTTTTATTTTTGTATGCAAAAAATTTCAGTCCAATTCTGTTGACGACGTAAGCCGGGGCCACGCTTGCCATAAGAGCGACGAAGACAGAGATGATAAGAGCAGTAACTCGCTTGCTCGTTATTATCTGTTTAACCTGGAAAAGTAAATAATCACACTATAATACAAAGCGAAAGCAGGTGTGCAGCTGGCATGAAGTAGGTCACAACAGCTGACATGAAGTAGGACACAACAGCTGGCATGAAGTAGGTCACAATAACTGACATGAAGTAGAACACAACGGCTGGTATAAAGTAGGTCATGTAGCTGGCATGAAGTAGGCCACAATAAAGTAAAGGATACTTTCTGGAACATAAAGCTGACCCAATTATTTTGTAAACTGTAACCAATAGTTACAAGCTATGTAGGATACATTCTGAAAGTCCAAAACAAAATAAACAACTATATTAGATCTAATTTCGCAAATGAAGCATAAAGACAACACATGCTAAAATCTCAACTAAACTCACTAAAGAATTATGTGATATATATGGCGTTTAGTATTGGCGAACATAGCATCAATTAATATGACGTTTAGCATTGAACATAACATAAAATTAAATATGGCGTTTAGTATTGAAATACCATAACATTAAATATGGCGTTTAGCATTGAACATAACATAAATTAAATATGGCATTTAGCATTGAACATAGCGTAAAATTAAATATGGCGTTTAGTATTGAAAATATCATAAAATTAAACATTGCGTTTAGTAATGAACATGGCATAACATTAAATATGACGTTTAGTAATGAAAACTATAGGAAAAATTCCACATGACATAGTTTAATTCAACACCAATTTAGCATTTAAAAGTTAATCTTATTAATAAAAATAACTGAATCTTCACTAAAATAGCACAGAATACAAAGAATGGAAGATGTTAAAAATATAAAAACACATAAATTAGAATATGAATTACGGGTGTGATGGAAAAATCTATCTCACGTTTCTTGGAGCTCCAGTGTCAAAACTATTTAAGAGCTGAGACTTCCTGTTGTCAGAGCTGAGACTTTCTGTTGTCAGAGCTGAGACTTGCTGTTGTCAGAGCTGAGACTTTCTGTTGTCAGAGCTGAGACTTTCTGTTGTCAGAGCTGAGACTTACTGTTGTCAGAGCTGAGACTTGTCAGAGCTGAGACTTGCTCTTGTCAGAGCTGAGACTTGCTGTTGTCAGAGCTGGGACTTGTCAGAGCTGAGACTTGCTGTTGTCAGAGCTGAGACTTGATGTTGTCAGAGCTGAGACTTGATGTTGTCAGAGCTGAGACTTGTCAGAGCTGAGACTTGCTGTTGTCAGAGCTGAGACTTGTTGTTGTCAGAGCTGAGACTTGTTGTTGTCAGAGCTGAGACTTGTCAGAGCTGAGACTTGATATTGTCAGAACTGAGATCAGCTACAGGGGGGGGGCACATTAAAATGCAGCGATATTTCCACATTCTTGAGAAATGACATCCAAGGAGAAGTTAAAAACAGAAAGTACAACGAGAATGATATTGAAGAGATAACAGCATGGCATGATGGACTGCGGTACACTCTGTATAATGTTTATTGTCCCTCAAATTCTAAAAGTCAAATCAACATACTCAACACCGATATGCAGAAAACTATCATTGCATGAAATTTTAATGCACATCTATCATCGCTAGGATACAAAGACTGAAACCCTATGGGAAACAACATTGAAGAGCCATGCAACACCAGCAACATGATAATATTGCAAGACCCCTCCTCCCCACCAACACTCCTCCACAGAGCCACTGGATGCACACACAGACCTGACCTCACCATTATCTCAACAGACATCCACAACGAGTGTACTCTGAAAGTGCTTGATGACATAGGAAGCGACCATCGCCCTATTCTTCTACACATTTCTCACACACGAAACCAAAAACCACACAAACCCCCCCCCCCCCCTTCGCTGGAATTATAGAAAAGCAGACTGGGAAAAATTCAGAACACAGACAAATGAAAACCTGTCAAAATTAAAAGCCAACACAAACATTAACACACTCTACACCAACATAATCCAAGCCATACTTGGAGAAGCCTACAAAACAATCCTCCGAGGATGCAGAAAGAAATACAACCCATTCTGGGCAAAATCTCTGGAAGACTTATTTTAAAAAAAAGAGCAACCAGGAAGAACACAGAGAAAAACCCTACTCAAGAAAACAGAAGAGAGTAGAATAAACTAACAGCTAAGATAAGACTCGAAACTAAAAAAGCAAAGAAAGAGACGTGGTTAAGCACCTGCATCAATCTCAACCTCAGAACTGAAGGAAAGAAGGCTTGGAAACTCTTAGAAAACATGCCAGGAAAAAACAAACAAACAAACCCTAAGCCAATGCGAATCTCTGGTCGAGTCCTCTCAAGTGACTCAGACAAAGCCAGTACTTTTAACAAACTCTTTTGCTGCCACCAACAAATCCTCCAACAGGAAAGTACTTGACAAGGCGCTGGGAAAAATTCAGAACACGAACAGATGAAAACCTGTCAAAATTAAAAGCCAACACAAACATTGACACACTCTACACCAACATAATCCAAGCCATACTTGGAGAAGCCTACAAAACAATCCTCCGAGGATGCAGAAAGAAATACAACCCATTCTGGGCAAAATCTCTGGAAGACTTATTTTAAAAAAAAGAGCAACCAGGAAGAACACAGAGAAAAACCCTACTCAAGAAAACAGAAGAGAGTAGAATAAACTAACAGCTAAGATAAGACTCGAAACTAAAAAAGCAAAGAAAGAGAAGTGGTCAAGAACCTGCAGCAATCTCAACCTCAGAACTGAAGGAAAGAAGGCTTGGAAACTCTTAGATAACATGTCAGGAAAAAGCAAACAAACTAACCCTAAACCAATGCGAATCTCTGGTCGAGTCCTCTCAAGTGACTCGACAAAGCCAGTACTTTTAACAAATTCTTTGTTGCCACCAACAAATCCTCCAACAGGAAAGTACTTGACAAGGCGCTGGGAAAAGTTCTGAGAAGTAAAGAGAAATCTAGATTGGCAAACATTCCACTTTTTGAGGAAAACTTTACCATCCATGAACTCCAGAGTGCTATGGGTAACCTAGAGCTAAGAAAAGTACCAGGACCAGACAAAATATCAAATGAAATGATCCGAAGACTAATTATTTCTCCTCTCTCAAAGTGTGAAAATTTTTTACATAAGAGAAACTCTGTAGCTGTCTTTGTAGACTTCCAGCAGGCATATGACAAGGTCTGTCTTTGTAGACTTCCAGCAGGCATATGACAAGGTCTGTCTTTGTAGACTTCCAGCAGGCATATGACAGGGTCTGTCTTTGTAGACTTCCAGCAGGCATATGACAGGGTCTGTCTTTGTAGACTTCCAGCAGGCATATGACAGGGTCTGTCTTTGTAGACTTCCAGCAGGCATATGACAGGGTCTGGCAGAAAGGCCTACTGTTATAAAGATGCAGAACATGGCCATACATGGGAAAATGTATCAATGGGTTAAAAACTACCAGAGTAACAGGACCATACAAACTCAGGTCAACAGACTGTCAAACAAATGCACCCTGGAGGAAGGTCTGCCACAAGGTTCTGCTCTTAGCCACACCTTGTTCCTAATCTTTATAAATGACCTCTCCGACCTGTTGAACACCCACAAAACCATGTTTGCCGATGACCTTGTCATATGGACTAGTGGAACAGACCTGCAGCTGGCTGCTGAGAGACTTAATAGAGCCCTCCTCACCATATCAGCCTGTTGCAATTTCTGAAAGTTGAAGATCAATGTTAGTAAAACTACATATACAGTCTTCACTCTTAGCAACAAACTAACAAAGACTGAACTGAAAATAACTCTCGATGGTGCTCAAATCATGAAAGAAAAAAAACCAACATACCTAGATGTGAAACTAAACAGAAAATTGAACTTTAAGAAGTTCATGGATTGCTAGCAGAAAAAGCATCCAAAAGACTACTCAAGCGACTTTCAAGTACATCCTGAGGTGCTGACAAAGCAACATTCCAGGATATTTTAGATCTATAATATATTACATCCTCCCCCTACAGGTCACAGCATCAAAGAGCTCTCATACACAAGTAGACAGAATCCAGAACCAAGCTGTTCATTTCATTTGTGGGGCAATGAGATCACCACCCACAGCTGCATGTGAAATTGATGCAAACATAGAGCCATTAGATGTAAGACGTGAAAATTCAACCTTTGAGGCAGTAGAAAGATATACACGCATGCCCACAGACCATCCTAACAGAATAGTGGCTGATAAATCCTCTTATATATCTTATATCCTTCCCGTGCCGTTAAACGTCACATAGGGCTCGCAAAGTAGTTCGCCAATTTATTTATTTATTTATTTATTTTAATTGATAAATCTTATCTTATCTTATATCTTATATCCTTCCCGTGCCGTTAAACGTCACATAGGGCTCGCAAAGTAGTTAGCCAATTTATCCTGTCTTCAGCGAGTCTTTCAACCCCATCAAAGGATTTTATGCCAGTTAATTTGGCCTCTCTTAACAATGTCCTCTTGAGACTTTCAGGCGGTCTGCCCCTTTTTCTTCGGCCTGGTGTGTTCCACTTGATAGCTTGTTTTGGGATTCTCTGATCATTTCTTCTCATCAAGTGACCAACATATGTCCATCTTCTTTTCCTGATCACCCACGAGACTAGTTGTTGTTCAGTCATCTGTCTTATCTCTGCATTGTTCTTGAATTCGTTCCACTTTATGCCGAGTATTTTCCTTAGGCATTTGTTTTCAAAAGAGTCTAATTTCTTTTCTGTTTCTTTAGTTGTTTTCCAGCTTTCGCATGCATAAATGAGGCTGGATATTACATTTGAATTGTATAGTCTTAACTTGGTTTTTGTGCTTATATCTTTTGAATTCCATATGTTCTCAAAATTCTTGAAGACTGATGCTGCTTTTGCAATTCTGATCCTAACTTCCTTTCTAGTGTCGCCATCCTGGTCTATATAGCTGCCAAGGTATGCAAATTGATTGACTTCTTCAATATCTGTCCCTTCTATGTGTATTTTTCCATTATGATTAAGGGGAATTTTCATTATTTTTGTTTTGTTCTTGTTAATTTCAAGTTCTGGTTTGCTAGCCAGTGAAGACAGGCTATCTGTTTTTTATTGCATGGAATTCACATTATTACTGATAAGAGTTATGTCATCAGCAAAATCAAGATCTTCTAGTTGGGTCCCATGTACCCAGTCAATACCTGGCTGATAAATGGAAGCATAATAATAGACTGAAACTGAAAACTCCAGTGCACATAGCAGAACAGTTAAACATAAGACACAAACTCCCTGAAGACAGAGAAGAACTTACAAAAGTACAAGGCATCCCACCAAACACAAACTACACACTTCTTCAAACTAACACCAGAATCAAGAACAAATTAATGAACAAATCATCAGATCCCAACACCCTAAAGCTGTGTGCACTGGAGACCATAGAATCCTACCCCAAGGACTGGATCCATGCATACACTGATGGGTCAGCGTTCAAGGAAACAGACAATGCAGGATATGGGGTACTCATAATGTCTCCAGACAAGACAACAAGACACATTTATGGTCCTTGTGGATCTCGCCGCTCCAATTATGATGCAGAGATGCAGGCAATATTAGCAGCCCTGGCAGCCACCACCACCAAATACAAAAACACCGCCTCTCACCCAAAAAACAAACCTTCTTATTTTCTCAGACACCCAGTCTGCTCTCCAGGCCCTTGAAAACTAGATACCATCAGCTGATCACATTACAACTGACATACTCAGTGCAATAAACCAACTCGGCTCCTATGACATCAAGACCACCCTACAGTGGATGCCAGGGCACATAGATATCAGGAAATGAACATGCTGACAGACTGGCAAATAGTGGAGCCACAATGTCACAGGCCCACATCTCCACCAACATGAGAACAGATAAATACACAACAACTGCAAGCAGCAGTGGATGGACAGCTGGGCCAGTAGTCCAACTGGAAGATCCCTATATACACATCTGCCAAAGCCTAACCCCAGAGACCACATCAACAGCTTATGTCGTAGAGACCAACGCACAATTTTCAGGTTGAGAACAGGACACATCACCCTCAGTAAGGGTGACCGCTGACCACACACCATACTGCATGCACTGCAACAGACAAGAAGAAGAAACTGTTAAACACCATCTGCTGAGCTACAGAACCTGACACACCAACTCCTCAATCACCGACATTTTGTATGGAGATGTAGAACAGCTGAAGAGGACCTGTATGTTTGATTATCTGGCACAAGGGAGACAAGAGTGAAAACTCGTAAACCTGGGGATAGGAACGGTCAAAGTCAGTCGCAATACTATTTATGTTCACATATACCTGAAATCTATCTGAATATTCTTGTATGTTCACATATACCTGAAACCTATCTGAGTATTCTTGTATGTTCACATATACCTGCCACTTATCTCAGTACTCTTGTATGTTCACATATACCTGCCACTTATCTCAGTACTCTTTTATGTTCACATGTACCTGCCACTTATCTCAGTACTCTTGTATGTTCACATATACCTACCACTTATCTTAGTACTCTTATATGTTCACATATACCTGCCACTTATCTAGGTACTCTTGTATGTTCACATATACCTACCACTTATCTTAGTACTCTTATATGTTCACATATACCTGCCACTTATCTCGGTACTCTTGTATGTTCACTTATACCTGCCACTTATCTCGGTACTCTTATATGTTCACATATCTTATCTTATATCTTATATCCTTCCCGTGCCGTTAAACGTCACATAGGGCTCGCAAAGTAGTTCGCCAATTTTTCCTGTCTTCGGCGAGTCTTTCAACCTCATCAAAGGATTTTATGCCTGTTAACTTGGCCTCTGTTCACATATACCTGCCACTTATTTCAATTCTCTTGTATGTATTCGTTTTCATCTTTTAATCCATTCTGTTGTATTATACTTATATTCTATATGCTTTTGTCTTCGATTTTCTTATCTTCTCCATAGTTAAATAAAGCAGTGATAAAGTTAAGATATCGCTGAGCTTTCTTCAAAATCGTGTGCACGTCCCTAAGTTTTATCATTATATTGCATATTTTTCTAGCATTTTCTGGCCACGTTGGTTAGTTTCATACATGTATGTGCTCCTTCTTCTTCGTCGTCTTTGTTCGCTTCTACCACCAAGACCGCCCTGTGATCCTACTGAATTTACACCTGTGGTCATCGATAGGTCCCGAGGGGGCCACAAGAGGTTCAGAGTATCACAGGGCGTGAGCCTGTATTCTTGGTGGGTCTCAGAAGCGGGATTGGGTGATACCATGGTTTTCGTTGCACCAGTTTAGTCTAGAGTTGGACTTTCTCACCGGAAAACCTCGACGTGTTTTGAGATACCCGTGTATCATCGCCGGGTGAGAGGTGGTTGCCCATCCAGTCCGGAGTTGGACTTTCTCACCGGAAAACCTCAGCGTGATTAGGATGCGCATACATCCCCGCTGGGTGAGAGGTGGTTGCCTATCTAGACTGCCCTAGTCCAGTGTCTCCGATTTCAGTGGCCCCTACCCTTCCTAGTTGTGACCAGGACGGAGCTTTTATCCAGGAGGACGAATCCTCGTCACTAGTGACTTCCACCCCTGGGTTGAGCCGGTTTAGGCATATTATCCCAGTATGGGCGTGTTTACGACGTGACCGACCTCTAGACGGAGGTACCGTGACATGCGTAGCCATCAAGCTTCACCTTTGGTGTAAGCCGGTTTAGGTATATTTCATCAGTATGGGTGTATTTCGGACGTGGCCGACCTTTAGAGCAGAGAACGTCGTTGTATGAGTAGCTCTCGCAGCGATACTACTGGACATACCGATGAAGCTTCACTTTATCATTTCCATCACCTTTTCACATCGGCGCCGCAAGGCAACCCTAATTTTTTTTTCGCTTTTCTTCATTGGGCGGGAGGAGTTTCACAACACGCGCGGCATTCGAAGAATCTCGCTAGCAGTGTCTTAACCTCTGGGTTAAGCCGGTTCAGGCATTTCGCCCAATATGAGTGCACTTAGGACGTGGCCGACCTCCAGAGCAGAGGTGCCGTGATTTGATTACTGTTTACTTCGCTTAATCCTTTCTTTCACCTTTTCCACAGTGGTGCCGCGCGGCAACCCTATATGCACCTTTCTTCACTGGCCGGGAGGAGCCCTACTCCACGCGCGGCAGCTGAAAAATCTCGCCAGCAGCAGCAGAACACTAAAATCAAGAAAAAAAAGCCCCAGGCCGAAACAAGCTTTTCAAAGAACCGAGAAACATCTTGTCTTTTATATCTCTGTCAATGGCCATAAAAAAATAGCCTGTAGGTACTTCACTGTGTGGAAGTGAACACAAAGGCCAAGATACTAGAGACAAGATACTAGAAACAAGATACTAGAAATAAGATACTAGAAACAAGATGCTAGAAACAAGATACTAGAAACAAAATTGCTGTGGTAGAAGAATGTAAGACTACCATGGACAGCAAAAGACGACAAACGGGGAATGTCTAAGAAAAGTAACTGAAGAAAGAAATTGATTTAAATCAATAAGAAAACCAGTCTCATTCATAGGACATAAAATAAGAAAGGAAGAGTAGGTGAACATTATAACAGGAGGAAGGTAAATAAGAAAGGAAGAACAGGAGAACGTTATAAAAGGAGGAAAGATAAATAGAAAAGAGAAACAGTGTATACAATATAACAGGAAGAAAGGTAAACAAGAAAGGAAGAACAGGTGAACGTTATAACAGGAGGAAAGGTAAATAAGAAAGGAAGAACACGTGAACGTTATAAAAGGAGGAAAGATAAATAAATAAGAGAAACAGTGTATACATTATAACAGAAAGAAAGGTAAATAAGAAAGGAAGAACAAGTAAACATTATAACAGGAAGAAAGATAAATAAGAAATAACAACAGCCGAACGCTATAAAAAGAGGAATGATTTATAAGAAAGGAAGAACAAGTAAACATTATAACAGGAGGAAACTGAAATATGAAACTAAGAAGAGGTAAACATTATAACAGGAGGAAAGGTAAATAAGAAAGGAAAAACAAGTGAACATTATAACTACAAGAAAGATAAAGAAGAAAGGGAGAACAGGTGAACATTATAAGAAAAAGAAAATAAAGAAGAAAGGGAGAACAGGTGAACATTATAAGAAAAAGAAAGATAAAAAAGAAAGGGAGAACAGGTGAACATTATAAGAAAAAGAAAGATAAAGAAGAGAGGGAGAACAGGTGAACATTATAAGAGAAAGAAAGATAAAGAACAAAGGGAGAACAGGTGAATATTATAAGAGAAAGAAAGATAAAGAAGAAAGGGAGAATAGATGAACATTATAAGAAAAAGAAAGATAAAGAAGAAACGGAGAACAGGTGAACAGTATAAGAGAAAGAAAGATAAAGAAGAAAGGGAGAACAGGTGAACATTATAAGAAAAAGAAAGAAAAAGAAGAAAAGGAGAACAGGTGAACATTATAAGAAAAAGAAAGATAAAGAAGAAAGGGAGAACAGGTGAACATTATAAAAGAAAGAAAGATAAAGAAGTGAGGAAGAACAGGTGAACATTATAAGAGAAAGAAAGATAAAGAAGAGAGGGAGAACAGGTGAACATTATAAGAGAAAGAAAGATAAAGAAGAAAGAGAGAACAGGTGAACATTATAAGAGAAAGAAAGATAAAGAAGAAAGAGAGAACAGGTGAATATTATAAGAGAAAGAAAGATAAAGAAGAAAGAGAGAACAGGTGAACATTATAAGAGAAAGAAAGGTAAATGATAAGAGAGGCAGAGGATTGCCAAGAGAGAAGGATAATGGACGTTCCTTGAAAATCACGTGATTAAAGGACCGAGGTCTGTGGAGAAGTATGGCCGCTTACACCTGCAGAAGGTGCATGTGATAATGATGATGATGATGATGATGATGATGGTGATGATGATGATGATGATGATGATGATGTAGAAAATAACTATACTTTCTACTGGTTAAGCAAACCTTCAAAGGAGAGGTTATACACAGACATCTCTCTAACGTGATTAAAGCGGTGATCCAGGCCGTGACCCGGGTAAAGGTCGTGTGTGGCACACAGCCTGTTAGGTACTGGAACTCGACCGGGTCGAAGGGCAAATCAGCTGCAGCAAATCCTGGGCTGCAACATATGCTGATCCAGATCAAAGCTGACAAGGATCCAAGGTCAGACACACCCAGACCTACAAGATCACAAACATACCTGATATTTTAAAACGTGAAATCTGTTTAACAGTGAAACTCAAAATTATTATCACAGAGCTTTCATCGTCTCTCCCAGCCACACTCTGAGATCTAAAATTGGAATATTAACATCCATTCTTTTATCCTTAGTTCTGAAACTTTATCTATCTCTCTCTCTCTCTCTGAACCTTAAGTGCCCAGGGCACATGGGGCTTCCGCAAGGGTTTTCCACAAATGCCTGTCCTTCGCCTTTTTTTCTGCTCTTGCCCAGGTGAGCCCTCTATTGCTCAACATCCTTTCTGTTGTTCTTCTCCATGTCTCTTTTGGTCTAAGATATCTTATCTATCTATCTACATTTTTAATGTTTAAGTCTCGTAACATTGTCATCACACTCCTACGATGTTTTTATGTTCAAGTCTCGTAACAGTGTCATCACACTCCTACGATGTTTTTATGTTCAAGTCTCGTAACAGTGTCATCACACTCCTACGATGTTTTTATGCTCAGGTCTTGTAACAGTGTCATCACGCTGTATGTGTAATCCTTGATGTTTCTAATAACTTTGCTTTTATTTCTTAGTTCATTCGTTCAGTTAGTTTAGTTAGTTCAGTTAGTTCAGACACTTTTCTAGCTTTCTATTTAGTTCAGTTAGTTCAGACACTTTTCTAGCTTTCTATTTAGATCAGTTAGTTCAGACTTTAACACAAGCAGCACAAACAATAGACATACCTGAAGCAAAAACGGAACTAAACATCAATACAGGATCAATAACAATAAATGAAGTAAAGGAGGCGATAAAGAAGCTAAACTCAGACAGGGCACCAGGTGAAGATGAAGTGACTGCTGAGATGTTGAAAGCAGAAGAAACAGAAACACCAAAACAACTTTGCTGGATATTACAACAAATTTGAGATCTAGAAAAAGCCCCAGAGGAGTGGAAAACTGGGCTTATAGTAAAACTACCAAAGAAGGGTGACCTCAGAGATTGCGGGAACTGGAGAGGCATTAACCTGGGCAAGAGCAGAAAAAAAGGCGAAGGACAGGCATTTGTGGAAAACCCTTGCGGAAGCCCCATGTGCCCTGGGCACTTAAGGTTCAGAGAGAGAGAGAGTTCAGACACTTTTCTAGATTTCTATTTAGTTCAGTTAGTTCGACACTTTTCTAGATTTCTGTTCTTTTGTTTTCAGTTTTCTGGCCACTGTCAGTTCTCTAACTTCTAGTTTTGTCATGATGTGCAGCAAGATGTATAGCATGTATTTTACTAATGATACATTCCTTTTATTTCCCGCAGATTGTGTTGTTGTTGCAATACATGTTTTTATGCTGTTATTTTCTGCAGTTTATACTGTTTTTGGTGTGCTAAATATTATTGTTTTAATATTGTTTTTATTGTTCTTGGAACCGAGAAGAAGATGATCTTAGCAACCGATATTTGGAAAGTTCGGAACACAAGTATTGTATAGCATCGTATAGTACGGCATTGTGTAGTATCGTATAGTACCATATAGTATAGTATCGTATCGTATAGTACCGTATATTACCTATAGTAACGTTTAGTATAGTATTGTATAGACTGTATACTACTGTATAGTACCATATAGTATAATACTGTATAGTACCGTATAGTATAATACTGTATAATACCGTATAGTATAATACTGTATAGTACCGTATAGTATAATACTGTATAGTACCGTATAGTATAATACTGTATAGTACCGTATAGTATAATACTGTATAGTACCGTATAGTATAATACTGTATAGTACCGTATAGTATAATACTGTATAGTACCGTATAGTATCGTATGAAAGTGTTCTGGGTTACGATTGTTTTGCTTCAAGACCAGAAAGTGGACTAAACAAAGCAAGCTTCCGGCAAACTGCTCCACTACCAGCAGCAGCAAGGTTACCACGGTCAGCCCTGCTCATTATCCAGACCATGTTTGTTACTGGAGACAGTACCTGAGGGATATCTTATATAGTTCTGGTATGCTATACCTGAGGGATATCTTATATTTTTCTGGTATGCTATACCTGAAATCTGCGCTGTCATACTTGCTGTCACCTTTCCTCCCAGATGTCATATATCACACCTGCCGTCATCTTACATCCTACATCCAAGAAGTCATATATCACGTTTCCTGGCATCATTCCTTCCAGACGTCATATATCACATATCCCGGCATCTTTCCTTCCAGTCGTCATACTTGTATATCACACTTGCTGCTATTTTTCTTTCCAGACGTCAAATATCACCCCTGCTGTCATCCTACATCCTACATCCTACATCCTACATCCCACATCCCAGAAGTCCTATATCACATTTTCTGGCATCATTCCTTCCAGACGTCATATATCACACTTCCTGGCATCTTTCCTTCCAGTCATCATAGTTGTATATCACTCTTGTTGTTATCTTTCCTTCCAGACGTCATATATCACACTTGCTGTTATCTTACTTGCCAGACGTCATATATTCCACTTGCTGTTATCTTTCCATCCATACGTCATATATCACCCTTGCTGTTATCTTTCTTTTCAGACGCCATATATCACGCTAGCTGTTATCTTACTTAGCAGAAGTCATATATCTCACTTGCCGTTATCTTTCCTCCCAGACGTCATATATACACTTGCTGTTATCTTTCTTCCTAGACGTCATATATCACACTTGCCGTTATTTTTCCATCCAGACGTTAAATATCACACTTGCAGTTATAATTTCTCCCAGATATCATATATCACACTTGCAGTTATATTTCTTCCTAGACGTCATATATCACACTTGCTGTTATCTTTCCACCCAGACGTCATATATCACACTTGCTGTTATCTTTCTTCCAAGACGTCATATATCACTCTTGCTGTTATCTTTCCTCACAGACGTAATTTATCACACCTGCATGTATCTTTCCTCCCAGACGTCATATATCACATTTCCAAGTATCTTTCCTTCCAGTGGTCATACTTCTATATTACTCTTGCTGTTATCTTTCTTTCCAGATGTCCTATATCACACTTGCTGTTATCTTACTTACCAGACGTCATATATCACACTTGCTGTTATCTTTCCTTCTAGTCCTCATATATCACACTTTCTATTATCTTTCCTTCCAGTCCTCATATATCACACTTGCTGTTATCTTTTCTTCCTGTTGTCATATATCACACTTGCTGTTATCTTTCCTCCCTGACACATATATCACACTTCATGTTATCTTTCCTCCCAGATGTAATATATCAAACTTGCTGTTGTCTTTCCTCCCAGATGTCATATATCACACTTGCTGTTATCTTTCCTCTCATATGTCATATATCAAACTTGCTCTTATCTTTCCTTCCACTTGTCATATATCACATTTGCTGCTATCTTGTCTCCCTGACGTCATATATCACACTTAATGTTATCTTTCCTCCCAGATGTCATATATCACATTCTATGTTATCTTTCCTCCCAGATGTCATATATCACATTTCATGTTATCTTTCCTCCCAGATGTCATATATCAAACTTGCTGTTATCTTTCCACCCAGATGTCATATATCACACTCGATGTAATATTTCCTCCCAGATGTCATATATCACACTCGATGTAATATTTACTCTTAGATGTCATATATCAAACTTGGTGTTATCTTTCCTCCCAGATGTCAAATATCACACTTGATGTATCTTTCCTCCCAGATGTGATATATCACACATGATGTCATCTTTCCTCCCAGATGTCATATGTCACACTTGCTGTTTACTTTCCTCACAGACGTCATTTATAACACCTGCAGTTATCTTTCCTCCCAGACGTCATATATCACATTTCCTGGCATCTTTCCTTACAGTGCTCATACTTGTATATCACTGTTGCCGTTATCTTCCTTTTCAGATGTCATATATCACACTTGCTGTTATCTTACTTACCAGACGTCATATATCACACTTGCTGTTACCTTTCCTTCAAATTCTCATATATCACACTTGCTGTTATTTTTCTTTACAGTCGTCATATACCACACTTTCTGTTATCTTTCCTACTAGATGTCATATATCACACTTGCTGCTATCTTTCCTATACGTCGTCATGCTTGTATATCACATTTGCTGTTATCTTTCCTTCCAGTCGTCATATAACACATTTTATGTTATCTTTCCTTCTAGTAGTCATATATCACACTTGCTGTTATCTTTCCTCCCAGACCTTAAATATAACACTTTCTGTTATCTTTCCTTCCAGTTGTCATATATGAAACTTGCTGTTATCTTTCCTTAGAGTCGTCATTAATCACACTTGAGGTTATCTTTCCTTCCAGATGTCATATATCACACTTGATGTTATCTTTTCTATCAGATGTCATATATCACACTTGATGTTATCTTTCCTTCCTGTCGCCATATATCACACTTGCTGTTATCTTTCCTATCAGATTTAATAAATCATACTTGATGTTATCTTTCCTCCCTGACGTCATATATCACACTTGATGTTATCTTTGCTTCTAGATGTCATATATCACACTTGCTGTTATCTTTCCTTCCAGTCGTCATATATAGCACTTGCTGTTATCTTTTCTCCTTGATGTCATATATCACACTTGTTTTTGTCCTTCCTCCCTGAAGTCATATATCAGACTTGATGTTATCTTTCCTCCATAACTTCATATATGAAACTTGCTGTTATCTTTCTTCCCAGATGTAATATATCACACATGATGTTATCTTTCCTCCCAGATGTCATATATCAAACTTTGTGTTATCTTTCCTCCCATATGTCATATATCAAACCTGCTTTTATATTTCCTCCCAGAAGTCATATATCAGTCTTTATGTTATCGTTCCTCCCTGATGTCTTATGTCAAATTTGCTGTTATTTTTTCTCCCGGATATCGTATATCAAACTTGCTGTTATCTATCCTCTCAGATGTCATATATCGCACTTGCTGTTATCTTACTTCCCAGAAGTCATATATCACACTTCCTGGCATCTTTCCTCCCAGACGTCATATATCACACTTGCTGTTATCTTTCCTCCCAGACGTCACATATCACACTTGATGTTATCTTCCCTCCCAGAAGTCATGTGTCAATCTTGATGTTATATTCCTCACAAATGTCATATATCACACTTTATGTTATCTTTCCTCCCAGATGTCATATATCACACTTGCTGGTATCCTTCCTCCCAGATGTCATATATCACATTTGCTGTTATCTTTCTTCTCAGATGTCACATATCACACTCGATGTTATCTTTCCTCCCAGATGTCATATATCACACTTGCTATTATCTTTCCTCACAGACGTCATTTATGACACTTCCATTTATCTTTCCTCCCAGACGTCATATATCACATTTCCTGGCATCTTTCATTCCAGTGCTCATACTTGTATATAACTCTTGCTATAATCGTTCTTTCCAGATGTCATATATCACACTTGCTGTTATATTTTCTTCCAGTTCTCATATATCACACTTGCTGTTATTTTTCTTTCCAGTCGTCATATATCACACTTTCTGTTATCTTTCATCCCAGATGTCATATATTACACTTGCTGTTATCTTTCCTATAAGTCGTCATACTTGTATATCACACTTTCTGTTATCTTTTCTCCCAGTCGTCATATATGACACTTTCTGTTATCTTTCCTCCCAGAAGTGATATATCACACTTGCTGTTATTTTTCCTCCCTGACTTCATATATCACACTTGATGTTATCTTTCTTCCCAGATGTCATATATCACACTTGCTGTTATCTTTCCTCCCAGATGTCATATATCACACTTGATTTATCTTTGCTCCTATATGTCATATATCACACTTGCTGTTATCTTTCCTTCCAATCGTCATATATCGCACTTGCTGTTATCTTGTTTCCCTGACGTCATATATCACACTTGTTTTTATCCTTCCTCCCTGACGTCATATATCGCACTTGATGTTATCTTTCCTCCCAGATGTCATATATCAAACTTGCTGTTATCTTTCCTCCCAGATGTCATATATCACACTTGCTGTTATCTTTCCTTACAGATGTCATATATCAAACTTGCTGTTATCTTTCCTCCCAGATGTCATATATCACACTTTATGTTATCTTTCCTCCCATTATGTCATATGTCAAACTTGCTGTTATCTTTCTTCCCAGATGTCATATATCACATTTGATGTTATCTTTCCTACCAGATGTCATATATCACACTTGACGTTAAATTTCTTCCCAGATGTCATATATCAAACTTGCTGTTATCTTTCCTCCCATTCATTCATTCCTTTGCATGTCCCTTGCGGAACTTTGACTCCCTAACCGCACTCCTGTAGGCCTCTCAGTTGTGAGCGAGATGGCCTTCTGTTGCTGTATCCATTTGCAGATCATCAATGATGTATTGCAGCCTTCTTTGTTTTGATCTTCCTCTTTTTCTTTTTCCCATTATGTACCCTTTCAAGACGGTCTTCTCTAGATTATCATGACGTTTAATGTGTCCAAAATGTTTAAGTTTTCTCTCTTTAATCCTCTTTACTAGCCAGCCTTCTTCAATATTAAGCTCTTGTAGTATGGATATATTTGTTCTTTTTTGTGTCAACGATATTTGGAGAACTCTTCTGTAGCATTTATATTCAAAGGCATTTATGTGTTTCTCATCTGTTTTGTTAAGTGTCCAGATCTCACAGGCATATGTTGCGATAGGAAAGATGCATGCCCTTAAAAATATTATTTTTGTAGTCTGTCTGTTCCTCTCCACAGATTCTTTATTTGTTTTACTTTCTGAAGAGCGATAGATGTCCTCCTTTTAATTTCCCTCATTGTGTCTCTATTATTAGTTTGCAGTGATCTAAGATATTCAAAACTTTCCACTTCTTCCAGTTTTTCCTCATTGATACATATATCAGCTGCCTTGTTTGTTTTGTCAGTTGTCATCAATTTAGTTTTCTTCGCATTAAGATAGAGGCTTTGCTCTTCGCTGTTCTTATGGACTGACATAGTTTTTCCATTCCTTTTTGTGTTGTGGACAGTAATACTGTGTCATCAGCATATCTAATCTCGGGTATTTCATAACCTCCAATTTTTATGGCATCGTAATATTCTTTGTCTACATCTTCTCTAACATTCCTCATTATATTTTCAGCATACAAGTTAATAAGTAGGGTGACAATATGCACCCTTGACGGGCCCTTTGTTTTATGTCAAACCAAGTTGTTGTTTCACCATTTATTCTTACTGCTGCTTGTTGGTCTAGATACAGCAGTGATGTTAATTGTATCAGATGTGGTGGAAATCCCATTTTTCCCATTATTTCCCAAAGTTTCTGGTGTTGTACACAATAAAATGCCTTTGACTAGTCTCTAAAGGATAAATATAGATTCACATTAAACTCTCTGCATTTCTTTATTATTACTCTTAGATTGAATATATGATCTCTCGATCCTCTTCCTTGCCTGAAACCAGCTTGGACCATATTGACTTCATCTTCTATCTTCTGTCGAAGTCTACCCATTATTATTTTTAACAGACTTTCCTCCCAGACGTCATATATCACACTTGCTGTAATCTTTCCTCCCAGACGTCATATATCACACTTGCTGTTATCTTTCCTCCCAGACGTCATATATCACACTTGCTGTTATCTTACTTACCAGACGTCAGATGTGGAACTCGCATCAATATTTGTACTTTGTGAATGAATAATTTTTAACACAAAACACACAATCAAAAATCATGGTGAAAATCGTTCCCAAATTACCTATGAGGCTGATGTTAACAGGGTCCTTGAAGCCCAACCTAACGAAACAGATAATGTTGATGATGTTAGCTCCAAGACCAAACGCACTAATTATTTGGAAGAGAAGGGTTACAGTCCAAAGAAAATTTAGCATCAATGCATCACTGACCAGAGAAAATATGACCTCATTAGTAGTGATGTTTGAGTATATATCTGCCTGTGATTCTGATATGTTGAATCCTTGGAGCATCCAAGCGGTCAACATTTTATTTGCAGAACCCAACATTCAGCTCAAAGATCTTGTTGGGCAAAAATGTTGGAGGAATGTTATTAATGGCGAAGTGAAAGTTGAAGAGGTGAGGCTGAAAAGTTTCAGTGATTTATGTTTCTGTGCAAGTAGCAGTTTCCACAGAAATAATTATAGCTCTTTTCTTGCCTGTGTTACTCTGGCCGTTTACCTGGCCGTTAACCTGGCCGTACCTTGTCCTCAGTTCAGGAATAATACACGATGTTCGCAAACATTTCAACTCTGACACTGATCATTAATCAGGCGGCACCATCAGAAAATAGCAGTTCTGTGACATCAAATCAGCGTTAAATACACACTTTACTTCAGATGGCTGGCAGCGAGGAAGAAATTATGTCATTGATTAAGCTGTTCCTGTATTTTCATTTAGAAAAGACTCTTGTTCCTATGTGTGCCTTAAACGTAGGGAGCTAATGAATAATACTGAAATAAGATTAATACAAATTGTGTGTTACCGCCATTAAATAAGCAATTATATTTATTTGACTTGAAACAGCAACCAGTACATTCACTTTAGAAATATCAGTTTGTAGCTATGAAGACACTTTCACTTATATTTCACATTTTACAAGCTATATTTCACAAAACTTGCATGATTTTGGTAACAAAACATTCAGACAGTAAGATTTGACTCTTGCAGGTGAAATAACGCTTTGTGGGGAAGCTAGAGACATCGTAATAGTTTCTCAAACTTTATAAAGCTAAATAAGAATACCTGGGACAGGTGTACTTAAGGTGCAAACAAAAATAATTCTTAAAACGGGAAAAAATTAACCAACAAAGAAAAAAAAATTTAACATACACTCTGACCCGCTAGTAAGAAGAAGTTAGGTGCAGATAGACGCGTCCCATTAAACATATTTTGTTTCTTTGTGTCTGTCCCATAATTTAGTGTTTATACTTTCAGTTATTTAAGTGAGTCGTTTACCTGAGCGACTGGGCTGATTCAGTCTTTCAGTTGTTTAAGTGAGTCGTTTACCTGAGGAACTGGGCTGATTCAGTCTTTCAGTTGTTTAAGTGAGTCGTTTACCTGAGGAACTGGGCTGATTCAGTCTTTCAGTTGTTTAAGTTAGTCGTTTACCTGAGCAACTGGGCTGATTCAGTCTTTCAGTTGTTTAAGCGAGTCGTTTACCTAGGCGACTGGGCTGAGTCGGTTTTTCAGTTGTTTAAGTTAGTCGTTTACCTGAGCGACTGGGCTGAGTCGGTTTTTCAGTTGTTTAAGTTAAGGGCATTCCTAGAAATGTAACAGTCATCCAGATATATGCACCTACATCAGCAGCAGAAGAAGAGGAAGTAGAACATTTTTATAACACACTGCAAACGACAATAGACTAGGTACCGAAAAATGATATTGTATTTATAATGGGTGATTTTAATGCAAAAATTGGTACAGAAAGAGCAGAAGATGAAGGACATGTTGAAGGGAAATTTAGCATAGGACACAGAAATGAGGCAGGTGACAATCTAATGGCGTTTTGCATGGAAAATGAGCTAATGATCGCTAACACACTTTTTAAACAACATCCAAGAAGACTTTACACATGGACATCACCTGATGGGAAAACCAGGAATCAAATAGATTACATTTTAGTGCAGAGAAGGTGGAGGTCAAGCATAACATCAGCAAAAACTTTACCAAGTGCTTATTGTGACACGGACCATGAGTTATTAATAGCAGACATGAAGATAAAGATAAAAAAGATAGTTATGGGATCAAGACCACTCCGCTTTGACCTTACAAATATACCTGAACAATACGGTATAGAAGTGAAGAACCGTTTCGAAATCCTGATGGCTGTACAGGAAGAGATGACACCAGATGAATTGGCTACGCAGGCCAAAGATATCTTAGTAACAACAGCTAAAGACATGGTTCCAGTAAAGAAAACACAAAAGAATAGATGGATCACAGCAGGTACACTAGAACTGATAAAACAATGTAGAGAAATGAAGACGCAATGGAGAGTGACAAACAACAACAAAGATAAATATAAAACTTTAACAAAAGAAGTACGAAGAAACATAAGAAAAGACAAAAAAACAATACATACAAGATTGTTGTGAAAGAATAGAAGAACATCAGAAGTGTGGAAGAGATAGTGAAATGTTTAAAGAAATGAAGACATTGACGAGGAATGTCACACCTAAGCTAAATGTAATTTGTGATGAGATGGGGAATACCCTGACAGAGAAAGAGGAAATTCTAGAAAGATGGAAGGAATATTGCAAAAGGATGTATGAAACAACCGACTGTGGAAACAGAAATCAACAGTGTGAATTATTATTGGAGGAGAAAGAACCCGAGCCGACAATGGAAGAAGTTTTATGGGCAATAAAGAATCTGAAAAATGGTAAATCACCAGGATGTGATGAGATAACAGCTGAATTTATTAAAGCAGGAGGAAAGGAGTGTGCAACAATCTATCATGCACTATGTAAAAAGATATGGCATTCAGGTATTTGGCCAAAAGAATGGAAAAGAGCTATATTCATACAACTGCCAAAAAAGGGTAACCTGAAATTATGCACCAACTACAGAACTGTTGCCCTGATTAGTCATGCCAGTAAAATTCTGTTAAAAATCATAATGGGTAGACTTCGAAAGAAAATAGAAGAAGAAGTCAATATGGTCCAAGCTGGCTTCAGGCAAGGAAGAGGATCAAGAGATCATATATTCAATCTAAGATTAATAATAGAGAAATGCAGGGAGTTTAATGTGAATCTATATTTATCCTTTATAGACTACTCAAAGGCATTTTATTGTGTACAACACCAGAAACTTTGGGATATAATGGAAAAAATGGGATTTCCAACACATTTGATACTTCTTCTTCTTCGTTCGCATTGTCTGTCTATATCTGCAGTCCTGTCTCTTGGATAAATTTCACTGTTTTTTGTAATTCATGTATGGAACCATAGAGCTTATCTTCTTTAGTGGTTTCACTGGGCCAGTAATTATTTCTCAGTGACTCGTAGTTGATGCAGTTCTGGAGGATATGTTCCACAGTTTGGGGCACCTGGGCACATGTACACAGATTAGTAGTACCAACCTTAAACTTTGTATACATATGACTTCGGAGTCGGCTGTGTCCTGTTCGGAGACGGAAGATGGTGACTTGTTCCTTTCTGTTTAGCATGTGATAGTCATCATGTGGTGGTGTTTGTGGCTTCCTGTAGGTTTTTATCATGCTTTTCTTCTGATTATAAGTGATTGGTATGTCAGGTTGCTCCATTTCAGTGCCCTCTTTGGCCAGTTGGTCAGCTTTCTCATTGCCTGGTATCCCACAGTGGGAGGGAATCCATTGCAAAGTGACTTCATGTTGTAAGCCAATTTTTGACAACATTTGATACAATTAACATCACTGCTGTATCTAGACCAACAAGCAGCAGTAAGAATAAATGGTGAGACAACAACTTGGTTTGACATAAAACAAGGGGTCCGTCAGGGGTGCATATTGTCACCTTACTTATTTAACTTGTATACTGAAAATATAATGAGGAATGTTAGAGAAGATGTAGATAAAGAATATTACGATGCCATAACAGTTGGAGGTTATGAAATACCAGAGATTAGATATGCTGATGACACAGTATTGCTGTCCACAACACAAGAAGGAATGGAAAAACTAATTATGTCAGTCTGCAAGAACAGCGAAGAGCAGAACCTCTATCTTAATGCAAAGAAAACTAAAGTGATGACAACTGACAAAACAAACAAGGCAACTGAAATATGTATCAATGAGGAAAAACTGGAAGAAGTGGAGAGTTTTGAATATCTTGGATCACTACTAACTAATAATGGAGATACAATGAGGGAAATTAAAAGGAGGACATCTATTGCTCTTCAGAAAGTAAAACAAATGAAGAATCTGTGGAGAGGAGCAGACAGAACCACAAAAATAAGATTTTTAAGGGCATGCATCTTTCCTATCGCAACATATGCCTGTGAGACCTGAACACTTAACAAAACAGCTGAGAAACACATAAATGCCTTTGAATGTAAATGCTACAGAAGAGTTCTCCAAATATCGTGGACACAAAAAAGAACAAATATATCTATACTACAATATTGAAGAAGGCTGGCTAGTAAAGAGGATTAAAGAGAGAAAACTTAAATATTTTGGACACATTAAACGTCATGATAATTTAGAGAAGACCATATTGGAAGGATACATAATGGGAAAAAGAAAAAGAGGAAGACCGAAACGAAGATGGCTGCAAGACATCGTTGACGATCTGGAAATGGATGCAGCAGCAGCAGGTCATCTTGCTCACAACCGAGAGGCCTACAGGAGTGCTGTTTGGGAGGCAAAGTTCCGCAAGGGACATGCAAAGGAATGAATGAATGAAGTTAGTCGTTTACCTGGGCGACTGGGCTGACTCGGTTTTTCAGTTGTTTAAGTTAGTCAAGTGAGTCATTTACCTGAGCGACTGGGCTGACTCGGTTTTCCAGTTGTTTAAGTTAGTCAAGTGAGTCATTTACCTGAGCGACTGGGCTGACTCGGTTTTTCAGTTGTTTAAGTTAGTCGTTTACCTGGGCGACTAGGCTGACTCGGTTTTTCGGTTGTTTAAGTTAGTCGTTTACCTAGGCGACTGGGCTGACTCGGTTTTTCAGTTGTTTAAGTTAGTCAAGTGAGTCGTTTACCTGAGCGACTAGGCTGATTCAGTCTTTCAGTTGTTTAAGTGAGTCGTTTACCTGAGCGACTAGGCTGATTCAGTCTTTCAGTTGTTTAAGTTAGTCAAGTGAGTCGTTTACCTGGGCGACTGGGCTGAGTCCATGAAACGGACGGAACTGGACTGTGGGGGTTAAGCTGGAAATGTTTTAAGTGAGAGAAAAATAAATGGGCACTTGAGAGGTATGGATGTGTATGTTTATCTTGTCAGCTGTGAAGTTTTGCTGTGATAAGTTAGGATTTTGTTATGTCTGGTCCTAAGATTTGTTTTACAAGATGTATAGAATGTTTTACAAGATGTATAGAATGTTTTCCTAGATGTATAGAATGTTTTCCAAGATGTATAGAATGTTTTCCAAGATGTATAGAATGTTTTACAAGATGTATAAAATGTTTTCCAAGATGTATAGAATGTTTTCCAAGATGTATAAAATGTTTTCCAAGATGTATAGAATGTTTTCCAAGATGTATAAAATGTTTTCCAAGATGTATGGATTGTTTTCCAAGATTCATTATAAATGAAGCACCATTTCACTGACCTAATGTATCAGACGGCGTAGCTGAAGCTGTCTATTTGGCATATCACCCGATGTATTTGTCATTCATCAAACTGCCATCATCATCTGGTTCCAGTTCTACCCATTAAATCTCTGCATATATCGTCAACGCTGGACTTAGCTATCATTCCTTACTCGTGATGTCCTGACAAATTGTGAAAGACACATGGGTACTTGTCTAAACAAATTGTGAAAGACACATGGGTACTTGTCTAAACAAATTGTGAAAGACACATGGGTACTTGTCTAAACAAATTGTGAAAGACACATGGGTACTTGTCTAAACAAATTGTGAACGACACATGGGTACTTGTCTAAACAAATTGTGAAAGACACATGGGTACTTGTCTAAACAAATTGTGAAAGACACATGGGTACTTGTCTAAACAAATTGTGAAAGACACATGGGTACTTGTCTAAACAAATTGTGAAAGACACATGGGTACTTGTCTAAACAAATTGTGAACGACACATGGGTACTTGTCTAAACAAATTGTGAAAGACACATGGGTACTTGTCTAAACAAATTGTGAAAGACACATGGGTACTTGTCTAAACAAATTGTGAAAGACACATGGGTACTTGCTTAAACGGAGATTTTTAATTCAGAGAGAGAGAATAAGAGAACGAACGAACGAACATATTTTATGTTCACAGGGTTAAGAATTGGGCACGCAGGCCCGTCTGACATTCTGCCTTTCATTATACAACTTTCACTCAGTCACAGTCATTCAGCATTTGTTAATGAGCATAATAATCATGAAGACACATTAAATAATTACATAAATAAATAATAAACTTATCTCATGCTCATACACTCTACACTCTGATTTATGCAACAACATGAAATAAACTTGCACTCTTACATTAGCTGAAAACTAACAAATTTATAGAAAAGCAGTTTCAGGCAAGGAAGAGGATCAAGAGATCATATATTCAATAGGATTAATAAGAGAGAAATACAGAGACTTTAATGTGAATCTATATTTATCCTTTAGAGACTAGTCAAAGGCATTTTATTGTGTACAACACAAGACACTTTGGAAAATAGGAAAAAATGGGATTTCCAACACATTTGATACAATTAACATCACTGCTGTATCTAGACCAACAAGCAGCAGTAAGAATAAATGGTGAAACAACAATTTGGTTTGACATAAAACAAGGGATCCATCAGGGGTGCATATTGTCACCTTACTTATTTAACTTGTATACTGAAAATATAATGAGGAATGTTAGAGAAGATGTAGACAAAGATACGATGTCATAACAATTGGAGGTTATGAAATACCCGAGATTAGATATGCTGATGACACAGTATTACTGTCCACAACACAAAAAGGAATGGAAAAACTAATTATGTCAGTCCGTAAGAATAGTGAAGACCAAAACATTTATCTTATTGCTAAGAAAACTAAATTGATGACAACTGACAAAACAAACAAGGCAGCTGATATATGTATCAATGAGGAAAAATTGGAAGAAATGGAAAATTTTGAATATCTTGGATCACTGCAAATTAATAATGGAGATACAATGAGGGGAATTAAAAGGAGAACATCTATCGCTCTTCAGAAAGTAAAACAAATAAAGAATCTGTGGAGAGGAACAGACAGAACTACAAAAATTATATTTTTAAGGGCATGCATCTTTCCTATCGCAACATATGCCTGTGAGACCTGGACACTTAACAAAATAGATGAGAAACATATAAATGCCTTTGAATGTAAATGCTACAGAAGAGTTCTCCAAATATCGTGGACACAAAAAAGAACAAATATATCTATACTACAAGAACTTAATATTGAAGAAGGCTGGTTAGTAAAGAAGATTAAAGAGAGAAAACTTAAATATTTTGGCCACATTAAACGTCAGGATAATCCAGAGAAAACCGCATTGGAAGGGTACATAATGCGAAAAAGAAAAAGAGGAAGACCAAGGCGAAGATGGCTGCAAGACATCGTTGATGATCTGCAAATGGATGCATCAGCAGCAGGCCATCTTGCTCACAACTGAGAGGCCTACAGGAGTGCTGTTTGGGAGGCAAAATTCCGCAAGGGACATGCAAATGAATGAATGAATGAGTATTAAAAAAATTACAACACTCAATCATTTTAAACTACTTTAAACTATGCTTAGGGAGGCATATAGTCCATATCAAATAGATGTTGACAAAGCTTAAAGTTATAAGAACGAATATTACTTATAAGTTTTTCGTGAATTTGAGGACATTCCAAAGGTGGGCAGCTGAGTAAGAGAAGCTTTTTTTTAAACATGTCAAGCCTTGGTTTTTGGGAGAATATAGTTGCTTAAGCGTTGACTGTGTTTTGGGTTTGATTTGAACAACGACCACAGATCTGGTGAAGCATTGTGGGATAGAATTTTATGAATTAACTTGGCATTATTGAAAAGAAATCTCTTCATGAGGGGTAGAATATCAAGTTGTTTGTCCTTGTTTGTAATACGTGCTGCATGTTTGTCATCTATAAGCCTTACTGCTCGTTTCTGAAGTAAGTAAAGTCTTTTCATGTTTGACATGGAACAACCATCCCAGACTGTGGAACAGTAGTCCAAGTGTGTTTGTATCTGTGATATGTAGTATATTTTTCTGGTGTCTATGTCAAGAAAATGTTTAATTTTAGTAAATTGGTAAACTTTTTGTGCAGTGAGTTTTGTTAGATTATCTACATGATGATTCCAGCTGAGATGGTGGTCAATCATGAGACCTAGAGTTTTATGTTCACTAACATTCTCTATCTGTGAAGTTCCTGCATGGAGCTGTAGTGTTGTTGGTGGTGAATTTGTTAATTTCTGTTTGTTATAATGAGCATGGATTTTGTTTTGCTGGTGTTTATGAGCATTCTGTTGTTATTGCTCCGGTTAATTAGTCTGTTTATTTCAATTTGAAGAGTTGAGTCAAGATTAATACAGTCATTGTCACTAGTGCAAAATGTGCAGTCATCAGCAAAGAGGTCACAGTGTAATTTTTTGAAATGAAGTGGAAGAACATTGATGTAGATGGTAAACAGGAGAGGAGCATGAATAGATCCCTGTGGAACACCATTATCAATCACAGATAAACTTGACTTAGAGTTTTTGAGGCAAACTACCTGTTGTCTGTTGGAAAGAAAAGATGTAATAAATTTTGTCAATTTAGGGTGTAATGTATATGTCTCAAGCTTTCTAACTAGGATTTCATGATCAGTCATATGAAATGCTTTTTTAAAGTCAGCAAAGACAGCACCATATAATTTATCATCGCTTATATTAGATAACCAACATTCTGTTATTTTTGTGAGAGCTGTGTGGCAGGAATGTTTCGACCCAAAACCTGACTGACAGTCAACAACCAAATCATTTTCTTGGATGTATTGTAAGAAACATGATGTGATTGTTGACTGTCAGAGATGGAGATGAGACATGAGAGAGGGAAAGAGACAGGGAGAGAGTGTGAGCGATCACGCGAGGCTGAACGGGTGTACGACGGCATGGGCGGGATTGCTCACATGATCCGGACGAGGAAAGACCTATGTATAGAGTGAGGAAGGCATTGGAGGGAATAATAATAATTAGCTAACAGGCCAAGGCGAAGATGGCTGCAAGACATCGTTGATGATCTGCAAATGGATGCATCAGCAGCAGGCCATCTTGCTCACAACTGAGAGGCCTACAGGAGTGCTGTTTGGGAGGCAAAATTCCGCAAGGGACATGCAAATGAATGAATGAATGAGTATTAAAAAAATTACAACACTCAATCATTTTAAACTACTTTAAACTATGCTTAGGGAGGCATATAGTCCATATCAAATAGATGTTGACAAAGCTTAAAGTTATAAGAACGAATATTACTTATAAGTTTTTCGTGAATTTGAGGACATTCCAAAGGTGGGCAGCTGAGTAAGAGAAGCTTTTTTTTAAACATGTCAAGCCTTGGTTTTTGGGAGAATATAGTTGCTTAAGCGTTGACTGTGTTTTGGGTTTGATTTGAACAACGACCACAGATCTGGTGAAGCATTGTGGGATAGAATTTTATGAATTAACTTGGCATTATTGAAAAGAAATCTCTTCATGAGGGGTAGAATATCAAGTTGTTTGTCCTTGTTTGTAATACGTGCTGCAAGTTTGTCATCTATAAGCCTTACTGCTCGTTTCTGAAGTAAGTAAAGTCTTTTCATGTTTGACATGGAACAACCATCCCAGACTGTGGAACAGTAGTCCAAGTGTGTTTGTATCTGTGATATGTAGTATATTTTTCTGGTGTCTATGTCAAGAAAATGTTTAATTTTAGTAAATTGGTAAACTTTTTGTGCAGTGAGTTTTGTTAGATTATCTACATGATGATTCCAGCTGAGATGGTGGTCAATCATGAGACCTAGAGTTTTATGTTCACTAACATTCTCTATCTGTGAAGTTCCTGCATGGAGCTGTAGTGTTGTTGGTGGTGAATTTGTTAATTTCTGTTTGTTATAATGAGCATGGATTTTGTTTTGCTGGTGTTTATGAGCATTCTGTTGTTATTGCTCCGGTTAATTAGTCTGTTTATTTCAATTTGAAGAGTTGAGTCAAGATTAATACAGTCATTGTCACTAGTGCAAAATGTGCAGTCATCAGCAAAGAGGTCACAGTGTAATTTTTTGAAATGAAGTGGAAGAACATTGATGTAGATGGTAAACAGGAGAGGAGCATGAATAGATCCCTGTGGAACACCATTATCAATCACAGATAAACTTGACTTAGAGTTTTTGAGGCAAACTACCTGTTGTCTGTTGGAAAGAAAAGATGTAATAAATTTTGTCAATTTAGGGTGTAATGTATATGTCTCAAGCTTTCTAACTAGGATTTCATGATCAGTCATATGAAATGCTTTTTTAAAGTCAGCAAAGACAGCACCATATAATTTATCATCGCTTATATTAGATAACCAACATTCTGTTATTTTTGTGAGAGCTGTGTGGCAGGAATGTTTCGACCCAAAACCTGACTGACAGTCAACAACCAAATCATTTTCTTGGATGTATTGTAAGAAACATGATGTGATTGTTGACTGTCAGAGATGGAGATGAGACATGAGAGAGGGAAAGAGACAGGGAGAGAGTGTGAGCGATCACGCGAGGCTGAACGGGTGTACGACGGCATGGGCGGGATTGCTCACATGATCCGGACGAGGAAAGACCTATGTATAGAGTGAGGAAGGCATTGGAGGGAATAATAATAATTAGCTAACAGGCCATGGCGGGGGCTCAATCTCGTCTGTGCTTGTGTTTAATACTTAGCCCCACCTGACCTGATATCTGTGTGTTTAATACTTAGCCCTAGCTGTCCTGATATCTGTGTGTTTAATACTTAGCCCCAACTGTCCTGATATCTGTGTGTTTAATACTTAGCCCCAACTGTCCTGATATCTGTGTGTTTAATACTTAGCCCCAACTGTCCTGATATCTGTGTGTTTAATACTTAGCCCCAACTGTCCTGATATCTGTGTGTTTAATACTTAGCCCCAGCTGTCCTGATATCTGTGTGTTTAATACTTAGCCCCAACTGTCCTGATATCTGTGTGTTTAATACTTAGCCCCAACTGTTCTGATATCTGTGTGTTTAATACTTAGCCCCAACTGTCCTGAAATCTGTGTGTTTAATATTTAGCCCCAGCTGTCCTGATATCTGTGTGTTTATATATCTGTGTGTTTAATACTTAGCCCCAGCTGTCCTGATATCTGTGTGTTTATATATCTGTGTGTTTAATACTTAGCCCCAGCTGTCCTGATATCTGTGTGTTTATATATCTGTGTGTTTAATACTTAGCCCCAGCTGTCCTGATATCTGTGTGTTTATATATCTGTGTGTTAATACTTACCAGACGTCAGATGTGGAACTCGCATCAATATTTGTACTTTGTGAATGAATAATTCTTATACATTTGAACACAAAACACAGAATCAAAAATCATGGTGAAAATCGTTCCCAAATTACCTATGAGGCTGATGTTAACAGGGTCCTTGAAGCCCAACCTAACGAAACAGATAATGTTGATGATGTTAGCTCCAAGACCAAACGCACTAATTATTTGGAAGAGAAGGGTTACAGTCCAAAGAAAATTTAGCATCAATGCATCACTGACCAGAGAAAATATGACCTCATTAGTAGTGATGTTTGAGTATATATCTGCCTGTGATTCTGATATGTTGAATCCTTGGAGCATCCAAGCGGTCAACATTTTATTTGCAGAACCCAACATTCAGCTCAAAGATCTTGTTGGGCAAAAATGTTGGAGGAATGTTATTAATGGCGAAGTGAAAGTTGAAGAGATGAGGCTGAAAAGTTTCAGTGATTTATGTTTCTGTGCAAGTAGCAGTTTCCACAGAAATAATTATAGCTCTTTTCTTGCCTGTGTTACTCTGGCCGTTTACCTGGCCGTTAACCTGGCCGTACCTTGTCCTCAGTTCAGGAATAATACATGATGTTCGCAAACATTTCAACTCTGACACTGATCATTAATCAGGCGGCACCATCAGAAAATAGCAGTTCTGTGACATCAAATCAGTGTTAAATACACACTTTACTTCAGATGGCTGGCAGCTAGGAAGAAATTATGTCATTGATTAAGCTGTTCCTGTTTTCATTTCATTAGAAAAGACTCTTGTTCCTAGGTGTGCCTTAAACGTAGGGAGCTAATGAATAATACTGAAATAAGATTAATACAAATTGTGTGTTACCGCCATTAAATAAGCAATTATATTTATTTGACTTGAAACAGCAACCAGTACATTCACTTTAGAAATATCAGTTTGTAGCTATGAAGACACATTAAATAATTACATAAATAAATAATAAACTTATCTCATGCCCATACACTCTACACTCTGATTTATGCAACAACATGAAATAAACTTGCACTCTTACATTAACTGAAAACTAACAAATTTATAGAAAAGCAGTTTCAGGAAAGGAAGAGGATCAAGAGATCATATATTCAATAGGATTAATAATAGAGAAATACAGAGACTTTAATGTGAATCTATATTTATCCTTTAGAGACTACTCAAAGGCATTTTACTGTGTACAACACAAGACACTTTGGAAAATAATGGAAAAAATGGGATTTCCAACACATTTGATACAATTAACATCACTGCTGTATCTAGACCAACAAGCAGCAGTAAGAATAAATGGTGAAACAACAATTTGGTTTGACATAAAACAAGGGATACATCAGGGGTGCATATTGTCACCTTACTTATTTAACTTGTATACTGAAAATATAATGAGGAATGTTAGAGAAGATGTAGACAAAGATACGATGTCATAACAATTGGAGGTTATGAAATACCAGAGATTAGATATGCTGATGACACAGTATTACTGTCCACAACACAAAAAGGAATGGAAAAACTAATTATGTCAGTCCGTAAGAATAGTGAAGACCAAAACATTTATCTTATTGCTAAGAAAACTAAATTGATGACAACTGACAAAACAAACAAGGCAGCTGATATATGTATCAATGAGGAAAAACTGGAAGAAATGGAAAGTTTTGAATATCTTGGATCACTGCAAATTAATAATGGAGATACAATGAGGGGAATTAAAAGGAGAACATCTATCGCTCTTCAGAAAGTAAAACAAATAAAGAATCTGTGGAGAGGAACAGACAGAACTACAAAAATAATATTTTTAAGGGCATGCATCTTTCCCATAGCAACATATGCCTGTGAGACCTGGACACTTAACAAAATAGATGAGAAACACATAAATGCCTTTTAATGTAAATGCTACAGAAGAGTTCTCCAAATATCGTGGACACAAAAAAGAACAAATATATCCATACTACAAGAACTTAATATTGAAGAAGGCTGGTTACTAAAGAAGATTAAAGAGAGAAAACTTAAATATTTTGGACACATTAAACGTCAGGATAATCCAGAGAAAACCGCATTGGAAGGGTACATAATGCGAAAAAGAAAAAGAGGAAGACCAAGGCGAAGATGCCTGCAAGACATCGTTGATGATCTGCAAATGGATGCATCAGCAGCAGGCCATCTTGCTCACAACTGAGAGGCCTACAGGAGTGCTGTTTGGGAGGCAAAGTTCCGCAAGGGACATGCAAATGAATGAATGAATGAGTATTAAAAAAATTACAACACTCAATCATTTTAAACTACTTTAAACTATGCTTAGGGAGGCATATAGTCCATATCAAATAGATGTTGACAAAGCTTAAAGTTATAAGAACGAATATTACTTATAAGTTTTTCGTGAATTTGAGGACATTCCAAAGGTGGGCAGCTAGTAAGAGAAGCTTTTTTTAAACATGTCAAGCCTTGGTTTTTGGGAGAATATAGTTGCTTAAGCGTTGACTGTGTTTTGGGTTTGATTTGAACAACGACCACAGATCTGGTGAAGCATTGTGGGATAGAATTTTATGAATTAACTTGGCATTATTGAAAAGAAATCTCTTCTTGAGAGGTAGAATATCAAGTTGTTTGTCCTTGTTTGTAATACGTGCTGCATGTTTGTCATCTATAAGCCTTACTGCTCGTTTCTGAAGTAAGTAAAGTCTTTTCATGTTTGACATGCAACAACTGTCCTGATATCTGTGGTTTAATACTTAGCCCCAGTTGTCCTGATATCTGTGTGTTTATATATCTGTGTGTTTATATATCTGTGTGTTTATATATCTGTGTGTTAATACTTAGCCTAGCTGTCCTGATATCTGTGTTTAATACTTAGAAATAGCCGTCCTGATATCTGTGTGTTTATATATCTGTGTGTTTAATAGTTAGCCACAACTGTCCTGATATCTGGTGTTTAATACTTAGCCCCAGCTGTCCTGATATCTGGTGTTTAATACTTAGCCCTAGCTGTCTTGATATCTGTGTGTTAATACTTAGCCATTGCCGTCCTGATATCTGTGTTTAATACTTAGCCCCAGCTGTCCTGATATCTGTGTGTTTATACTTAGCCCCAGTTGTCCTGATATCTGGTGTTTAATACTTAGCCCGAACTGTCCTGATTTCTGTGTGTTTAATACTGAGCCCCAGCTGTCCTGATATCTGTGTGTTTATATATCTGTGTGTTTAATACTGAGCCCCAGCTGTCTTGATATCTGTGTGTTAATACTTAGCCCGAACTGTCCTGATTTCTGTGTGTTTAATACTTAGAACTAGTTGTCTTGATATCTGTGTGTTAATACTTAGCCATTGCCGTCCTGATATCTGGTGTTTAATACTTAGCCATAGCAGTCCTGATATCTGTGTTTAATACTTAGAAATAGCCGTCCTGATATCTGTGTTTAATACTTAGAAATAGCCGTCCTGATATCTGTGGTTTAATACTTAGCCATTGCCGTCCTGATATCTGTGGTTTAATACTTAGAAATAGCCGTCCTGATATCTGTGGTTTAATACTTAGAAATAGCCGTCCTGATATCTGTGGTTTAATACTTAGCCATAGCAGTCCTGATATCTGTGTTTAATACTTAGCCCCAGTTGTCCTGATATCTGGTGTTTAATACTTAGCCCTAGTTGTCCTGATATCTGTGGTTTAATACTTAGAAATAGCCGTCCTGATATCTGTGTTTAATACTTAGAACTAGTTGTCTTGATATCTGTGTGTTTAATGCTTAGCCCTAGCTGTCCTGATATCTGTGTTTAATACTTAGAACTAGTTGTCTTGATATCTGTGTGTTAATACTTAGCCATAGCCGTCTGATATCTGTGTTTAATACTTAGCAACAACTGTCCTGATATCTGTGTTTAATACTTATCCCCAGCTGTCCTGATATCTGTGTGTTTATACTTAGCCATAGCCGTCTGATATCTGTGTGTTTATACTTAGCCCCAGTTGTCCTGATATCTGTGTGTTAATACTTAGCCATAGCAGTCCTGATATCTGTGTGTTTATACTTAGCCATAACTGTCCTGATATCTGTGTTTAATACTTAGCAACAACTGTCCTGATATCTGTGTGTTTATATATCTGTGTGTTTAATACTTAGCAACAACTGTCCTGATATCTGTGTGTTTAATAGTTAGCCACAACTGTCCTGATATCTGGTGTTTAATACTTAGCCATAGCAGTCCTGATATCTGTGGTTTAATACTTAGAAATAGCCGTCCTGATATCTGTGGTTTAATACTTAGAAATAGCCGTCCTGATATCTGTGTGTTAATACTTAGCCATAGCAGTCCTGATATCTGGTGTTTAATACTTAGCCATAGCCGTCTGATATCTGTGTTTAATACTTAGCCATAACTGTCCTGATATCTGTGGTTTAATACTTAGACATAGCCGTCCTGATATCTGTGTGTTTAATACTTAGCCATAGCAGTCCTGATATCTGTGTGTTTAATACTTAGCCATAGCAGTCCTGATATCTGTGTGTTTAATACTTAGCCATAGCCGTCCTGATATCTGTGTGTTTAATACTTAGCCATAGCCGTCCTGATATCTGTGTGTTTAATACTTAGCCCCAACTGTCCTGATATCTGTGTGTTTAATACTTAGCCCCAACTGTCCTGATATCTGTGTGTTTAATACTTAGCCCCAACTGTCCTGATATCTGTGTGTTTAATACTTAGCCCCAACTGTCCTGATATCTGTGTGTTTAATACTTAGCCCCAACTGTCCTGATATCTGTGTGTTTAATACTTAGCCCCAACTGTCCTGATATCTGTGTGTTTAATACTTAGCCCCAACTGTCCTGATATCTGTGTGTTTAATACTTAGCCCCAACTGTCCTAATTTCTGTTTGTTATAATGAGCATGGATTTTGTTTTGCTGGTGTTTATGAGCATTCTGTTGTTATTGCTCCGGTTAATTAGTCTGTTTATTTCAATTTGAAGAGTTGAGTCAAGATTAATACAGTCATTGTCACTAGTGCAAAATGTGCAGTCATCAGCAAAGAGGTCACAGTGTAATTTTTTTGAGATGAAGTGGAAGATCATTGATGTAGATGGTAAACAGGAGAGGACCAAGAATAGATCCCTGTGGAACGCCATTATCAGCCACAGATGAACTTGACTTAGAGTTTTTGAGGCAAACTACCTGTTGTCGTTGGAAAGAAAAGATGTAATAAATTTTGTCAAGTTAGGGTGTAATGTATATGTCTCAAGCTTTCTAACTAGGATTTCATGATCAGTCATATGAAATGCTTTTTTAAAGTCAACAAAGACAGCACCATATAATTTATCATCGTTTATATTAGATAACCAACATTCTGTTATTTTTGTGAGAGCTGTGTGGCAGGAATGTTTCGACCCAAAACCTGACTGACAGTCAACAACCAAATCATTTTCTTGGATGTATTGTAAGAAACATGATGTGATTGTTGACTGTCAGAGATGGAGATGAGACATGAGAGAGGGAAAGAGACAGGAAGAGAGACAGGGAGAGAGTGTGAGCGATCACGCGAGGCTCAACGGGTGTACGACGGCATGGGCGGGATTGCTCACATGATCCGGACGAGGAAAGACCTATATATAGAGTGAGGAAGGCATTGGAGGGAATAATAATAATTAGCTAACAGGCCATGGCGGGGGCTCAATCTCGTCTGTGCTTGTGTTTAATACTTAGCCATAGCCGTCCTGATATCTGTGTGTTTAATACTTAGCCCCAACTGTCCTGATATCTGTGTGTTTAATACTTAGCCCCAACTGTCCTGATATCTGTGTGTTTAATACTTAACCCCAACTGTCCTGATATCTGTGTGTTTAATACTTAGCCCCAAGCAAGTAAATAATGAAACAGGTTTGAGTTAAAGGATGAAGTATTACCAATGGATTTTAAATTGTAGGGGAGGGTGTTCCAGAGCTGTACTGCAGAGTATGCAAGGCTTTTCTTGTACAGATCAATCCTGGGTTTAGGAAGAAGACAGTTTTTTAAACGCTGGCTATGTTTAGTGTTATACGTAAACAGTGACCACAAGTAAGGCGGGCCATTGTGCGACAGAATTCTGTGAACAAACTTAACTTTGTTAAAAATGATTCTATTTTGAGGGGTAGAATTTTGAGTTGTTTGTGGTGATCTACAGTCTGTACTGGGTGTTTGTCACAAATAAGATTTAATGCTCGCTTGTGAAGTGAGTGGAGCCTTTTTGTGTTTGAGACTGAGCATCCATCCCAGATTGTGGAACAGTAATCTAAGTGTGTTTGTATGTGTGATATGTAGTATATTTTTCTTGTGTCTTTGTCGATAAAGTGTTTAATTTTGGCTAATTGGTAAACTTTCTGTGCAATCAAATTTGTTAGGTTATGTACGTGAGGATTCCAAGTTAAATGCTGATCAATGATGAGTCCTAGGGTTTTATGTTCATAACATTTTCTATTGCCTTAGTCTCAGCACAAAGCTGTAGTGAAGTTTTAGTTGCATTTTGCAGTTTCTGTCTTGTAGTGATGAGCATGGATTTTGTTTTGTTGGTGTTTATCAACATACCATTTTTATTACTCCATTTAATCAAAATGTTTATATCATTTTGGAGCGTTGTCTGTAGTTTATTGATGTCATAGTCACTATTGTAAACAGTACAGTCATCAGCGAAAAGATCATATGAAGAGTGCTTTAAATGTAGTGGTAGGTCGTTAATATAGATAGCAAAGAGAAGAGGACCAAGAATGGAGCCTTGAGGAATACCAGTATCAACCACAGACGAGCCAGATATTTTGTTTCTAAAGCAAACTACTTGTTTTCTACATGAGAGAAAAGATGTAATACATTTTGTTAGGTCAGGATGTAATATATAGCCTTCCAGCTTTTTTGCAAGAATTTCATGATCAATCATATCGAAGACTTTCTTGAAATCAACAAAGACAGCACCACACAATTTGTCATCATTGATATTAGACAGCCAGCTTTCTGTCATTTTAGTTAATGCTGTGTGGCAGGAGTAATTTGGTTTAAAACCTGACTGACTGTCTATTAGTAGATTGTTTTCTTGCATGTGGAGCAGAGTTAACTTTTGTATATGCTTTTCAAGAGGTTTTGATAGTGATGACAGAATGGATATGGGTCTATAGTTTTACTTAGCCATAGCCGTCCTGATATCTATGTGTTTATATATCTGTGAAATGGCAGAATATGCCTGTGGAATGCATGATTATATGGAGAAGTCTCTCTGTGATTCATGATAACATCGTTCCATTGAATGGCACGTGTTAATGCCGTAAAGATTTCTTCATGTGGATATTATATGTGATTCTATATGTACCTTGAGATACCGATCCTGACAGCAACAGCTGCATCCAGAAGTGCAGTCGCACGGGGAAGCCCGTGGAGAGAGGGAGAGAACATAGCAGCAGGAGCTGTGAGATTGTTAGTGTGTTAGCACCTGTGAATATTCATGTAGGTGAAGAGGAGAGTCAGTGCACTGGCACTTAGATTAATTCATGGAGAGATCTGTATGTAGATTCCCAGCATCGGCTGCAGTATTCATAAATGCCTTGTACACCTTGGAGATGTATAAAGTGTTCTGTCATTGGGGGACGGGGAGGGAGGCTTGGATAGCCACGGCCAGGTTATCTGCTTCTTTGGTTATGTAGTTAAGAGTATTGCATTAAGTCGATATCATATTTGATTATATCTTATGATATGTGTTCTGTGTAACATAGCGCACCTGTGACTATCATGATCTACGTAGTTTGAGCAATAAAACATTCATGTATTTTAATGGCTGACTTGGTAATGTCTATGGCATGTTGTTGTAATGTTGTGGTATATGTAACATGATATCCAACTTGCATACAATATCCTGGAGGAAGTGTAACCTGGGTTGTCGGTCGTAGGTCATGTCAGAACCTGACCCCACAGTTCGCCAGTACATTTAGACCAGGCATTTCGGGAAATAGCTGGGTTTTGGTCATATCCCTTCCCCAGTTTATCCCTAATTTACCTTAAGAACCCGCTAAGTTTACAAGAGGGACATAGAGGGAGGGAGGGAGGGATAATAATATTTTTTATTTATTTTTCAAGGGTAAAGAATTGGGCACGCAGGCCCTTCTTACATTCTGCCCTTCATCACTCCATCTTTCATTCTTCCCACACACTTGATTTAGTAAAAAAATACAATTTAAATTAGGAAAAACATATCAAAAGAGTGTAAGATTTAACTACTACATTCAAGGTAAAAGAGAAGAAGTAATTAACCTAATAAAATAGCACTCACGCACACATACACACGCAGACATATACATAAATAAAAATAGATTGTAAATACAGATCTTCTAACATATTTTTTTAAACAAACATTAAAATCATTTCTAACAATATTTAACAAGGTGCTTTTCTAACTATACCATTGAAGTACTTGATGGTTTACGAGCCATGTGTTGAGAGAGTGCTGGTTATTTTATGGAGGCATATAATTACAAGCAAGTAAGTAATGAAACAGGTTTGAGTTAAAGGATGAAGTATTACCAATGGATTTTAAATTGTAGGAGGGTGTTCCAGAGCTGTACTGCAGAGTATGCAAGGCTTTTCTTGTACAGATCAATCCTGGGTTTAGGAAGAAGACAGTTTTTTAAACGCTGGCTATGTTTAGTGTTATACGTAAACAGTGACCACAAGTAAGGCGGGCCATTGTGCGACAGAATTCTGTGAACAAACTTAACTTTGTTAAAAATGATTCTATTTTGAGGGGTAGAATTTTGAGTTGTTTGTGTTGATCTACAGTCTGTACTGGGTGTTTGTCACAAATAAGATTTAATGCTCGCTTGTGAAGTGAGTGGAACCTTTTGTGTTTAATACTTAGCCATAGCCGTCCTGATATCTGTGTGTTTAATACTTAGCCCCAACTGTCCTGATATCTGTGTGTTTAATACTTAGCCATAACTGTCCTGATATCTGTGTGTTTATATATCTGTGAAATGGCAGAATATGCCTTTGGAATGCATGATTTTATGGAGAAGTCTCTCTGTGATTCATGATAACATCGTTCCATTGAATGGAACGTGTTAATGCCGTAAAGATTTTTTCATGTGGATATTATATGTGATTCTATATGTACCTTGAGATACCGATCCTGACAGCAACAGCTGCATCCAGAAGTGCAGTCGCACGGGGGAGCCCGTGGAGAGAGGGAGAGAACATAGCAGCAGGAGCTGTGAGATTGTTAGTGTGTTAGCACCTGTGAATATTCATGTAGGTGAAGAGGAGAGTCAGTGCACTGGCACTTAGATTAATTCATGGAGAGATCTGTATGTAGATTCGCAGCATCGGCTGCAGTATTCATAAATGCCTTGTACACCTTGGAGATGTATAAAGTGTTTTGTCATTGGGGGACGGGGAGGGAGGCTTGGATAGCCACGGCCAGGTTATCTGCTTCTTTGGTTATGTAGTTAAGAGTATTGCATTAAGTCGATATCATGTTTGATTATATCTTATGATATGTGTTCTGTGTAACATAGCGCACCTGTGACTATCATGATCTACGTAGTTTGAACAATAAAACATTCATGTATTTTAATGGCTGACCTGGCAATGTCTATGGCATGTTGTTGTAATGTTATGGTATATGTAACATGATATCCAACTTGCATACAATATCCGGGAGGAAGTGTTACCTGGGTTGTCGGTCGTAGGTGATGTCAGAACCTGACCCCACAGTTCGCCAGTACATTTAGACCAGGCATTTCGGGAAATAGCTGGGTTTTGGTCATATCCCTTCCCCAGTTCATCCCTAATTTACCTTAAGAACCCGCTAAGTTTACAAGAGGGACATAGAGGGAGGGAGGGAGGGATAATAATATTTTTTATTTATTTTTCAAGGGTAAAGAATTGGGCACGCAGGCCCTTCTTACATTCTGCCCTTCATCACTCCATCTTTCATTCTTCCCACACACTTGATTTAGTAAAAAAATACAATTTAAATTAGGAAAAACATATCAAAAGAGTGTAAGATTTAACTACTACATTCAAGGTAAAAGAGAAGAAGTAATTAACCTAATAAAATAGCACTCACGCACACATACACACGCAGACATATACATAAATAAAAATAGATTGTAAATACAGATCTTCTAACATATTTTTTTTAACAAATATTAAAATCATTTCTAACAATATTTAACAAGGTGCTTTTCTAACTATGTCATTGAAGTACTTGATGGTTTACGAGCCATGTGTTGAGAGAGTACTGGCTATTTTATGGAGGCATATAATTACAAGCAAGTAAATAATGAAACAGGTTTGAGTTAAAGGATGAAGTATTACCAATGGATTTTAAATTGTAGGAGGGTGTTCCAGAGCTGTACTGCAGAGTATGCAAGGCTTTTCTTGTACAGATCAATCCTGGGTTTAGGAAGAAGACAGTTTTTTAAACGCTGGCTATGTTTAGTGTTATACGTAAACAGTGACCAGAAGTGCAGTCGCACGGGGGAGCCCGTGGAGAGAGGGAGAGAACATAGCAGCAGGAGCTGTGAGATTGTTAGTGTGTTAGCACCTGTGAATATTCATGTAGGTGAAGAGGAGAGTCAGTGCACTGGCACTTAGATTAATTCATGGAGAGATCTGTATGTAGATTCGCAGCATCGGCTGCAGTATTCATAAATGCCTTGTACACCTTGGAGATGTATAAAGTGTTTTGTCATTGGGGGACGGGGAGGGAGGCTTGGATAGCCACGGCCAGGTTATCTGCTTCTTTGGTTATGTAGTTAAGAGTATTGCATTAAGTCGATATCATGTTTGATTATATCTTATGATATGTGTTCTGTGTAACATAGCGCACCTGTGACTATCATGATCTACGTAGTTTGAACAATAAAACATTCATGTATTTTAATGGCTGACCTGGCAATGTCTATGGCATGTTGTTGTAATGTTATGGTATATGTAACATGATATCCAACTTGCATACAATATCCGGGAGGAAGTGTTACCTGGGTTGTCGGTCGTAGGTGATGTCAGAACCTGACCCCACAGTTCGCCAGTACATTTAGACCAGGCATTTCGGGAAATAGCTGGGTTTTGGTCATATCCCTTCCCCAGTTCATCCCTAATTTACCTTAAGAACCCGCTAAGTTTACAAGAGGGACATAGAGGGAGGGAGGGAGGGATAATAATATTTATTATTTATTTTTCAAGGGTAAAGAATTGGGCACGCAGGCCCTTCTTACATTCTGCCCTTCATCACTCCATCTTTCATTCTTCCCACACACTTGATTTAGTACAAAAATACAATTTAAATTAGGAAAAACATATCAAAAGAGTGTAAGATTTAACTACTACATTCAAGGTAAAAGAGAAGAAGTAATTAACCTAATAAAATAGCACTCACGCACACATACACACGCAGACATATACATAAATAAAAATAGATTGTAAATACAGATCTTCTAACATATTTTTTTTTAACAAATATTAAAATCATTTCTAACAATATTTAACAAGGTGCTTTTCTAACTATGTCATTGAAGTACTTGATGGTTTACGAGCCATGTGTTGAGAGAGTACTGGCTATTTTATGGAGGCATATAATTACAAGCAAGTAAATAATGAAACAGGTTTGAGTTAAAGGATGAAGTATTACCAATGGATTTTAAATTGTAGGGGAGGGTGTTCCAGAGCTGTACTGCAGAGTATGCAAGGCTTTTCTTGTACAGATCAATCCTGGGTTTAGGAAGAAGACAGTTTTTTAAACGCTGGCTATGTTTAGTGTTATACGTAAACAGTGACCACAAGTAAGGCGGGCCATTGTGCGACAGAATTCTGTGAACAAACTTAACTTTGTTAAAAATGATTCTATTTTGAGGGGTAGAATTTTGAGTTGTTTGTGTTGATCTACAGTCTGTACTGGGTGTTTGTCACAAATAAGATTTAATGCTCGCTTGTGAAGTGAGTGGAGCCTTTTTGTGTTTAATACTTAGCCATAGCCGTCCTGATATCTGTGTGTTTAATACTTAGCCCCAACTGTCCTGATATCTGTGTGTTTAATACTTAGCCATAGCCGTCCTGATATCTGTGTGTTTAATACTTAGCCCCAACTGTCCTGATATCTGTGTGTTTAATACTTAGCCATAACTGTCCTGATATCTGTGTGTTTATATATCTGTGAAATGGCAGAATATGCCTTTGGAATGCATGATTTTATGGAGAAGTCTCTCTGTGATTCATGATAACATCGTTCCATTGAATGGAACGTGTTAATGCCGTAAAGATTTTTTCATGTGGATATTATATGTGATTCTATATGTACCTTGAGATACCGATCCTGACAGCAACAGCTGCATCCAGAAGTGCAGTCGCACGGGGGAGCCCGTGGAGAGAGGGAGAGAACATAGCAGCAGGAGCTGTGAGATTGTTAGTGTGTTAGCACCTGTGAATATTCATGTAGGTGAAGAGGAGAGTCAGTGCACTGGCACTTAGATTAATTCATGGAGAGATCTGTATGTAGATTCGCAGCATCGGCTGCAGTATTCATAAATGCCTTGTACACCTTGGAGATGTATAAAGTGTTTTGTCATTGGGGGACGGGGAGGGAGGCTTGGATAGCCACGGCCAGGTTATCTGCTTCTTTGGTTATGTAGTTAAGAGTATTGCATTAAGTCGATATCATGTTTGATTATATCTTATGATATGTGTTCTGTGTAACATAGCGCACCTGTGACTATCATGATCTACGTAGTTTGAACAATAAAACATTCATGTATTTTAATGGCTGACCTGGCAATGTCTATGGCATGTTGTTGTAATGTTATGGTATATGTAACATGATATCCAACTTGCATACAATATCCGGGAGGAAGTGTTACCTGGGTTGTCGGTCGTAGGTGATGTCAGAACCTGACCCCACAGTTCGCCAGTACATTTAGACCAGGCATTTCGGGAAATAGCTGGGTTTTGGTCATATCCCTTCCCCAGTTCATCCCTAATTTACCTTAAGAACCCGCTAAGTTTACAAGAGGGACATAGAGGGAGGGAGGGAGGGATAATAATATTTATTATTTATTTTTCAAGGGTAAAGAATTGGGCACGCAGGCCCTTCTTACATTCTGCCCTTCATCACTCCATCTTTCATTCTTCCCACACACTTGATTTAGTACAAAAATACAATTTAAATTAGGAAAAACATATCAAAAGAGTGTAAGATTTAACTACTACATTCAAGGTAAAAGAGAAGAAGTAATTAACCTAATAAAATAGCACTCACGCACACATACACACGCAGACATATACATAAATAAAAATAGATTGTAAATACAGATCTTCTAACATATTTTTTTTAACAAATATTAAAATCATTTCTAACAATATTTAACAAGGTGCTTTTCTAACTATGTCATTGAAGTACTTGATGGTTTACGAGCCATGTGTTGAGAGAGTACTGGCTATTTTATGGAGGCATATAATTACAAGCAAGTAAATAATGAAACAGGTTTGAGTTAAAGGATGAAGTATTACCAATGGATTTTAAATTGTAGGGGAGGGTGTTCCAGAGCTGTACTGCAGAGTATGCAAGGCTTTTCTTGTACAGATCAATCCTGGGTTTAGGAAGAAGACAGTTTTTTAAACGCTGGCTATGTTTAGTGTTATACGTAAACAGTGACCACAAGTAAGGCGGGCCATTGTGCGACAGAATTCTGTGAACAAACTTAACTTTGTTAAAAATGATTCTATTTTTGAGGGGTAGAATTTTGAGTTGTTTGTGGTGATCTACAGTCTGTACTGGGTGTTTGTCACAAATAAGATTTAATGCTCGCTTGTGAAGTGAGTGGAGCCTTTTTGTGTTTGAGACTGAGCATCCATCCCAGATTGTGGAACAGTAATCTAAGTGTGTTTGTATGTGTGATATGTAGTATATTTTTCTTGTGTCTTTGTCGATAAAGTGTTTAATTTTGGCTAATTGGTAAACTTTCTGTGCAATCAAATTTGTTAGGTTATGTACGTGAGGATTCCAAGTTAAATGCTGATCAATGATGAGTCCTAGGGTTTTATGTTCATTAACATTTTCTATTGCCTTAGTCTCAGCACAAAGCTGTAGTGAAGTTTTAGTTGCATTTTGCAGTTTCTGTCTTGTAGTGATGAGCATGGATTTTGTTTTGTTGGTGTTTATCAACATACCATTTTTATTACTCCATTTAATCAAAATGTTTATATCATTTTGGAGCGTTGTCTGTAGTTTATTGATGTCATAGTCACTATTGTAAACAGTACAGTCATCAGCGAAAAGATCATATGAAGAGTGCTTTAAATGTAGTGGTAGGTCGTTAATATAGATAGCAAAGAGAAGAGGACCAAGAATGGAGCCTTGAGGAATACCAGTATCAACCACAGACGAGCCAGATATTTTGTTTCTAAAGCAAACTACTTGTTTTCTACATGAGAGAAAAGATGTAATACATTTTGTTAGGTCAGGATGTAATATATAGCCTTCCAGCTTTTTTGCAAGAATTTCATGATCAATCATATCGAAGACTTTCTTGAAATCAACAAAGACAGCACCACACAATTTGTCATCATTGATATTAGACAGCCAGCTTTCTGTCATTTTAGTTAATGCTGTGTGGCAGGAGTAATTTGGTTTAAAACCTGACTGACTGTCTATTAGTAGATTGTTTTCTTGCATGTGGAGCAGAGTTAACTTTTGTATATGCTTTTCAAGAGGTTTTGATAGTGATGACAGAATGGATATGGGTCTATAGTTTGAGAGGTCACTAGTCTGTCCAGATTTCAAAAGAGGAAAAACTTTGGCGAGTTTAAAAGCGTCAGGGAAATATTTTTTGTCAATACACAAGTTGTATAAGTATGTTAGTGTGTCTGTGATAACTGGTGCAGCGTAGCGTAGTATCTTGTTACTAATGTCATCACATCCTGCTGAGTTAGTGCTCTTTAAGGACCGGATGTAGTTATAAACCTCACCGACTGTGAGAAAGGAATATTAATTTGTTTTAGCTTTACACATTTACTGTCGCTGAAAGTTTTCAACACGCTCAGGTCGCAATTAGGGGTCGGTAATGAAGATTTTAGAATACTAATTTCTTCCCTAAAATGTTCACTGAAGTTAATGCAAGTATGTTCACCATTAAGTGTTTGTGGGTCAGTTTGCTTCCTTTTATTTACAAGAGTATTAATCGCTTTCCAGATTGATTTACTATCGGTTTTGTCTTTCACTAAATTTCTGAAGTAATTTTTCTTTTCCTGCCTAATCAAATACTGCACCTTATTTCTAAGTGAACGATAGCTACTGAAATTTCTGCTTTTGTGAGCTTCATCCCGTTTCCTCATGAGTTGTAATATATCGGGAGTTATCCACGAGGATTTTGTTACGTGTTTTACTCTCATTTCTTTGATGGGGACATGCTTGTCAAAAATATTTCGAAATATCTTGATCCAGTATTCGATAGCCTCATCTGGATTTGTTAACTGGAAAACGTACGTAAGAGGCGAAGCTTTTAGATCAGTTAAAAATAATTCCAAGTTAAAGTTTTTTAAGTTTCTATATTTGATGCTGGTATGTTTGTGTTTCGGTATTTTATACCCCTTATGTGACCACGTACAGCAGACCGGGTAGTGATCACTCAGCGACACATGAGAGACAGTACATTCAGTAATGTTTCCTGGATCAGCTACATAAATATGATCTATTAGTGTTGATGATGATTCAGCAACTCTAGTAGGTTTGTTAACAATTTGGAAGAAGTTGTAAGATGTTAAAATGTTCTTCCATGTATGATTTGGCTGATTAAGATCTATATTGAAGTCGCCTAGAATGATTATGTCCTTGAATTTATGAGTTACAGCATCATCCATCATGGTCGCAAAGTGATCATACCACTCGGCTGAAGCATTTGGATTTCGGTAGATAAAACTAATTAGAATTGGACTAAGATTTGATAATTTGATTTCTAGCATAATACATTCAACCTCTGATGTTTCCAGGTCTTCTCTTCTACAAAATTTAATTGTGTTAGAAATATAAACGACTAAACCTGTCTCTAGCTTCCTAGTTGGGTCGCGCCTGATCAAATTAAAACCATCTATTCGTATATCATTGTCTGTGATGTTTTTATGTAATCTGCTTTCAGAGAAACCAAAAATATGAAAATGTTGTTGAAGTATATGTGTAACCTCAGGGAGATTTCCTAACAAATGATAAACATTTAAGTGGCCAACACGTAGGCCATCGTGTCGCAGCCACTCCTCCATTTTCTGAGTCACTATAACAATGTTAGAAATATTATATTTCAGTAAAAATAAAATCACTGATCAGACTTCAATCATACAATTATAGGTATACGTTTAAGCTAGTAGAGGTGATGAATCTAACTAAGTTTATAATATACTGACAAATAATGGAAAAAAGTACAAAAATCAACAATGCAATGAACGTTATGTAAGTGTACATTTTAAAAGACTTGATGACAGTATTAGCTGTAAGCTAGCACTAAGAAATGTCTGTTCTGCTGTAAGAACTTCTGTGGTTTTTTGTTTTTGTTCAGTTAAATTTATCTACAGAAGTTAAAGAGTGCTGGAAGTTTCAAGCTATCTAGTATCTGTATGTGGGTGTTGAGTGTTGACTGTGTAGTAGGGACATCATATACGCGTGGCTCAGAGCTGCAGGACTAAACTGCATTAGATATTGTAGCTGAAAGTTCCACGGATAATGATTCGAGGTTCTTGTGTTTGTGTCCTGTACAGCAGTTCTGGTATTCCTAAGTGGTGATTGTGCAGGAGTCTCCATGTTGTTCGCTGTACTAAGTGTTGATATAATTTGTTGAGCTTGCCGTGTAGGCAGGGGCGGGAACATGGAATCGTATAGTGGGTCAGTGGATGGAGCGGGCAATGGTAGAGAGGCAGATGGTGATGTTTCTGAGGGTCCTTGGAGTCTTGTAGTTGGTGTAGAGTGTGTGTTTCTGGAGCTACGAGATGTGGGTGGCTGTCTAAACTGTTTCTGGCTATTTGAGTGTTTTGTTATGTTCTGCCCAGTTCTTGCTGGATATTTGATATTTTTGGCAAGGATGCTGCTGCCAGTCTTGTTAATGTGGATGTGGTCCCTATAAAGGCGATTTTGGGAGCACCTGTGGCTGAAGTAAAAAATGGTGTGTTGTTTATTAAAACTACTGTGTTCTGTAGACAGAATGTTTTTAGTATTTTGTTGTTTATATCCACCATGCGACGTCCAGGACCAGAACAAGGTGGAAAGATGGATGAAATGTTGATGGACGTGTTGGGGTATTTTTTCTTGATGGTGGATATCAAGTCTTGTATATCAGAGGGCTGAAGACTCTGGCCGTTCATGCTGTCATTAATGCCAACATGTACGGTCGTTCTCCTCACTCTCTGATCGACATCAAGTCGTCTCAGTGTCTGCGTTAGTTTTATAATACCAGCTCCAGGTACTGGCATGACTGAGACAGTGTCTTCAGAGGTAAGTGACATCCGCTCACCATAGATTCCTTTAAGTAAGGAAACTCCGATTATCAAGCGTGTCGTATATTCTTTGATGTTGTTACTGTGTTGTTGTGTGTCTTGTTCTTGTTGACGTTTATGAGACCGTGACTGGGGAGTGGATGTCTTGTGTGAGATATCTGTTTGGGTTCTTGGTGCTTTATGATTATTATACAATAGGGCTATCTTGTAAAGCTTGAAACCTATTACTTATCTGCACATCAATAGGGTAAGCTAAATTTTCAGGTGCTACCTTTATAGGTGTTGTGGTGCTGGTGTGTTTCTCTTGTGCAGCTCCTTGCTGTGGCGTGTCTTCTTTGTTGATATCTGGTGAACTTGTGCATGAATTTACAGCCATATTGTCTGTGTCAGCAGTCACTTCTTGAATACTTGTCAACACTTCCTTGTTGTGTCTGCGTGGTTCATTCTGCCATTCTGATATCATGAGTCTCATTTTAGCATTTTCGTCTCTCAGTGACGTAAGTTCAGCCCTGAGACTGTCATTCTCCAGCTTGAATGAGTGCTTAATCTCCGCTGCCATGTCAGTAATAAGGTTTATGACGAGGTCTCTGACTACCTGAAGTATGTTCTGGCTACATAATGTAGCTAAGTTTTCCTCGACAACTCTAGGCTGCTGATATACATGCGGTGAATCAGCCACACTAGATGCAGAGAACTCAGGCGCTGTGGTGAATCAGCCACACTAGATGCAGAGAACTCAGGCGCTGTGGTGAATCAGCCACACTAGATGCAGAGAACTCAGGCGCTGTGGTGAATCAGCCACACTAGATGCAGAGAACTCAGGCGCTGTGGTGAATCAGCCACACTAGATGCAGAGAACTCAGGCGCTGTGGTGAATCAGCCACACTAGATGCAGAGAACTCAGGCGCTGGAGCTTCACTGTCGTCTCGGTTTTCCACATCAGCTAAACTGTTGCTGGTGGAGTGTTCAGGCATTGTTTGAACGTCAGTGGGTTCAGCTGAGGTGCTTGCCTGATCTGACAGGGCTTTGTCAGTAAGATCAGCACTGGGGCAGTTGGTGAATTGTTCTTGCATGTCGGTGGTAGTAGCGCCTTGATTGGTATCAGTGACGACAGTATCGTGTTCGTCACTGGTGGTGATGATGTCGGTGGTGGTAGCGCCTTGATTGATATCAGTGACGACAGTATCGTGTTCGTCACTGGTGGTGATGATGTCGGTGGTGGTAGCGCCTTGATTGATATCAGTGACGACAGTATCGTGTTCGTCACTGGTGGTGATGATGTTGGTGGTGGTAGCCCCTTGACTGATATCAGTGGCGACAGTATCGTGTTCGTCACTGGTGGTGATGATGTTGGTGGTGGTAGCGCCTTGATTGGTATCAGTGGCGACAGTATCGTGTCCGTCACTGGTGGTGATGATGTTGGTGGTGGTAGCGCCTTGACTGATATCAGTGACGACAGTATCGTGTCCGTCACTGGTGGTGATGATGTTGGTGGTGGTAGCGCCTTGATTGATATCAGTGGCGACAGTATCGTGTCCGTCACTGGTGGTGATGATGTTGGTGGTGGTAGCGCCTTGATTGATATCAGTGGCGACAGTATCGTGTTCGTCACTGGTGGTGATGATGTTGGTGGTGGTAGCGCCTTGATTGATATCAGTGGCGACAGTATCGTGTTCGTCACTGGTGGTGATGATGTTGGTGGTGGTAGCGCCTTGATTGATATCAGTGGCGACAGTATCGTGTTCGTCACTGGTGGTGATGATGTTGGTGGTGGTAGCGCCTTGATTGATATCAGTGGCGACAGTATCGTGTTCGTCACTGGTGGTGATGATGTTGGTGGTGGTAGCGCCTTGATTGATATCAGTGGCGACAGTATCGTGTTCGTCACTGGTGGTGATGGCCGGTCTGTCACTCGTGGCAACAGATGATAGAGATGGCTTCACTGTAGCTGACAGTCGCAGGAAAGGTTTTAAAGCTTCATCCTGAATACGACTGAAGTCATCTGTCAACCAAGAGTCGACATCATGAGCACCACCTTGAACCAATATTTTATTTCTTGTATGGTACAGGTGGATTGTTACAAGTGGTGTTTTTATAAAGTCCTCCACATTTGCACCATTTTTATCTGCCCTCTCTTCTGTGTGGTCGTGGTAGTACTCCCTGAACGCTTTTTTCACACACTCATAATCGAGTGTGTTGTTGAAAAGAACGACCAAGCATTGTCCCTCGTTGGTCCTTGTTATTGTCAGGCCGGGGACTTTGTCGCACCCACGGAGCTTGGTATTTACCGCCTTTCTTTTGTTCAGGGAGTAATTCTTTACAGCCGCCGGCCGCAGTCCATCCCGTCTTCTTGTCTGGCTAGCTTCTTCTACATCATCATCTCTACTACAAGATAACATTGTCAGCTTATGATGCACTACATTATGCCAACCATTGTAGTCCCGCCTGGCCACGCGATGACCTAGTTACAATGAGCCACGTGGTCACGGGCGAGGCCAGTATTGGACAAAGAGCTTATATATGTTATATATACTATTCTAACATTTTGATAAATATTTAACAAACTACATGGATTTTTTAAATTTCACATATTTCACCACAAGCACAAACACAAGTGAATTCCAGTGGTATCCATTTCACGTCACAATCTTATAAAATGACACTGGTAAAAATTCAAATGTAGGAGCTAAAATAAACACGTCCCATCACATTAGACTATGTCCCAAGAGAGGGAGGGATAGAGAGAGGGAGGGAGAGAGAGAGGGAGGGAGAGAGAGAGAGGGAGGGAGAGAGAGAAAAAAATTACCAATACTGTATAAGCATGGAAAAATTGCCTATAATAGAGGAAAGATTATAGGTTGTTAGCTCGTGCAGGTCTATGTCTGGAGATAATGAGTTGTTCTTGCTTCATGGCACTGTTGTTAACATCAAGCTGCTGTCAGACGTGTTACATGGACTTACATTGTCTTCCAGGTATCTATTGTCAGATGTTTTACATAGACTTACATTGTCTTCGAGGTATCTATTGTCAGATGTTTTACATAGACTTACATTGTCTTCCAGGTATCTATTGTCAGATGTTTTACATAGACTTATATTGTCTTCGAGGTATCTATTGTCAGATGTTTTACATAGACTTACATTGTCTTCGAGGTATCTATTGTCAGATGTTTTACGTGGACTTACACTGTATTTCGGGGTGTCTGCTGTCAGACTTGTTACATAAACTTACACTGTATTTCGGGGTGTCTGCTGTCAGACTTGTTACATAAACTTACACTGTATTTCGGGGTGTTTGCTGTCAGATTTGTTACATAGACTTACGCTGTCTTTCGAGGCGTCTTCTGTACAAGAAAGGTTTACTCTCTCTCTCTCTCTCTCTCTCTCTCTCTCTCTCTCTCTCTCTCTCTCTCTCTCTCTCTCTCTCTGTCCTGCACAGGTTTAAGCACAGTTGGCGGTGTTTACTGTACACTGAAATATGAACACTGAAATATGAACATTGAGGTACGAACACTAAAGTATGAACACTGAAATATGAACACTGAAGTATGAACACTGAAGTATGTACACTGAAGTATGTACACTGAAGTATGTACACTGTAGTACGTACACTGAAGTATGTACACCCATATTCGTTTCGCTGAAATTGGTACAAGTTTCCTGATCATCGCTATTACCTGCATGTCACTGCATGTCACTGCATGTCACTGCATGTCACTGGTCCGCACAGACGGTGTTTGTGAACCAGGGACTGATTATCCTGTTTTCACATGTTCTCTTGACCTGGATGCGCGACTGTCTCGTACAGACAGATTGTTAAGAGTGTGGCTATACCTTGGACTAGAATTTGCGATACGTTGTCATCATTGTATGTAATTTAACAGTTATAATAATGTAAGGCAAGACATTGTTGATGTATTCTATTGTGTTTCAGTGCAATGCATATGCTTTGACTTGCATATTTTGTATTTTTCTTGCCCTGTTTTGTGCCCTGCCTTATATGACATTGTTTGTTTATGATTGCCTTACATACAGGGTCCGACAATTAAGTAATGAGACTGATTTGTGGCCAAGACAAAAATGTCATCCGTGAAGCAAAGCATGGAATCCAAAGAGGCAACCTTCATCTGTGATCTGGCAACTTTTCATCGCCGCACGATAAGCAGACGACAAACAACAAACAAGCCGCCATTTTTCTGACCTAGTTAAAGGTGCACTGTCATGTAATCAGCACGGAGCAAAAGCTAACATTAAATTATGTTTAAAACTCAGACAAAGTGCCATTGAGACAGTTGAATTGATGCGACAAGTTTATGGGGATAAGTGTTTATCTCGTGCACAGATATTCAGGTGGTATTCACGATTCAAAAGTGGCGTGGAAGTGATTACAAATGCAAATAGACATGGACGTCCAATTTCTGTTCGTAATGAGGAACTCATTGCAAAAGTCTGAGAACGGATACAAGAAGATGGTTGTTTGACTGTGAGGATGGTGACAGATAAATTTGATGTTAACCGAGAGACCATTAGTAAAATTTTAGTGGAAGATTAGGGCAAGAAAAAAGTTGCTTGCCGGTTTGTACCATATTCGTTGTCTGATGACCAAAAACATCAGCGCGCTGAGTACGCAAAAGACATCAAAAAGTGTTGCAGAAATAAACATTTCTTAAATCTGACTGTTGCAGAGGATGAACCATGGATTTTCAGCTATGATCCCACAACTAAACGCCAAATTACTCGTGTGAAAGTCATCATCATCACCAAAAAGTAAAAAATTTCGTCTTCAAAACTGAAAAGTGGATAAAATGTTGGTGTACTTCTGCGACAGCAAAACAGTTATTCACAAAGAATTTATTCCAGAGGGACAGGCTGTCACTGCCAAAGTTTATTTAAGTATTTTGAAGCGCCTATTGAAAAGGATTCTCCGACTCCGACCCGAGTATTCAACACCTGGCAGTTTTTTCCTTCTTCATGATAATGCACCGGCTCACCGGGCGGTAGTTGTACAGGAATTTTTGGCCCCAAAGCAAATGTGTGTTCTCAACCATCCACCCTATTCCCAAGATTTGTCTCCCTGCGATTATTTTCTATTCCCAAAATTAAAGTTACCATTGAAAGGACGCTTCTTTGACGATACTGATGACATCCAAAGGGCCGTAACATCGAATTTAAGGGCCATACCAATAGAAGAACTGCAGAGGTCGTTCCAGTGTTTGTAGGATCGTGCCACTGTTGTTTATTTATTTTCTATGGAAGTAGTCTCATTACATAATTGTCAGACCTTGTATTGTTGTTTGTCACAGTGCTTCTACTGGCATTGTATATTTATGTCGAGAAAATAACAGAAGAAAAGAACAGAAAATAACAGAAGAAAGGACCAGAAGAAAAGAACAGAAGAAAAGAGCAGTAGAAAAGAACAGAAGAAAGGAAAAAAACAGAAGAAAAGAATATAAGAGAAGAAAACACAGAAGAAAATAATAGAAAAGAATAGAAGAAGAAAAAACAGAAGAAAAAAGCAGAAAAAAAAGAACAGAAGAAAAGAACAGAAGAAAAAATAGAGGAAAAAAACAGAAGAAAAAAACAGAAGAAAAGAACAGAAGAAAAGAACAGAAGAAAAGACAGAAGAAAGGAACAGAAGAAAAGAACAGAAAAAAGACGGAGGAAAAGAACAGAAGAAAAGACGGAGGAAAAGAACAGAAGAAAAGAACAGAAGAAAAAACAGAAGAAAAGCAGAATAAAAGAACAGAAGAAAAGAACAGAAAAAAAAACAGAAGAAAAGACAGAAGAAAAAAAAAGAAGAAAAGAACAGAAGAAAAAAACAGAAGAAAAGAACAGAAGAAAAGACAGAAGAAAAGAACAGAAGAAAAGAACAGAAGAACAGAAGAAAAAACAGAAGAAAAGAACAGAATAAAAGAACAGAAGTAAAGAACAGAAGAAAAGAAAATAACAGAAGAAAATCTCTCTCTGAACCTTAAGTGCCCAGGGCACATGGGGCTTCCGCAAGGGTTTTCCACAAATGCCTGTCCTTCGCCTTTTTTTCTGCTCTTGCCCAGGTGAGCCCTCTACTGCTCAACATCCTTTCTGTTGTTCTTCTCCATGTCTCTTTTGGTCTACCCTTACTTCTGCTCCCCTGTGGTGTCCATCTTAGTGCTATTTTTGGTAGTGAGTTGTCAGTCATTCGGAGCACATGTCCCAACCATCGCCATCGTCTTTCCTCAATAATTGTTGTCAGTGGTTTCATCTGCATTTCTGCTAATAAGATGTTATTTCTTATGGTGTTTGGCCAAAATATTTTTTCTAATTCTTCGTAAACATTTAGTCTGGAAAGAATTTAACTTGTTTTCTATGGTTTTGGTGATTTTCCAGCATTCACTTCCATAGAGTAGTACACTTAGAACATTACTCTTAAATATCCTGATTTTTATATTTATGCTTAGTTTATTTGATTTCCATATATTCTGTAGCATTGCAAAAGCCTGGTTTGCTCTAGTAAGTCTGCTGTTGATGTCCTCTGTGCTGTCTCCATTTTCTACTACTCTGCTGCCAAGGTATACAAATTCGTTGACCTTGTCCACTAACTTGTTATCTACTCTGAGTACATTTCTGTTGTTCACATTTTGCTTCATTAACTTTGTCTTTCCTACATTGATCTTTAGTCCTATGTTGAACAGAAGAAAATAACAGAAGAAAAAACAAAAGAAAAGAACAGAAGAAAAGAACAGAACAAAAGAACAAAAGAAACGACAGAAGAAAATAACAGAAGAAAAAAAAACAGAAGAAAAGCACAGAAAAAAGACAGAAGAAAAAAACAGAAGAAAAGAACAGAAGAAAAGAAAATAACAGAAGAAAAGACAGAAGAAAAAAAACAGACAAAAAACAGAAGAAAAGAAAATAAGAGAAGAAAAGACAGAAGAAAAAAACAGAAGGAAAGAAAATAACAGAAGAAAAGACAGAAGAAAATAACAGAAGAAAAAACAGAAGAAAAAACAGAAGAAAAAAACAGAAGAAAAGAACAGAAGAAACGACAGAAGAAAATAACAGATGAAAAGACAGAAGAAAAAACAGAAGAAAAGAACAGAAGAAAATAACAGAAGAAAGGAACAGAAGAAAATAACAGAAGAAAAGACAGAATACAAAGATAGAGAAAAAGAAGGACAGAAAGCTAGAAGAGCAACGACAGATAGAACAGATGGACAAGTAGATCCAGCAGATACTCAGAAGATCGATTTAGAGCCAGAAATAGTTTAGGACAGACAGAAGAAGAAGATGTCTTTCAAATCAGAAGGTGATTATTAGCACTGCCTGAGAAATGGAGAAGATTTGGATATTTTTGAAACTTTGTGAAAAATGCTTTCGGAGACGCTTTAATTTGATACTTGTGATTTTTGTTTGATGAGTATTAAAAGTAAACCATAATTTGATTCAAGAACGAACTATCTGAATTTTATAGTGATTTTGTGTGTCAAGATATCAGACTTGTGGTGAACCATACCCTACCAAGTTTAGTGACATTCAGAAATGTTAAAGATATCAGACTTGTGGTGAACCATACCCTACCAAGTTTAGTGACGAACCATACCCTACCAAGTTTAGTGACGAACCATACCCTACCAAGTTTAGTGACGAACCATACCCTACCAAGTTTAGTGACGAACCATACCCTACCAAGTTTAGTGACATTCAGAAATGTTAAAGGAACAAAAAGAAAAAGTATTAACTTGCATTCATAAATTTTAAAAAATTGACAGTCGCCGTCACTCAAAATTCAGCAATATCATCGATTGAAGTGGCAGAATTATAAGACAGTATTAATCATAGACAATGCAATTTCAATCCATCAGTATCTAAACCATGTCTCTAGAGACACTGCTATCTACAGTTTTATTAGATCTCTTCAAATCCTTGGCTTTTGCTTCTAAACTTATTCCAGTTCGGTTCAGACTCCGCCCTCATCTTCTATGAAGGTGCTTTGGAAACTTTCAGTACATTTGCTACTTCTTGTGTTACACCCAGAAAACTGCTTAGTAAACATAAATGACGACATATTATGTGGTGCCATCTTTTTCGACTTTAAAAAGGCATTTGATATGATTGACAATGACATTCTTGTTAAATAATATAAGGACTTATTGACTGCACTCTGACCTAATAAAATTAATTGCATCATTTCTTTCAGATAGACAACATGTGGTATTCTTCAACAATTCTCTGTCAAACATTGGTATAGTTGACACTGGTGTTCCGCAAGGTTCTATTCTAGACCCGTTGCTCTTTGCTTCCTATATCAGTGATCTTCCACTTCATCTTAAACACTCTTCTTGTGACCGTTTTGCCGATGATTGCACAGTCTACACCAGTAAAAACGACTGTGTTAACTTAGAATCAACTCTTTAGATCCAGTTAAACAATCTAATTAAATGGAGCAACAACGCTGGCATGATTATAAATACTTACAAAACAAAATGAATGCTCATAACAAGGCAGAAACTACAAAACGCAACAAAAACAACACTTCGGCTCAGCACGGAAACATCACAGATAGAAAACGTTAGCGAGAACAAAACAGTAGATCTTATTATTGACCAACATTTAACCTGGAACTCCATGTGCAAGGCCTAACAAAACTCGTAGAGCAATAAGTATACCAATTAGCGAAAATTAAACACTTCATTGATTAAGACACAAGGAAGACATACTACATATCACATATACAAACACATTTAGACTATTGCTCAACAATCTGGGATGGTTGCTCTGTACCAAATACAAAGATGCTTTACTCGCTTCAGAAGCGAGCAGTAAAGCGTATTAGTGACAAAGATCGAGCATCATCATCATCATTATGTGCCGTGCCGACTGGCGTTGGCTATTATGCTTCTCCAGAGTACGCGATCCTTCATGCAGGCCATTAGTTCATTTGATGATCTCCTCTCACACCATCCCGTCAGACTGTCCAGTATCATTTCTCTTGGTCTTCCTCTTGATCTTCTTCCTTCTATTTTTCCTGTTCTTATAATATTTTCAATGCCCCCTCTTCTCATTGCATGTCCTATGAAAGTACAATGTCTATCTCTTATCTTTTTGACAAGGTTTTTTGTCTCTCCAGCTCTTCTCATACATTCTTCATTAGTTATTTTTGCTGTCCAGGGGATTCGCAACATTCTTCTAATAAACCACATTTCTGCTGCTTCCAATGATTTTTGTGCAGATTTGCCTATTGTCCATGATTCACTTCCATATAACAAGATAGGTTCAATATAGCATTTTAGGACTCGTTTTCTAACACTCATTGATAAGTATGTGTTGGTTAATATGTTTCTCATTCTCTGAAATGCAGTCTTTGCTTGGCCTATTCTGTTCCTAATTTATGTTCTGCATTTCCCATCTGAAGTTATTACTGCTCCAAGGTATTTGAATTTCTGCATCTGCTTTAGAATAGTTCCGTTTAATTTAATACTGCATGCTGGTGGATTCTGTTTCTTAGATATAACCATAGTCTCTGTCTTTTTGATGTTCAAAGTAAGGCCTTTCTGTTCACTTTCTTTGGCCACTTTATCCAAGAGATTTTGCAGGTCTTGTTGGTTCTCAGCTATCAGTACTGTGTCGTCAGCATACCGAAGGTTGTTAATATTGTATCCTCCAATTTTTATGCCTGGTTCTGTGATGATTGTTCTTAGAATATTCTCGCTATACAGAGAAAAAAGGTCTGGAGATAGTACACATCCTTGTCGCACCCCTTGTTTTATAGGTTGATATTTTCCAGTTCTATTTTCAACTCGAACTGCTGTTTCTTGCTGCCAGTATAGATGTTTTACAATCCTCAGGTCTTTGCCGTCTATACTGATGTCTTCAAGCATTTTAATAATTTCATTATGTTTCACTTTGTCAAATGCCTTGATGTAATCAATGAAGCATAAGTAGAGATCTTTCTGTACTTCTAAAGCTCTTTCTGTTAGTGTTCGTAAAGCATAAATAGCATTGTGTGTTCCCTTTCCTTCAACAAATCCAGACTGTTCATCTGCTATTTCCATTTTTATCTTTTTCCTTGTTCTTCTCATAATTATTCTCAGATGTAGCTTCGTTATGTGACATGAGAGGCTGATAGTCCGGTGGTCGTCACATTCCTTTGCACCTGGTTTCTTTGGTAGAGCTATAAACGTGGATTTAATCAGGTCACTGGGAATAAGATCGAGCACAAGCAATTAATTACCACAAACATATTAAAATACTCCCTCTTAAGAATAGGTTACTCTTCAACAAAGTCAAGTTGGTACATCAAATTCTTTCACAGCATGCTCTGCCTTATCTATGGAGCATGTTTAGATTTAGCCCAAAGTGTAGCCAACGCTTAAACAACATATGTCTTCCAAAACCTAGACTTGATCTTTAGAACAAAAGCTTTAGTTATTCTGCTACTCATCTTTGGAATAGCCTCCCATCCTATATAAAAATATAAACTATACTCCTTCCTACAACTACAAACTCTTACAATATCTGTTTGATCTCGATTACATGCTTCCATGGTTCACTAAAGTTATTCTAGACTGCTCTTGCAGACACCGAATTGTTTATTATGAATAGTACGAAAGTTCTGGTTGGTAGATAGTCATTTATTTATGTATGTAGCTACTTTCTGTAGTCATTTATATATGTTTTGAGAGGAACAGACAGAACCATAAAAATAAGATTTTTAAGGCCATGCATCTTTCCCATCGCAAAATATGACTGTGAGACCTGGACACTTAACAAAACAGCTGAGAAACACATAAATGCCTTTGAATGCAAATGCTACAGAAGAGTTCTTTACATATAATTGACACAAAAAAGAACAAATATATCCATACTACATGAACTTAATATTAAAGAAGGTTGGCTAGTAAAGAGGATTAAAAAGGAGAAAATTTTAAAATTTTGGATACATTAAACGTCATGAGAATTTAGAGAAGACCGTCTTGGAAGGGTACATAAAGGGAAAAAGAAGGAGAGGAAGACCAAGGCGAAAATGGCTGCAAGACATCAGCAGCAAGCCATCTTGCTCACAACCGAGAGGCCTAAAGGAGTGCAGTTAGGGAGGCAAAGTTTCGCAAAGAACATGCAAATGAATGGATGAATGAATGAATGAATGAATGTAGTTACTTTCTGTAGTCATTTACATATGTAAATAGTTACTTTCTGTTATCAGTTATATATGTATGTAGTTACGGTATTGAGTGCATGGGTAAGAGTGAAATGTAAATGTTATACTTTAATTTTATTTAATGTCTCTCAGCTTTCCAATGTTAGTTATTATTGACTGTATGAGCAGAATATTTGTAGAATGTCTTGAACAGTGTGAAAGTTGCATGATAATTGGCATAATGTCAGACAGGCCTGTGTGCCCAATTCGTAACCCTCTGGAAATAAAGATCAATCAATCAATCCTTTCAGATATATATATATATATATTATAATTAATATATACTATATATATAATATATATATATATTTTAATTAATATATACTATATATATAATATATATATATATATATTTATATCAGAAATGCAGATGAAGCCACTGACAACAATTATTGAGGAAAGACGCTGGCGATGGTTGGGACATGTGCTCCGAATGACTGATAACTCACTACCAAAAATAGCACTAAGATGGACACCACAGGGGAGCAGAAGTAAGGATAGACCAAAAGAGACATGGAGAAGAACAACAGAAAGGATGTTGAGCAATAGAGGGCTCACCTGGGCAAGAGTAGAAAAAAAGGCGAAGAACAGGCATTTGTGGAAAACCCTTGCGGAAGCCCCATGTGCCCTGGGCACTTAAGGTTCATATATATATATATATATATATATATATATATATATATATATATATATGAATCCGGCCGGAGGCACCCCAGTCACCCAGCTGTAGAAATGGGTACCCGACCTCTTCTGGAGTTGGGGAAGGAAAGGCGGTCAGGTGTGATATTGACCATATCACCCTCTAGTGTGCTGACAGGTCAAGGAAAATATGGGCACTAACACCATATCCCTATGTGCCTCTACGGCATGACAGGATTACCTTTACCTTTTTACCTTATGTATATATATATATATATATATATATATATATATATATAATTATAAGAATTGAAAAAATCGGCCCTTAACTTTTGTCCAGTAGTATATATATATATATATACATCTTCCCAAAACAAAATCAACTGACTAACAAACAAGCCATCAGTACCAAAGAAAACATCATTTAAAACTGAACAAATTCAATCATTTCATTTGCAAATCGGAATAAGAATACACATACAGCAAGCTGGCGAAATCACTCACCCCTCGTCCAAAAATTCACAAAAGCGGTCTTCAAACAACAAACATGTCGGTATCGCGTGTGGCCACCGTTCGCTGCCGGACATTCGACGCACCGTTGGCTCATCGAGTTAAACAGGGTTGTTAGGACATTCTGTGGAATGGCTGCCGCTCTTGTTGAAGGAAAAGGGTCAGCTGGGTGACATCAACAGGTGGAGGATGATTTTTTGAAACCCGTCTGCCTAGGACATCCCAAATGTGTTTAATGGGCCACAGATCGGGCGAATGAGCTGGCCAATCGATTCTAATGATCCTGTGCTGTTGAAGAAAATCTTATACATCACGACCCCGGTGTGGTCTTGCGTTGTCGTCTTGTAGGATTGCCCCTGTATCCATGGCTTGCAAGGTAGGCTGGACAGTGGGTTGTAGAATTTCATTCAGGTATTGCTGGGCGGTTAGGCTGCCATGAATGACATAGAGGGGATTCCTGCTGTGCCTGCTGATGCCACCCCAGACCATGAGTGATCCCCCTCCGTAACGATCCACCTCTTGGATAGTGGCATCATGGAACCGTTCTGCTGGCCTACTCCAAACGCGGATTCTGCCATCATTGAAGGACATACTGAAGCGGGTTCGTCCGTGAAAAGAATTTCACCCCACTGGCACCTCGGCCAGCAGATGTGTTGCCAGCACCAGGCAACTCTAACTCTGCCGTGAGCTGGAGTAAGATGTATTCTTATTGCTTGTCGTCGTAAAGCCAGCCCAGATTCTCTTAAACGCCTGCGAATTGTTCTGCCGCTAACCTTGACGTTTGCTGTATTCATTAGCTGGTTTCTGAGAGTGGAAGACGTTACTGTCCGGTTGCGATGTGTTGGCATCTGTCATCTTGTCTACTCGTGCAACGAGGTTGGCCTGAACGATGCCTGTCTTCTATTCCTCCGGTTGCTCGAAATCGCTCTAAACACCTTTGGATAGTAGAATGGGACACCCCCGAACGCCGTGCAACTTCACGGCCAGATAAACCGCTTTCAACCAAGACTACGACTCGATGACGCTCAAAAGTGCTAAAACGCTTTCACGGTGACATGTTTTTCAAATGACAAAAATACAACTAAACCGCTTTAATAACAACGATTGGAAGGTGAGAAGTGTTCACTAAGGATGTCTCTTGCAAGTGCAGCACAAATCAGCACAATTTAATTATTTTCTGGGTCATGCTGAAACTTTTTAAAAATGCCCTAACATTTTGTCCAGGACGATGCTACTGCACGTGATTTTTGCACGTGTTGTGATAAACAGTTGGTGTTGTTTATGCCCCGGCTGCATAGAGAACTGCCTGAGAATGCAATTTAATCAAGATTCTGCAATAAATTTATTTACAGTTTTAGTACGTCAATCAAAATAAACAAATTCTTGAAATTAATGAACGGTCCTTAACTTTTGCGCAGCAGGATATATATATATATCCTTTCCATGCCGTTAAACGTCACATAAGGGTCACAAGATAGTTCGCTAATTTTACCGATTTTCGGTGAGCTTTTCAACCTCATCAAGGGATTTTATGTCTAATAATTTGGGCTCTTTTAACAATGTTCTCTTTAGAGTTTCACGCGGTCTGCTTCTTTTTCTTTGGAATTTTGTGTTCCACTTGATAGCTTGTTTTAGGATTCTCTGATCGTTTCTTCTCATCATATGACCAACATATTTGCATCTCCTTTTCCTGATCACCCATGAGATTGGTTGTTGTTCAGTCATCTGTTTTATCTCTACATCGTTCTTGAATTCTGTCCCTTCTACGTGTATTTTTCCATTTTGATTAATGGGAAGTTTCATTATTTTTGTTCTGTCCTTGTTAATTTCAAGTCCTATTTTGCTAGCCAGTGAAGATAGGCTATCTGTTTTTTCTTGCATGGAATTCACATTGTTACTGATAAGAGTTATGTCATCAGCAAAATAAAGATCTTCTAGTTGGGTCCCATGTACCCAGTCAATACCTGTGTTACTTGTGCAGCATTTATTTTATTATGAACTCTACTGCACTTCCAAAAAGCAAAGGAGACAGTATACATCCTTGTTTCACGCCTGTTTCAATCTGGAACCCTTCTTTTGTTTTGACTGCACAAACATATCCATTGTAGAAGTCCTTAATGATGTTGACAGTTTTAGACGGTATTCCATATAGACTTAAAATTCTCCACAATGAATCTTTGTGTATATTATCAAATGCCTTTTTAAAGTCAGTGAAGTTCAGTATTAATGGTTTCTGCTTTTCAATGTGTTCTTCATGTATTATTCTTAGAGTGAAGATCTGGTCGAGACAGCTTCTCCCTTTTCGAAATCCTGCTTATTATTCTCTCACTGCTGTATCCAGTATATCTTTAAGTCTATTCAAAATGACCTTGCAAAATACTTTTGACACAACTGATAGTAAGGTTACTCCTCTCCAATTGTTACAATCACTAAGGTTGTATTTTTTGGTATTTTAACAATGATTCCTTTTTCCACTTAGAAGGGACCTTTTCTTCTTTCCAAATCTTATTAAACGTTCTCTGTAGTTGTCTCATGTTGTCACTGTTGATAGCGTTAACATTTCGGGTGTTACTTCACCTTCACCTGCAGCTTTGTTGTTAGCCATTAAATTCACTGCTGTTTCAATTTCATGCAATGTAATTTTATTTAGGTTGACATTTAATTGTGGGGCTGGTAAGTCGGTTTTAAGGTTTAACAATTCTTTTGGGTGTGGTCGATTAAGTATTTCTTGGAAGTGTTCAGCCCATCTTTGTTTTTTGTCTTTACTTGGTGTTAATATGACTTCAGTTTTGCTAAGGATTGGCCTTTCGTTAGATGTAATAGTACCTGTTAACCTCTTTTGTATGTTATATAAAGTTTTGCTCTCTCCTGTTTTTGCTGCTTTCTCTGCCTCTTTCGCCATATTGTCTATGTATTCTCTTGTATCCCTTTTAGCTGAACTTTTTACTTTCTTGTTTATTTCTCTGTATGTTGCTTTCGCTAGATCTTTTCTGTCTTTACATTCAACGTGTCTAATTTGGCTCCTGGTCTTTTATGAAAGTACATACATTCCACGTGTTTTCTGATATCCATGCTTTTCTTATTGTTTTTTTTTTCAGTCCAGTGATTATGGCTGTGCTGTAAGAATTCCATAATTCATCTATACCTATCTCCTCTGCTTCACTTGGTGTTGTGGAATGATTGGCAAGTTTCTGATTGAAATTAATGTTAGTATTCTCTTCTTGTAGGCTGTGGTTGTTTATCTTTCTGTGTATTATTTCTTTTGTTGACTTTTCAGTTTTAATTTTATTTTCCCTATACACAGATTGTGATCACTGTTGACATCTGCACCCCTATATGCCCTTACATCTATGTGAGATGTTCTGTATTGCTTTCTAATACAAAAATGATCTATCTGGTTTCTAGTTCTATCATCTGGAGATATCCAAAATGTTTTATGTATCTCTTTGTGTGGAAATATTGTGCCTCCAATGACCATGCCCTCTGTTAGACATAATTCAATTAATCTTTCTCCGTTCTGATTAGCCATGTCAATTCCTTCTTTCCCCATTACTTTTTCAACATCGGTGTTATCTTTCCTTACCTTAGCGTTGAAGTCCCCCATAGCAATTAGGATGTCGTGTTTAGGGACTTCGTTGATGATTTGTTATCTTCTTCTTCTGGTTTCGAGGTTGTTGGTCATTAAGATCCTGATCCCTGTCGACATGTCAAAGCTCGCTGTCCTTTCCAGATCCTGATAGGAGCCCTAAAGCCTTTGCCCCAAACTTGTGTCCTCTCGCCATGTCTTACGCCTCAGATCTGTATGGTTTGGGCACTCTTGTAGGATATGTTCTAAAGTCTGGACTCCACTGCACTGCACATGAACATTCGTCTGTGTGAGACATTTTGTGTCGATGCAATAACATTGTATTATTGTCATTCTTCCGTGTCTTAGGTTGTATCGTGCTCTTATTATACGACTGTATACTGATTCCCATTCTACAAGGCTCTTTGCTGCTACATTTGACATAATTATACCTACCCTCTCTTGGTGTTTCCTGTCGTCTCTGTCTGAATGTATTATTAACTTAATGTTTCTGGCGATCTTTTACCTGCTTCTTGACACCGCATTTCATTAATGCCCAGTACGTCTAGGTGGTATCTCTCCATTTCTCTGATGACCTGGGTAGATTTTGTTGATGCTACCATCGTTCTTACGTTCCATAATCGAATCTTTGTCACATGTTTGGGGCCGATGAATGTATTCTTTGAGCTCTTCGAGTTGGAATCCCTGATGCTCGGTTAGTTTCTTTGCGAGTTTCCATAACAAGTTCTTTTATCCCCATCTAGAGTCGCCTCTAGATAGGTCCCAGGATAAGGTTGTTAGCCTTATGCCCAACTACAGGTACAGGATATGTGACAGATCAATCCGAAGCTGATTTCTGCATGCCGGCGAGAGAGTTAAAAAGCGTCCACCATCTTGCATGTCACAATGAAAGTTGTGGTTTAGTTATATTTTTTGTGAGATTAACAGGTCTGTTATCCTTGGACGTAATTTTCTCTCCAACACTGATTATGTTATAGATGACAGTCCTAACACTGATTCTGTTATAGATGACAGTCCTAACACTGATTATGTTATAGATGACAGTCCTAACACTGATTCTGTTATAGATGACAGTCCCAACACTGATTCTGTTATAGATGACAGTCCTAACACTGATTCTGTTATAGATGACAGTCCTAACACTGGTTCTGTTATAGATGACAGTCCTAACACTGATTCTGATATAGATGACAGTCCTAACATTGATTCTGTTATAGATGACAGTCCTAACACTGATTCTGTTATAGATGACAATCCTAACACTGATTCTGTTATAGATGACAGTCCTAACACTGATTCTGTTATAGATGACAGTCCTAACACTGATTCTGTTATAGATGACAGTCCTAACACTGATTCTATTATATATGACAGTCCTAACACTGGTTCTATCATATATGACAATCCTAACACTGGTTCTTTCATAGATGACAAGCCTAACACTGGTTCCATCTTAGATGACAAACCTAACTCTGGTTCTATCATATATGACAATCCTAATACTGGTTCTATCATAGATGACAAGCCTAACACTGGTTCTTTCATAAATAACAAGACTAACACTGGTTCTTTCTTAGATAACAAGCCCAAATATGGTTCTTTCATAGATATCAAGCCTAAAACTCTTTCTTTCATAGATGACAAGCCTATACACTGCTTCCATCATAGATGACAAGCCTAACACTGGTTATTTCGTAGATGACAAGCTTAAAACTGGTTCTATCATAGATGAAACGTCTAACACTAGTTCTATATAGATGACAAGCCTAACACTGGTTCTGTCATAGATGACAAGCCTAACAGTTGTTCTTTCATAGATGACAAGTATAACACTGCTTCTATCATAGATGGCAAGCATAACAGTTGTTCTTTCATAGATGACAAGCCTAACACTTCTTTCTTAGATGATAAGCCTAACACTGGTTCTTTCTTAGATGAGAAGCCTAACAGTGGTTCTTTCATAGACGAAAAGCCTAACACTGGTTCTTTCTCTGATGACAAGCCTAATACTGGTTCTTTCTTAGATGGCAAGCCCAACACTGCTTCTATCATAGATGACAGGCCTAGCACTAGTTCTTTCATAGATGACAAGCTTAACATTGCTTCTTTCTCTGATGATAAGCCTAACACTGGTTCTTTCATAGATGACAAGCCTAACACTGGTTCTTTAATAGATTTAAAGCCTAACACTGGTTCTATTATAAGTGACAAGCCTAACACTGGTTCTTTGGTAGATGACAAGCCTAACACTGGTTCTTTCTTAGATGACAAGCCTAATAGTGATTCTTTGTTAGATGACAAGCCTAACACTGGTTCTTTTTTAGATGACAAGCCTAACACTGGTTCCTTCATAAATGACAAGCCTAACACTGGTTCTATCTTAGATAACAAGTCTAACACTGGTTCATTCATAGATGACAAGCATAACACTGATTCTTTCACAGATGACAAGCCTAACACTGGTTCTTTTATAGATGACAAGCCTAATACTGGTTCTTTCATAGATGACAAGCCTAACAGTGGTTCTTTCATAGACGACAAGCCTAACACTGAGTCTTTCTTAGATGACAAGCCTAACACTGGTTCTATCAAAATGACAAGCCTAACACTGGTTTTTTCTTTGATAACAAGCTTAATACTGGTTCTTTCTAGATGACAAGCGTAATATGATTGTTTGTTAGATGACAAGCTTAACACTGGTTCTTTGTTAGATGACAAGCCTAACACTGGTTCTTTCATAGATGACAATGCCTAACACTGGTTCTTTGTTAGATGACAAGCCTTACTTTGGTTCTTTCATAGATGACAAGCCTAACACTGGTTATTTTTTAGATGACAAGCCTAACAGTGGTTCTTTCATAGATGACAAGCCTAATACTGGTTCTTTCATAGATGACAAGCTTAACACCGGTTCTTTGTTAAATGACAAGCCTAACACAGGTTCTTTCATAGATGACAATGCCTAACACTGGTTCTTTCTTAGATGACATGCCTAACAGTGGTTCTTTCATAGATGACAAACCTAACACTGGTTCTTTCCTAGATGACAAGCCTAACAATGATTCTATCATAGATGACCCATGCTAGATAGTTTTCTTAATAACACGGGTCACAGGCCCATGGTAGATAGTTTCCTGAATATGACGGGTACCAGACCCATGGAAGTTAGTTTTCGTAGTAAGTCGGGTCCCAGACCCATGTAGATGATTTCCTTCCACCGTGTATTGTTTGTAATTTTAAATTAGTAATTATTAAAAGGTAGCGAAACATACAAAAAAATTCAACTTCGTTTTCTCGTATATTACGATACTTCCTTTGACGGCCATTATAGCTGCATATCCATCCACATAACTGAGAGCAACAAAATATTGTCCCTCTTGAACTGTGTTTTTATGGCAGTATAAATACTGCAGATAATTATTTAAAGGTTGATCAGTGATTTGCATAAACTTTATGACAAATAAAGTTCAAGACTAGACACAGTGAACAGATTAGACACAGTGAAAGGACTATATACAATGAAGGAACAGACGTATTGAAGGGACTAGACACAATGAAGGAGCTAGACACAATGAAAGAACTAGACACAATGTCTAGTTTGATTTCTCTCTAACTCAAGGATTGGGACACATTTTACCAGCGGACTGACAGGCACATGTCAGTAACGAGGTTCAAGACCCTACATGATGTCTGGGAAGATGACCAGTTACCATCAACTGTCCTAAATGTTACTATCCTAAATGTTACTAGTCTAAATGTTACTATCCTATTAAACATGCTCTGGGCAAGGGCAGAAAAAAAGCCAAAGGACAGGCATTTGTGGAAAACCCTTGCGGGAGCCCCATGTGCCTTGGCACTTAAGACTCAGAGAGAGAGAGAGAGAGAGAGAGAGAGAGATTAAACATATGAATGTAGTGACTAAAGTACCGTTTAAGTGTATGTGATTAATAACTGATGTACTTTTTCTCTTCTGTACATGTTTTCAGACACATGTAAACGCTTCTCCAGAGAGTCAGAGCTATCATAGACTCATCCAATCATTCTGTCAGAGCTATCATAGATTAATGCAAGCATTCTGTCAGAGCTATCATAGACTCATCCAATCATTCTGTCAGAGCTATCATAGACTCATCCAAGCATTCTGTCAGAGCTATCATAGACTCATCTAAGCATCCTGTCTGAGCTATCTTAGACTCATCCAAGCTTCCTGTCAGAGCTATCATAGACTCATCTAAGTATCCGGTCAGAGCTATCGTAGGTTTATCTAAGCTTCCTGTCAGAGCTATCATAGACTCATCTATTCATCCTGTCAGAGCTATCATAGACTCATCTATTCATCCTGTCAGAGCTATCATATACTCATCTAAGCATCCAGTCAGAGCTATCATAGACTCATCTATTCATCCTGTCAGAGCTATCATAGACTCATCTATTCATCCTGTCAGAGCTATCATAGACTCATCAAAGCTTCCTGTCAGAGCTATCACAGACTCATCTATTTATAAGATTATAAATACCGATAAAGCAAAATCAATGCTCATAACAACAAGATAGAAACTTCAAAACGCAACAAAAACAACACTTCGGCTCTGTACAGAAACATCACAGATAGAAAACGTTAGCGAGCACAAAACACTAGGTCTTATTATTGACCAACATCTGACCCGGAACTCTCATGTGCAATGTCTAACAAAACTCATCGCACAAAAAGTTTACTAATTAGCTACAATTAAGCACTTCATCGATCAAGACACTAGGAAGACATATTACATATCTCATATACAAACACATTTAGACTGTTGATCAACAGTTTGGGATGGTTGCTCAGTGTCAAATACAAAGACGCCTTGCTCACTCCAAAAGCGAGCAGTAAAGCTTATTAGTGACAAATATCAAGCACAAACAACTAACCAGCTCAAACGTATCAAAATACTACCTCTTAACAACAGGTTCCTCTTCAACAAAGCCAAGTTAGTAAATCAAATTCTTTCACGGCATGCCCCGCTTTATCTATGAAACCTGTTTAAATTTAGCCCAAAGTGCAGCCAACGCTTGAACACATATGTCTTCCAAAACCTAGACTTGATCTTTACAAGAAAAGCTTTAGTTATTCTGCTGCTCATCTTCGGAATACCCTCCCATCCTGTATAAAAAGTATAAATTATACTCCCTCCTACAACTACAAGGTTTCTCAATATCTATTTTATGTCGACTACATGCCTCCATGAATTATAAAACTTCAGAGCTATCATAGACTCATCAAAGCTTCCTGTCAGAGCTATCACAGACTCATCTATTTATAAGATTATAAATACCGATAAAGCAAAATCAATGCTCATAACAACAAGATAGAAACTTCAAAACGCAACAAAAACAACACTTCGGCTCTGTACAGAAACATCACAGATAGAAAACGTTAGCGAGCACAAAACACTAGGTCTTATTATTGACCAACATCTGACCCGGAACTCTCATGTGCAATGTCTAACAAAACTCATCGCACAAAAAGTTTACTAATTAGCTACAATTAAGCACTTCATCGATCAAGACACTAGGAAGACATATTACATATCTCATATACAAACACATTTAGACTGTTGATCAACAGTTTGGGATGGTTGCTCAGTGTCAAATACAAAGACGCCTTGCTCACTCCAAAAGCGAGCAGTAAAGCTTATTAGTGACAAATATCAAGCACAAACAACTAACCAGCTCAAACGTATCAAAATACTACCTCTTAACAACAGGTTCCTCTTCAACAAAGCCAAGTTAGTAAATCAAATTCTTTCACGGCATGCCCCGCTTTATCTATGAAACCTGTTTAAATTTAGCCCAAAGTGCAGCCAACGCTTGAACAACATATGTCTTCCAAAACCTAGACTTGATCTTTACAAGAAAAGCTTTAGTTATTCTGCTGCTCATCTTCGGAATACCCTCCCATCCTGTATAAAAAGTATAAATTATACTCCCTCCTACAACTACAAGGTTTCTCAATATCTATTTTATGTCGACTACATGCCTCCATGAATTATAAAACTTAAAAGTTATCTTAAACTGCTCTTACAGACACCGAATACAAATAATTGTTTTCTGAATAGTCCCGAAAATTTTGTTTAGTAGATAGTCATTTATAATGTATGTAGTTACTTCTGTACTGAGTGAATGTTTAAGAGCGAAACGTAAATGTTATATTTTATTTTATGTCTCTCAGTTTCAATGTTAGTTATGTTTGTTATATGAACAGCATATTTGTAGAATGTCTGGAATAGAGTGAAAGGTATATGATAACGGGCAGAATGTCAGACAGGCCTGCGTGCCCAATTCTTTACCCTTTTCAAATAAAGATCAATCAATGAATCAATCCTGTCAGAACTATCATAGACTCATCTATTCATCCTGTCAGAGCTATCATAGACTCATCTATCCATCCTGTCAGAGCTATCATACACTCATCTATTCATCCTGTCAGAGGTATCATAGACTCATCTATTCATCCTGTCAGAGCTATCATAGACTCATCTATTCATCCTGTCAGAGCTATCATACACTCATCTATTCATCCTGTCAGAGGTATGGCAGGCTCATCTAAGCTTCCTGTCAGAGCTATCATAGGTTCATCTAATCTTACTGTCAGAGCAATCATAGACTAATCTATTCATCCTTTCAGAGCTATCATAGACTCATCTAAGCTTCCTCTCAGAGCTATCATAGACTCATCTATCCATCCTGTCAGAGCTATCATACACTCATCTATTCATCCTGTCAGAGGTATCATAGACTCATCTATTCATCCTGTCAGAGCTATCATAGACTCATCTATTCATCCTGTCAGAGCTATCATACACTCATCTATTCATCCTGTCAGAGGTATGGCAGGCTCATCTAAGCTTCCTGTCAGAGCTATCATAGGTTCATCTAATCTTACTGTCAGAGCAATCATAGACTAATCTATTCATCCTTTCAGAGCTATCATAGACTCATCTAAGCTTCCTCTCAGAGCTATCATAGACTCATCAAAGCATCCTTTCAGAGCTATCATAGACTCATCTATTCATCCTGTCAGAGCTATCACAGACTCGTCTATTCATCCTGCCAAAACTATCATAGATTCATCTATTCATCCTGTCAAAGCTATCATAGACTCATCTATTCATCCTATCATAGCTATCATAGACTCATATCAGCTTCCTGCCAGAGCTATCATAGACTAATCTATTCATCCTGTCAGAGCTATCACAGACTCATCTATTCATCCTGTCAGAGCTATCATAGACTCATCTCAGCTTCCTGTCAGAGCTATCATAGACTCATCTATTCATCCTGTCAGAGCTATCGTAGACTAATCAAAGCTCCCTGTCTGAGCTATCATAGATTCATCTAAGCATCCTGTCAGAGCTATTATAGACTCATCTAGCTTCCTGTCAGAGCTACCATTCACTCATCCCTTCTTCTGTCTTGACTGCACAACCATATCCATTGTATAAGTCCTTAATGATGTTGACAATTTTAGATGGTATTCCATATAGACATAAAATTCTCCATAATGAATCTCTATGTATGCTATCAAATGCCTTTTTAAAATCTATGAAATTCAGTATTAATGGTTTCTGCTTTTCAATATGTTCTTCAAGTATTATTCTGAGAGTAAAGATCTGGTCGAGACAGCTTCTCCCTTTTCGAAATCCTGCTTGTTCTTCTCTCATTGCAGTATCCACTATATCTTTGAGTCTATTCAAAATGACCTTGCAAAATACTTTTGACACAACTGATATTAAGGTTACTCCTCTCCAGTTGTTACAGTCACTAAGGTTGCCCTTTTTTGGTATTTTAACAATGATTCCCTTCTTCCAATTAGAAGGGACCTTTTCTTCTTTCCAAATCTTGTTAAACATTCTCTGTAGTTGTCTCATGTTGTCACTATTGATAGCTTTTAGCATCTCGGCTGTTATTTCATCTTCACCTGCAGCTTTGTTGTTAGCCATTAAATTCACTGCTGTTTCAATTTCATGCAATTCAATTTCATCTAGATTGACATTTAATTGTGGGGCTGGTAAGTCAGTTTCAAGGTTTAACAATTCTTTTGGGTGTGGTCGATTGAGTATTTCTTGGAAGTGTTCAGCCCATCTTTGCTTTTGGTCTTTATTTGATGTTAATAGTGTTCCAGTTTTGCTAAGGATTGGTCTTTCTTTAGATGTAATAGTACCTGTTAGCCTCTTTTGTATGTTATATAAAGTTTTGCTGTCTCCTGTTTTTGCTGCTTTTTCTGCCTCTTTCGCCATATTGTCTATGTATTCTCTTTTATCCCTTCTAGCTGAACTTTTTACTTTCTTGTCTATGTCTTTGTATTTTGCTTTTGCCGAATCTCTTTCATGATCTGCTTTTGCATTCAACATGTTTAATTTGACTTCTCGTCTTTCATGTATATACTTCCATGTTTTATCTGATATCCATGCTTTTCTATTTGGTTTTTCCAATCCAGCGCTTACTTTTGCTGCTGTGATTATGGCTGTGCTGTAAGAATTCCATAACTCATCTATACCTATCTCCTCAACTTCACTGGGTGTTTTGGAATGATTGGCAAGTTCCTGATTGAAATTAATGTTAGTATTTTCTTCTTGTAGGCTGTGGATGTTTATCTTTCTGTGTACTGATTTCTTGTGTTGACTTTTCAATTTTAGTTTTATTTTCCCTATGCACAGGTTGTGATCACTGTTGACATCTGCACCCCTATAAGCCCTTACATCCATGAGAGCTGTCATAGACTCATCAAAACATCCTGTCAGAGCTATCATAGACTCATCTAAGCTTCTTTTCAGAGCTATCAAAGACTCATCTAAGCTTCCTCTCAGAGCCATCATAGACTCATCAAAGCTTCCTGTCAGAGCTATCATAAACTCATCTATTCATCCTGTCAGAGCTATCATTGACTCATCTATTCATCCTGTCAGAACTATCATAGACTCATCAAAGCTTCCTGTCTGAGCTATCATAGACTTATCTCAGCTTCCTGACAGAGCTATCATAGACTCATCTCAGCTTCCTGTCAGAGCTATCATAGACTCATCTCAGCTTCCTGTCAGAGCTATCATAGACTTATCTAAACATCCTGTCAGAGCTATCATAGACTCATCTCAGCTTCCTGTCAGAGCTATCATAGACTCATCTCAGCTTCCTGTCAGAGCTATCATAGACTCATCTATTCATCCTGTCAGAGCTACCATAGACTCATCAAAGCATCCTGCTAGCCAGACAAGAAGACGGGATGGACTGCGGCCGGCGGCTGTAAAGAATTACTCCCTGAACAAAAGAAAGGCGGTAAATACCAAGCTCCGTGGCTGCGACAAAGTCCCCGGCCTGACAATAACAAGGACCAACGAGGGACAATGCTTGGTCGTTCTTTTCAACAACAGGCTGGATTATGAGTGCGTGAAACATGCGTTCAGGGAGTACTACCACGACCACACAGAAGAGAGGGCAGATAAAAATGGTGCAAATGTGGAGGACTTTATAAAAACACCACTTGTAACTATCCACCTGTACCATACAAGAAATAAAATATTGGTTCAAGGTGGTGCTCATGATGTCGACTCTTGGCTGACAGATGACTTCAGTCGTATTTAGGATGAAGCTTTAAAACCTTTCCTGCAACTGTCAGCTACAGTGAAGCCATCTCTATCATCTGTTGCCACGAGTGACAGACCGGCCATCACCACCAGTGACGAACACGATACTGTCGCCACTGATATCAATCAAGGCGCTACCACCACCAACATCATCACCACCAGTGACGAACACGATACTGTCGCCACTGATATCAATCAAGGCGCTACCACCACCAACATCATCACCACCAGTGACGGACACGATACTGTCGCCACTGATATCAATCAAGGCGCTACCACCACCGACATGCAAGAACAATTCACCAACTGTCCCAGTGCTGATCTTACTAACAAAGCCCTGTCAGATCAGGCAAGCAGATCAACTGTCCCAGTGCTGATCTTACTGACAAAGCCCTCAGCTGAACCCACTGACGTTCAAACAATGCCTGAACACTCCACCAGCAACAATTTAGCTGATGTGGAAAACCAAGACGACAGTGAAACTCCAGCGCCTGAGTTCTCTACATCTAGTGTGGCTGATTCACCACATGTATATCAGCAGCCTACAGTTGTCGAGGAAAAATTAGCTACATTATGTAGCCAGAACATACTTCAGGTAGTCAAAGACCTCGTCATAAAGCTATTTACTGACATGGCAGCGGAGATTAAGAACTCATTCAAGCTGTAGAATGACAGTCTCAGGGCTGAACTTACGTCACTGAAAGATGAAAATGCTAAAATGAGACTCATGATATCTGAATGGCAGAGTGAGCCACGCAGACACAGCAAGGAAGTGTTGACAAATATTCAAGAAGTGACTGCTGACACAGACAATATGGCTGTAAATTCATGCACAAGTTCACCAGATATCAACAAAGAAGACACGCCACAACAAGGAGCTGCACAAGAGAAACACACCAGCACCACAACACCTATAAAGGTAGCACCTGAAAATTTAGCTTACCCTATTGATGTGCAGATAAGTAATAGGTTTCAAGCTTTACAAGATAGCCCCATTGTATATAATCATAAAGCACCAAGAACCCAAACAGATATCTCAAACAAGACATCCACTCCTCAGTCACGGTCTCATAAACATCAACAAGAACAAGATACACAACAACACAGTAACAACATCAAAGAATATACGACACACTTGATAATCGGAGATTCCTTACTTAAAGGAATCTATGGTGAGCGGATGTCACTTACCTCTGAAGACACTGTCTCAGTCATGCCAGTACCTGGAGCTGGTATTATAAAACTAACGCAGACACTGAGACGACTTGATGTCGATCAGAGAGTGAGGAGAACGACCGTACATGTTGGCATTAATGACAGCATGAACGGCCAGAATCTTCGGCCCTCTGATATACAGGACTTGATATCCACCATCAAGAAAAAATACCCTAACACTTCCATCAACATTTCATCCATCATTCCACCTTGTTCTGGTCCTGGACGTCGCATGGTGGATATAAACAACAAAATACTAAAAACATTCTGTCTACAGAACACAGTAGTTTTTATAAACAACACGCCATTTTTTACTTCAGCCACAGGTGCTCCCAAAAAACGCCTTTACAGGGACCACATCCACATTAACAAGACTGGCAGCAGCATCCTTGCAAAAAATATAAAATATCCAGCAAGAACTGAGCAGAACATAACAAAACACTCAAATAACCAGAAACAGTTTAGACAGCCACCCACATCTCATAGATCCAGAAACACACATTCTACACCAACTACAAGACTCCAAGGACCCTCAGAAACATCACCATCTGCCTCTCTACTATTGCCCACTCCATCCACTGACCCACTATACGATTCCATGTTCCCGCGCCTGCCTACACGGCAAGCTCAACAAATTATACCAACACTTAGTACAGTGAACAACATGGAGACTCCTGCACAATCACCACTTAGGAATACCACAACTGCTGTACAGGACACAAACACAAGAACCTCGAATCATTATCCGTGGAACTTTCAGCTACAATATCTAATGCAGTTTAGTCCTGCAGCTCTGAGCCACGCGTATATGATGTCCCTACTACACAGTCAACACTCAACACCCACATACAGATACTAGATAGCTTGAAACTTCCAGCACTCTTTAACTTCTGTAGATAAATTTAACTGAACAAAAACAAAAAACCACAGAAGTTCTTACAGCAGAACAGACATTTCTTAGTGCTAGCTTACAGCTAATATTGTCATCAAGTCTTTTACAATTTACACTTACATAACGTTCATTGCATTGTTGATTTTTGTACTTTTTTCCATTATTTGTCAGTATATTATAAACTTAGATTCATTATCTCTACTAGCTTAAACGTATACCTATAATTGTATGATTGAAGTCTGACCAGTTATTTTATTTTTACTGAAATATAATATTTCTAACATTGTTATAGTGACTCAGAAAATGGAGGAGTGGCTGCGACACGATGGCCTATGTGTTGGCCACTTAAATGTTTATCATTTGTTAGGAAAACTCCCTGAGGTTACACATATACTTCAACAACATTTTCATATTTTTGGTTTCTCTGAAAGCAGATTACATAAAAACATCACATACAATGATATACGAATAGATGGTTTTAATTTGATCAGGCGTGACCCAACTAGGAAGCTAGAGACAGGTTTAGTCGTTTACATTTCTAACACAATTAAATTTTGTAGAAGAGAAGACCTGGAAACATCAGAAGTTGAATGTATTATGCTAGAAATCAAAATATCAAATCTTAGTCCAATTCTAATTAGTTTTATATACCGAAATCCAAATGCTTCAGCCGAGTGGTATGATCACTTTGCGACCATGATGGATGATGCTGTAACTCATAAATTCAAGGACATAATCATTCTAGGCGACTTCAATATAGACCTTAATCAGCCAAATCCTACATGGAAGAACATTTTAACATCTTACAACTTCTCCCAAATTGTTAACGAACCTACTAGAGTTGCTGAATCATCATCAACATTAATAGATCATATTTATGTAGCTGATCCAGGAAACATTACTGAATGTACTGTCCCTCATGTGTCGCTGAGTGATCACTACCCGGTCTGCTGTACGTGGTCACATAAGGGGTATAAAATACCGAAACACAAACATACCAGCATCAAATATAGAAACTTTAAAAACTTTAACTTGGAATTATTTTTAACTGATCTAAAAGCTTCGCCTCTTACGTACGTTTTCCAGTTAACAAATCCAGATGAGGCTATCGAATACAGGATCAAGATATTTCGAAATATTTTTGACAAGCATGTCCCCATCAAAGAAATGAGAGTAAAACACGTAACAAAATCCCCGTGGATAACTCCCGATATATTGCAACTCATGAGGAAACGGGATGAAGCTCACAAAAACAGAAAATTCAGTAGCTATCGTTCACTTAGAAATAAGGTGCAGTATTTAATTAGGCAGGAAAAGAAAAATTACTTCAGAAATTTCGTGAAAGACAAAACTGATAGTAAATCAATCTGGAAAGCGATTAATACTCTTGTAAATAAAAGGAAGCAAACTGACCCACAAACACTTATTGGTGAACATACTTGTACTAACTTCAGTGAACATTTTAGGGAAGAAATTAGTATTCTAAAATTGTCATTATCGACCCCTAATTGCGACCTGAGCGTGTTGAAAACTTTCAGCGACAGTAAATGTGTAAAGCTAAAACAAATTAATATTCCTTTCTCACAGTCAGTGAGGTTTATAACTACATCCGGTCCTTAAAGAACACTAATTCAGCAGGATGTGATGACATTAGTAACAAGATACTACGCTACGCTGCACCAGTTATCACAGACACACTAACATACTTATACAACTTGTGTATTGACAAAAAATATTTCCCTGACGCTTTTAAACTCGCCAAAGTTTTTCCTCTTTTTAAATCTGGACAGACTAGTGACCTCTCAAACTATAGACCCATATCCATTCTGTCATCACTATCTAAACCTCTTGAAAAACATATACAAAAGTTAACTCTGCTCCACATGCAAGAAAACAATCTACTAATAGACAGCCAGTCAGGTTTTAGACCAAATTACTCCTGCCACACAGCATTAATTAAAATGACAGAAAGCTGGCTGTCTAATATAAATGATGACAAATTGTGTGGTGCTGTTTTTGTTGATTTCAAGAAAGCCTTCGATATGATTGATCATGAAATTCTTGCAAAAAAGCTAGAAGGCTATAGATTACACCCTGACCTAACAAAATGTATTACATCTTTTCTCTCAGGTAGAAAACAAGTAGTTTGCTTTAGAAACAAAATATCTGGCTCGTCTGTGGTTGATACTGGTATTCCTCAAGGCTCCATTCTTGGTCCTCTTCTCTTTGCTATCTATATTAACGACCTACCACTACATTTAAAGCACTCTTCATGTGATCTTTTCGCTGACGACTGTACTGTTTACAATAGTGAATATGACATCAATAAACTACAGACAACGCTCCAAAATGATATAAACAGTTTGATGAAATGGAGTAATAAAAATGGTATGCTGATAAACACCAACAAAACAAAATCCATGCTCATCACTACAAGACAGAAACTGCAAAATGCAACTAAAACTTCACTACAGCTTTGTGCTGGGACTAAGGCAATAGAAAATGTTCATGAACATAAAACCCTAGGACTCATCATTGATCAGCATTTAACTTGGAATTCGCACGTACATAACCTAACAAATTTGATTGCACAGAAAGTTTACCAATTAGCCAAAATTAAACACTTTATCGACAAAGACACAAGAAAAATATACTACATATCACACATACAAACACACTTAGATTACTGTTCCACAATCTGGGATGTATGCTCAGTCTCAAACACAAAAAGGCTCCACTCACTTCACAAGCGAGCATTAAATCTTATTTGTGACAAACACCCAGTACAGACTGTAGATCACCACAAACAACTCAAAATTCTACCCCTCAAAAATAGAATCATTTTTAACAAAGTTAAGTTTGTTCACAGAATTCTGTCGCACAATGCTCCGCCTTACTTGTGGTCACTGTTTACGCATAACACTAAACATAGCCAGCGTTTAAAAAACTGTCTTCTTCCTAAACCCAGGATTGATCTGTACAAGAAAAGCCTTGCATACTCTGCAGTACAGCTCTGGAACACCCTCCCCTACAATTTAAAATCCATTGGTAATACTTCATCCTTTAACTCAAACCTGTTTCATTATTTATTTGCTTGTAATTATATGCCTCCATAAAATAGCCAGTACTCTCTCAACACATGGCTCGTAAACCATCAAGTACTTTAATGACATAGTTAGAAAAGCAACTTGTTAGATATTGTTAGAAATTATTTTAATGTTTGTTAAAAAAAACATATGTTAGAAGATGATTTACAATGTATTTTATTTATGTATATGTCTGCGTGTGTATGTGTGCGTGAGTGCTATTTTATTAGGTTAATGACTTCTTCTCTTTTACCTTGAATGTAATAGTTAAATCTTACACTCTTTTGATATGTTTTTCCTAATTTAATTTGTATTTTTTACTAAATCAAGTGTATGGGAAGAATGAAAGATGGAGTGATGAAGGGCAGAATGTAAGACGGGCCTGCGTGCCCAATTCTTTACCCTTGAAAAATAAAGATTATTCATTCATTCATTCATTCATTCATCCTATCAGAGCTATCATAGACTCATCTATTCATCCTGTCAGATATATCATAAACTCATCTATTCATCCTGTCAGAGCTATCATGGACTAATCAAAGCTTCCTGTCAGAGTATTTATAAATCCATCTAAGCTTTTTGTCAGAGCTATCATAGACTCATCTAAACATCCTGTGAATATTCCAAACTGTGTATATAGATTATAGCTTATATAACATGAATTACTTAAGCGAAGTATAGCTGATGTAACATTAAATACTTTACTGAAGTCTGGCTTATGTAACATTAAATATTTTATTCCATTAGCGAAGTATGGTTTACGTATATAAAGTAGTATATTCAAATGTTACATGCACGAAGATACGAAAATAAGTAATAAATAAATAAATAATAATATAACAAAAAGCTGACTTCACCTGTCCAGCAATGTACTGATATTGTCAGTCTGTATTTGAAACTCGCAGTTTAATTTAGAAAGATTTTGAGACAATACACAAGAAAAAAAAATGTTTTTAAAAGTATTTGTGATCTGATCTTTCAGAAGTCAGTTAAAGCCCTGAAATTCTCTGTCTAAAACTGAACTCTAACAAAGCTCACGGACAACAATCAGTGAAAAAAATGTTTTCAAGTAGAAAATTAATTGGTAAAATAACACTATCATATTTTCAGTTAGAAAATTAATTGGTAAAATAACTCTATCAGCACAAGGATCTTGCTATAAAAAAGAGAGAAGAGAAGAAACACTTTCTTACTGAAGAAAATGAGAGAAGATATATTTCTTACGTCTGTATAGCAATGTTTCCCAAAGTGGGGCGCATGTCTCACCGGGGGTGGGGGCGGGGGTGGCAATTTGATTATTTTCGGGGGCAACAGATTATATTTATAATATCTTTTTTCATAATCTGATTATTTTCAGGGGTAACAGATTATATTTATAATATCTTTTTTCATAATCTGATTATTTTCAGGGGTAACAGATTATATTTATAATATCTTTTTTCATAATCTGATTATTTTCAGGGGTAACAGATTATATTTATAATATCTTTTTTCATAATGTGATTATTTTCGGGGGCAACAGATTATATTTATAATATCTTTTTCCATAATTTGATTATTTTCAGGGGCAACAGATTATATTTATAATATTTTTTCCATAATGTGATTATTTTCGGGGGCAACAGATTATATTTATAATATCTTTTTTCATAATGTGATTGACTATTATGCTGCGGGGCAAGGAGGGGGGGGGGTCAAAGTTTTTGAGGCGTTGAGGTGGGGCATGATCCACAACATGTTGGGAAACGCTGCTGTACGCCAATAAGACAATGGGATGTTACAGCAAATCAGGAAATATACACTTTTCATATTCACTTGCACCCCGACATTAAATGTTTAAAGGAAGCTTTAAACTTACTACTCAAGTGATAGTAAATAAATATGTTCATAGAAGAGTTGATGGACTCTAAGACAAAGCCAAGGCCCCCAGTACGTGTTAAAATGTTTCTGTATTTCCCGCGCTAATTGATAGAGCCGGTATTACAGACATAGCTAGAAACAACATGCTTATCGGGACGAAACAGAAAATAAAAATCATGGAAATCATGACAACCATTTTTGCCACCTTCTGGTTACGACTGGATATTGTCTCGCTTTGTAAGGAACTTGTTGATTTTAAGCGCCATTTTGTTTTGTTGTGAAGTTGAATGACCAGCATAGACGTACACAGAATGATGACCACAAATGCGCTGAAAGGAAGAAGTGTATTGTTGACAAGGAAGTAAACTTCTTCGAATTCCTCTCTATCTCGTGCGTAGATAAGTCCCAGCATTGTTCTGTTTCTGTTCAGAAAATACTTTCTCCCCAAACTGTTGACCACGTACACCGGAGAGACGCTAGCGATGAAGATGATGAAGATACAAATGATAAAAACAGACACTCTCTTGGTAGTGACCACTTCTTTGACCTGAAGTGTAAGTAGATGTAAGAACTGAACAAAGTGACCATTTGTTTAACATAAAGTGTAAGTAGATGTAAGGACTGAACAAAGTGACCGTTTGTTTAACATGAAGTGTAAGTAGATTTAAAAATTGATTAAAGTGGCCATTTGTTTAACCTGAAGTGTAAGTAGATTTAAGAATTGATTAAAGTGACCATTTGTTTGATGTGAAGTGTAAGTAGATTTAAGAATTGATTAAAGTGACCATTTGTTTGATGTGAAGTGTAAGTAGATTTAAGAATTGATTAAAGTGACCATTTGTTTGATGCGAAGTGTAAGTAGATTTAAGAATTGATTAAAGTGACAATTTGTTTCACCTGAAGTGTAAGTAGATTTAAGAATTGATGACAATTTGTTTGAGCTGAAGTGTATGCCGATGTAATCACTCAATGAAGTGACCATTTTTAAAAATGTGTTTAATTGTGTGGATAAAACTTTAAGAAAATGAAGCCATCCACTGCAACTCGAGGGGGAACTTTCATGTCCTGTACATTGTTTTATCTTCATGTACAGTTACTGAGAAGTTTCTTGTCCTGTACATTGTTTTACCTTCATGTACAGTTACTGAGAAGTTTCTTGTCCTGTACATTGTTTTACCTTCATGTATAGTTACTGAGAAGTTTCTTGTCCTGTACATTGTTTTACCTTCATGTACAGTTACTGAGAAGTTTCTTGTCCTGTACATTGTTTTACCTTCATGTATAGTTACTGAGAAGTTTCTTGTCCTGTACATTGTTTTACCTTCATGTACAGTTACTGAGAAGTTTCTTGCCCTGTACATTGTTTTACCTTCATGTATAGTTATTGAGAAGTTTCTTGCCCTGTACATTATTTTATCTTCATGTATAGTTATTGAGATGTTTCTTGTCATGTACATAGTTTTATCTTCATGTATAGTTACTGGGAACTTTCTGGTCCTGTACATTGTTTTACCTTCATGTATAGTTACTGAGAAGTTTCTTGTCCTGTACATTGTTTTATCTTCATGTACAGTTGTTGAGAATGTCAGGGTAAGTTTATTATTTGCTGTTATTAGAGTATGTTCATTATTTTACATGTTAGAAAACGAAGGAAAATTGAACATAATTAAAGGTACATTTTATTAGAGTGCAGTTATGGCTAGCAATTTACGAAGTAGTAGAAACATTACAGATTGTCACAAATAATAGAAACATTAGAGATTGTCACACATATATTCAGTTACCACTAGATGAAACTGCAGATTCTGTTTAGGCTTGTCAGTATTAATGTTCAATGGCCGAGTGATATGTGGGTACTACCATCTCCATATCTCTTCTATGTTCCTGTATCACTTCACGCTCAAGTCTTTTCCCGTCCATGAAGGTATACACTTCCTGATGTTACACTTCCTGATGTTATACTTCCTGATGTTATACTTCTTGATGTTACACTTCCTGATGTTACACTTCCTGATGTTATACTTCCTGACACTTCCTGATGTTACACTTCCTGATGTTATACTTCCTGATGTTATACTTCCTGATGTTATACTTCCTGATGTTACACTTCCTGATGTTATACTTCCTGATGTTATACTTCCTGATGTTATACTTCCTGATTATTGCACATATTGGTTATATCTCCGACTATTCATAGTTTTATTCATTATATCTTTTATTCAACTATCTTATCCTGATTGTATTATTGATGATACTATTTCGTGCCGATAATATGACTGTGACTTGCTGGCTAAATACCTTCTGGTCACATAACAGAGAGGTGATGACTAAATACCTTCTTGTCACATGACAGAGACTTGCCGGCTAAATAATTTCTAGTCACATGACATAGAAAAAGCATGAAATAAATAACAAGCACACAGCATGGCAGAACAGTCACAGTCATATCACACAACATGATAGAACAATCATAGTTATATCACACAACATGGTAGAACAGTCATAGTTATATCACACAACATGACAGAACAATCATAGTTATGTCACATAACATAGCAGAACAGTCATAGTTATATCACATAACGTGGAAGAACAGTCATAGTTATATCACATAACATGACAAAACAATCATTCTTATATCACACAGCATGGCGGATCACATAATCACATCACCCCGCATGACGGATCAGTGACATCACAACATGATGAATCACACAGTCATGTCACCCAAAATGACGGATCACATAGTCACATCACACAACACGGAAGATCAATCAAGTCACACAACATGGAGGATCACAAAGTCTCATCACACAACATGGAGGATCAATTACATCAAACAACATGGAGGATCACACAGTCACATCACACAACATGGAGGATCCGTCACATCACACAACATGGAGGATCAGTCAGACCACAGAAGAAGACGAAACGCACAGTCACATCATACATCATCAGATCACGTTTCGGAGACATGATACATGGCGTAATGTGATAGAGATATGATATATGATGTAATGTGATAGAGACATGTTACATGACCTAATGTGATAAAGATATGATATATGACGTAATTTGACAGAGATATGATACTCCATTTACAAAAACTATATATTTGAACAAACCTTTAGTGGTGCTGCTATACACAGACATCTCTCTAGTGGTGCTGCTATACACAGACATCTCTCTAGTGGTGCCGCTATACACAGACATCTCTCTAGTGGTGCCGCTATACACAGACATCTCTCTAGTGGTGCTGCTATACACAGACATCTCTCTAGTGGTGCCGCTATACACAGACATCTCTCTAGTGGTGCTGCTATACACAGACATCTCTCTAGTGGTGCTGCTATACACAGACATCTCTCTAGTGGTGCCGCTATACACAGACATCTCTCTAGTGGTGCCGCTATACACAGACATCTCTCTAGAGCGATCACAGCGGTCACCCAGGCGGTGATGCGTGTAAACGTTGTGTGAGGTATGGAACCTGTCAGATACTGAAACTCTATGGCATCAAATAATAGAAACATTAGAGATTGTCACACATATATTCAGTTACCACTAGATGAAACTGCAGATTCTGTTTAGGCTTGTCAGTATTAATGTTCAATGGCCGAGTGATATGTGGGTACTACCATCTCCATATCTCTTCTATGTTCCTGTATCACTTCACGCTCAAGTCTTTTCCCGTCCATGAAGGTATACACTTCCTGATGTTACACTTCCTGATGTTATACTTCCTGATGTTATACTTCTTGGTGTTACACTTCCTGATGTTATACTTCCTGATGTTATACTTCCTGACGTTATACTTCCTGATGTTACACTTCCTGATGTTATACTTCCTGATGTTATACTTCCTGATGTTATACTTCCTGATGTTACACCTCCTGATGTTATACTTCCTGATGTTATACTTCCTGATGTTATACTTCCTGATTATTGCACATATTGGTTATATCTCCGACTATTCATAGTTTTATTCATTATATCTTTTATTCAACTATCTTATCCTGATTGTATTATTGATGATACTATTTCGTGCCGATAATATGACTGTGACTTGCTGGCTAAATACCTTCTGGTCACATAACAGAGAGGTGATGACTAAATACCTTCTTGTCACATGACAGAGACTTGCCGGCTAAATAATTTCTAGTCACATGACATAGAAAAAGCATGAAATAAATAACAAGCACACAGCATGGCAGAACAGTCACAGTCATATCACACAACATGATAGAACAATCATAGTTATATCACACAACATGGTAGAACAGTCATAGTTATATCACACAACATGACAGAACAATCATAGTTATGTCACATAACATAGCAGAACAGTCATAGTTATATCACATAACGTGGAAGAACAGTCATAGTTCTATCACATAACATGACAAAACAATCATTCTTATATCACACAGCATGGCGGATCACATAATCACATCACCCCGCATGACGGATCAGTGACATCACAACATGATGAATCACACAGTCATGTCACCCAAAATGACGGATCACATAGTCACATCACACAACACGGAAGATCAATCAAGTCACACAACATGGAGGATCACATAGTCTCATCACACAACATGGAGGATCAATTACATCAAACAACATGGAGGATCACACAGTCACATCACACAACATGGAGGATCCGTCACATCACACAACATGGAGGATCAGTCAGACCACAGAAGAAGACGAAACGCACAGTCACATCATACATCATCAGATCACGTTTCGGAGACATGATACATGGCGTAATGTGATAGAGATATGATATATGATGTAATGTGATAGAGACATGTTACATGACCTAATGTGATAAAGATATGATATATGACGTAATTTGACAGAGATATGATACTCCATTTACAAAAACTATATATTTGAACAAACCTTTAGTGGCGCCGCTATACACAGACATCTCTCTAGTGGTGCCGCTATACACAGACATCTCTCTAGTGGTGCCGCTATACACAGACATCTCTCTAGTGGTGCCGCTATACACAGACATCTCTCTAGTGGTGCCGCTATACACAGACATCTCTCTAGTGGTGCCGCTATACACAGACATCTCTCTAGTGGTGCCGCTATACACAGACATCTCTCTAGTGGTGCCGCTATACACAGACATCTCTCTAGAGCGATCACAGCTGTCACCCAGGCGGTGATGCGTGTAAACGTTGTGTGAGGTATGGAACCTGTCAGATACTGAAACTCTATGGCATCAAATGGTAGATGTGATGAGGAGAAGGCTGGGTTGTAAGATATCCCCACCCAAATTAGAGTTACAAGAGAAAGTAGGTCAGACACTGCCAAGCCTGAAAGTTGATATTTACAAAATTACTTACACCTTTTTTTCAGTTTTGTGTACAACAGCAGTAAGTCCACTTCAACACAACTCAAGCCCACGGTATTTATATTTTCACAAACACTTCACTTCAACACAACTGAACCCCATGGTATTTATAGTTTCAAAAACACTTCACTTCAACACAACTGAAGCCCATGGTATTTATATTTTCACAAACACTTCACTTCAACACAACTGAAGCCCATGGTATTTATATTTTCACAAACACTTCACTTCAACACAACTGAAGCCCATGGTATTTATATTTTCACAAACACTTCACTTCAACACAACTGAAGCCCATGGTATTTATATTTTCACAAACACTTCACTTCAACACAACTGAAGCCCATGGTATTTATATTTTAACAAACACTTCACTTCAACACAACTGAAGCAATGGTATTTATATTTTCACAAACACTTCACTTCAACACAACTGAAGCCCATGGTATTTATATTTTAACAAACACTTTTATATAACAAACACAGCATAGTCAAAACGTTTGTTTCGTCTTATTTATTATAAAAGCACCGAAATATTTGTACTGTACCTAGCAGGCTGACATTGACGGGGTCGTGGAAACCTTGCTTAAAGAAACAGATGATGTTGATGATGTTGGCAATGACGCCAAAACTTCCTCTTAAACAAAAGAAAATAGTCACCGCCCATAAAAATAAACAAACAAATTCAGGGACATCTGAGTCTGAAGATAGAGAAGATGAGAGAGTTGAGTCCAGCTTGCTCATGGTAGTAGACGAGCAAGACTTTAGACAGATATATTCCCACAAACAGACACAAATGTAAGATCTTTAGAGACAGATATATTCCCACAAACAGACACAAATGTAAGATCTTTAGAGACAGATATATTCCCACAAACAGACACAAATGTAAGATCTTTAGAGACAGATATATTCCCACAAACAGACACAAATGTAAAATCTTTAGAGACAGATATATTCCCACAAACAGACACAAATGTAAGATCTTTAGAGACAGATATATTCTCACAAACAGATACAGATGTAAGATTTTTGTTACAATAGGAGACGATACGGCGAACCACGTGGGGCACACTGACCTCATATAGTATGGTTATCCAAATAAAAAAAAAATAATTGTACTGAATAACATTTTCAGTGAAATTATGAGTGTATGTATTTATACTGTCCAGATTATCTGTATTAACGAAATGATAAACCCCATTTAATAATAGCCCGAAATGTGATCGAGGATTTTTATTTCCTGAAGGATAATTTCAAAATACCATTGGCAAAACTGTTTATCTTTCTTCATACATGTTAGAAGATTATTGCAAAGTAAACTACTGATCTAAACTACTTTTTTTTTTACTAAACTACTGATACATTGAACGTGTTGCGCACTCATTATAGCTGGAAAATATCAGTTGTTTTCACTTACAAATATTACCATGATTTTTATTGTCCGAATAAAAGCACATAATAGCAGTTGCTATATTTCAGAAAATGTGACAAGTTCCCCAGACTTCAAGTAATACATATTTTAAAGCCAACGTGAGGTCTGAAAGGAACAAAATCATACCTCAGAGAAAGATTAAATCTCTTGGTAGTCAATAATTACTCTCAGTGACAACAAACATCAGAATTTTGACATTCGTCTCAAAATGTTGTTTTCTGCAGTAATCAATATTCTGTGAGACAACACCAACGGTGCTAGTATTTAAAGAAATCAGTTTATACTCTTTAATATTTCAGAGAATCAGTTTATACTCTTTAATATTTCAGAGAATCAGTTTATACTCTTTAATATTTCAGATAATCAGTTTATACTCTTTAATATTTCAGAGAATCAGTTTATACTCTATAATATTTCAGAGAATCAGTTTATACTCTATAATATTTCAGAGAATCAGTTTATACTCTTTAATATTTAGGGTAATCAGTTTATACTCTGTAATATTTCAGGTAATCAGTATATATTTCAGAGAATCAGTTTCTCTCTCTCTCTCTCTCTCTCTCTTTCTGAACTTTAAGCGTATAAGGCATATGGGGCTTCCGCAAGGGTTTTCCACAAATGCCTGTCCTTCGCCTTTTTTTCTGCTCTTGCCCAAGTGAGCCCTCTATTGCTCAACATCCTCTCTGTCGTTCTTCTCCATGTCTCTTTTGGTCTACCCTTACTTCTGTTCCCCTGTGGTGTCCATCTTAGTGCTATTTTTAGTAGTGAGTTGTCAGTCATTCGGAGCACATGTCCCAACCATCGCCAGCGTCTTTCCTCAATAATTGTTGTCAGTGATTTCATCTGAATTTCTGCCTACAAGATGGTACTTCTTATGGTGCTTGGCCAAAACGTCTTTTAATTCTTCGTAAACATTTCGTCTGGAAAGAATTCAGCTTGTTTTCTACAGTTTTGGTGATTTTCCGGCATTCACTTCCATAGAGTAGCACACTTAGAACATTACTCTTAATACCCCGACTTTCATCGTCACCACTGACGTAAGCTATGTGCATTATCTGACTGTGTTCAACTGATGTTTCTGTTAGTTGTCCTTGCGTGAAGGATCCTGTACTCTGCTGAAGCATAATAACCAACGCTAATCGGCACGGTACCTGATGATGATGATGATGATGTCTACAGAAAATGGGACCTGTACAGCTTAGAGAAAAGGTGAAATATGTACAGCTTAGAAAAAAGATGATATCTGTACAGCTTAGACAAAATATCGGATCTGTACAGCTTAGAGAAAAGGTGGGATCTGTATAGCTTAGAGAAAAGGTGAGGTCTGTACAGTTTAGAGAAAAGATGGGATCTGTACAGCTTAGAGAAAAGATAGGATCTGTATAGCTTAGAGAAAAGATGAGGTCTGTACAGTTTAGGGAAAAGATGGAATCTGTACAGTTTAGAGAAAAGATGGGATCTGTAGAGCTTAGAGAAAAGATAGGATCTGTACAGCTTAGAGAAAAGATGGGATCTGTACAGCTTCTATTTTTTCAAAGACCCACGTGAGTTTCATGTAACTCTGGTTTAACCATTGTCTCCAGTTTGCTCTTGAGGATATTGCAGAATAATTTTCGGGGACAGCTTTGTATTGAGATGCTTCTATATCGGCTGCAGCCCTTTCTACTAATTTTCTTTCGTATTGGATTAAGTATATCTCTCTAGTCGTGTGCTGCTTCTTGTTTTTATCTCATGGCAGATTTTACAGCCTGTAAAGCCAAGCTATTCCAATCGGTTTCGAAGATTTGATTAACTCGTTGGTTTACACAGTTTGATATTTAAAGACGTAAATTTCATTCATGCATTCATTTGCATGTCCCTTGCGGAACTTTGCCTCTATAACAGCTCTCCTGTAGGCCTTTTTGCCTCTATAACAGCTCTCCTGTAGGCCTCTCGGTTGTAAGCAAGATGCCCTGCTGCTAATGCATTTATTTGCAGATTATCAACGATGTCTTGCAGCTGTCTTCGCCTTGGTCTTCCTTTTTCCCATTATGTATCCTTCAAGACGGTCTTCTCTAGATTGTCCTGACGTTTAATGTGTCCAAAATATGTCAGTTTCCTCTGTTTAATCCTCTTTATCAGCCAACCTTCTTCAATATTAAGTTATTGTAGTATGGATATATTTGTTCTTTTTTTTTGTCCATGATATTTGAAAAACTCTTCAGCAGCATTTACATCCAAAGGCATTTATGTGTTTCTCATCTGTTTTGTTAAGTGTCCAGGTCTCACAAGCATATATTGCAATGGGAAAGATGCCTGCCCCTAAAAATATTATTTTTGTAGTTCTGTCTGTTCCTCTCCACAGCTTCTTTAGTTGTTTTACTTTCTGAAGAGCGATAGATGTCCTCATTTTAATTTCCTTCATTCAATCTCCATTATTGTTTAGTAGTGATCCAAGATATTCAAAACTCTCCACTTCTTCCAGTTTTTCCTCATTGATACATATTTCAGCTGCCTTGTTTGTTTTGTCAGTTGTCATCAATTTAGTTTTCTATGCATTAAGATAGAGGTTTTGCTCTTCACAATTCTTACGGACTGATATAATTAATTTTTTTAATTCTATTGTGTGTTGTGGACAATAATACTGTGTCATCAGCATATCTAATCTGTGGTATTTCATAACCTCACATTGTTATGCCATCGTAATATTCTTTGACTACGTCTTCTCTAACATTCCTCATTATATTTTCAGTATACAAGTCAAATACGTAAGGCGACAATTTGCACCCCTGACGGACCCCTTGTTTTACGTCAGACCAGGTTGTTGTTTCACCATTTATTCTTACTGATAGTCAAGATACACCAGTGATATTAATTTATCAAAGGTGTTGGAAATCCCATTTTTTCCCATTATTTTCCAGTTTCTGGTGTTGTACACAATCAAATGCATTTAGATAGTCTATAAAAGATAAAAATAGATGGACATTAAATTATTTGCATTTCTCTATTTCTAATCTTGTATTGAATGATCTCTTGTTCCTCTTCCTTGTCTAATAAAACCAGCTTAAACCATATTGACTTCTTCTTCAGTTTTCTTACGAAGTCTACCCATTATGATTTTTAACAGAATTTTACTTGCATGACTAATCAGGGCAACAGTTCTGTAGTTTGTGCATAATTTCAAGTTACTCTTTTTTGGCAGTGGTATGAATACAGTTCTTTTCCATTCTTTTGGCTAAATATCTGAATGCCATATCTTTTCACATAGTGCATTGTAGATTCTTGCACATTCCTTCTTTTGTGTTTTCTTTACTGGAACCATGTATTTAGATGTTGTTATTAAGATATATCTGGCCTGCATAGCCAATTCATCTGGTGTCATCTCCTCCTGTACAGCCATCAGGATTTCGAAACGGTTCTTTGATGTTCTGGTATATTTGTAAGATCAAAGCGGAGTGGTCTTGATCCCGTAACTGTTTTTTTTATCTTTATCTTCATGTCTGCTATTATTAACCCATAGTCCGTGTCACGATCGGCACCTGGTAAAGTTTTTGCTGATGTTATACTTGACCTCCACCTTCTTTGCACTAAAATATAATAAATTTGATTCTTGGTTTTCCCATCAGTTGATGTCCATGTATAAATTCCTCCTGGATGTTTTTTAAAACGTCTGTTAGCGATCATTAGCTCATTTTCCATACAAAGCGCCATTAGATGGTCACGTGCTTCATTTCTATGTCCTATGCTAAATTTCCCCAAAACATATCCTTGGTCTTCTGCTTTTTCTGTATCAATCTTTGCATTAAAACACTCCATTATTAATTACAATATCATTTTTTCGTACCTGGTCGTCGTTTGCAGTGTGTTATAAAAGTCTTCTACCTCCTCTTCTTCTGCTGCTGATCTAGGTGCATATATCTGGATAATTGTTACATTTCTATGAGTGTCCTTAAGTCTGACAGTGAGCATTCTATCACTTACTGTATTGTAACTAGTAATCATGTCATTTTGCATTGTTTAATATTTTATGATGTCTGTCTACACTGTTTCATTTTATGATGTCTGTCTACACTGTTTCATTTTATGATGTCTGTCTACACTGTTTCATTTTATGATGTCTGTCTACACTGTTTCATTTTATGATGTCTGTCTACACTGTTTCATTTTATGATGTCTGTCTACACTGTTTCATTTTATGATGTCTGTCTACACTGTTTCATTTTATGATGTCTGTCTACACTGTTTCATTTTATGATGTCTGTCTACACTGTTTCATTTTATGATGTCTGTCTACACTGTTTCATTTTATGATGTCTGTCTACACTGTTTCATTTTATGATGTCTGTCTACACTGTTTCATTTTATGATGTCTGTCTACACTGTTTCATTTTCCCCTGTGAAAATAACATTAACACCCTGTGAGCTTGTATTAGTAAGTATGTATTAGAAGTGACGTAGCCATGGCCAGTGATGAGAATCATAACTGTCTTTTATTGACAAAATGTATCAAATAATAACTATTTTCACAGTTTTATAATCTGTTCTTGTCCGAGAGTTTGTGCTGACGCTGATTAGTTATAGAATAGATATTTTCATATTAATATAATTTAGATATATATCACTCTGTTGGAGCATGGATACTTATCACACTGTTAGAGTATATATACTTGGCACACTGTTAGAGCATATATACTTGTCACACTGTTAGAGCATATATACTTGTCACACTGCTAGAGCATATATACTTGTCTCACTGCTAGAGCATATATACTTGTGACACTGTTAGAGCATATATACTTGTCACACTGTTAGAGCATATATACTTGTCACACTGTTAGAGCATATATACTTGTCACACTGTTAGAGCATATATACTTGTCACACTGTTAAAGCATATATACTTGTCACACTGTTAGAGTGTAGATACTTGTCATTCTCTTGATGTACAATTATTCTCTTCCAAGTAGTTATTTCGTGTATAAATGAACATTTTACTTTTATTATATACATGAACCAGACCACCAAAAACTCAAACATGGAACCCGAGAAATGAAATAAACTAAATTTCGCAGACATCAAATCTAAATAGAACAAAATTATGAAGAACTAAAAGGGTAAAAAGGAGGCGACTGCAGTAAAACTGATTCAAATAATAAAGGTAGATAGAGTTGTATGGTGCAGTTTTACAAGGCGGCAGACTGAGTGAGTAACAGACAAAAAAAAAGAATAGAAAGTATGAGAGTAAGATGAGAATGTATAAATGAAAAACATACAAAACACCTAATATTTCGGCATGAGCCTTTTTCGAGGATTACATGCACACGCAAAAAACGACACATAATTAATAAAAAATAAAAAACTTATCCTAATGGTATCCTCCTGAGTAGGAAACACAAGAATGCGTTGTAGAGACCACAGAGGATAGCAGATGAAGCCAATCGGAAATAATAAGCCAGGAAAGGTAGAGAAACAGGTGGGGTGGGGGGATAGGAAGGGAAATAGACACCTGTAGGCCGCTAGAGAAGCAGGTGTCCGGGGGAGGGTAAGGAAAAGCTACTGAATGAAGAAGTGAAGGGTGAGGAAAGCAGGGAGATAATATGAAACTGGTTAATGAAAGACAAGGCCCGGAGGGGTAATAAACACATGTAGGCCGCTAGAGAAGAAGAGAATATGGCATTGGTGAGGGGAAGGAAAGCTGGTAGAAAGAGATAAGAAAGTAGAGTATACATCTCAGAGAAAAAAAATGGAAAACTAAAGAAGTTAAAGAAAGCTGAAGGCATTGTTAATTCCAGCTGGATGGAGACAGCCAGTCTGGAAAATAAGGCGCTGTTCTAGGACCCTCCGAGATCGTACATCAGCAGAACAAGAGCGGATCGCACTAACAGAAATGTCCTGTTTTCCCCTGTGGTTGCTAAGGCAAAAACGTTTAGCCACAGGTGTCCAGGCCCTCTTAGAAATATCGTTAAGATGTTGGCGAAATCGATCTCTTAAGCCTGTCTCCCCCTGTATACTTCATACCACAACGTTTGCACATAATAGCATAAATAACATTGCGTGAAGTGCAAGTGAACCCCTCCTGAACTGATAACGTGGTTAGGGATAGAGATCTGGCTAGCCTCGACAAAAAACTAGCAAGTGTTCCATCTACGACGTCCGCAACGTCTAGTACCATAAAAAGTGTCATCTGTCTTAAGGCGACTTCGAACTAGAAGGTCCTTGAGGTTCTTGTCAATTCTGTGGACCACCAATAGGGGTTCCTAAAAGAGTTCACGTGTATCTGGCTCGGTCTGGAGGAGATGGAGATTGCGAAACAGTATGTTTTAACTGCCAAGCTATGGGGGTGGTACGTGAGTACCAGTTTAACACTGTCCGAGCTACAGTGCGGTTTAGGGATGAGATCTTGTTGCCGCGATATATGATTGATGCGGTTCCAAGATGACGAGAGAACATGTTCTGGATAGCCGCGTTGACGAGAGAACATGTTCTGGATAGCCGCGTTGACGAGAGAACATGTTCTGGATAGCCGCGTTGACGGAAGAAATCTAGCATGTTCTGGGCTTTGTCGTGGAAATTCACATCCTCGGTACACAAATGTCGCAACCTAAGAAATCCACATACTTGGTACACAAACGTCGCAACATAAGAAATCCACATCCTCGGTACACAAATGTCGCAACCTAAGAAATCCACATCCTCGGTACACAAATGTCGCAACCTAAGAAATCCACATCCTCAGTACATAAATGTCGCAACCTAAGAAATCCACATCCTCGGTATTCAAACGTCGCAACCTAAGAAATCCACATCCTCGGTACACAAACGTCGCAAAATAAGAAATCCACATCCTCGGTACACAAACGTCGCAACATAAGAAATCCACAACCTCGGTACACAAACGTCGCAACCTAAGAAGCTGGGGAAAAGAAACTACACGATCTTGGATAGGATCACACTCCCCATGAAACCTTACACGATCTTGGATAGGATCACACTCCCCATGAAACCTTACACGATCTTGGATAGGATCACACTCCCCATGAAACCTTACACGATCTTGGATAGGATCACACTCCCCATGAAACCTTACACGATCTTGGATAGGATCACACTCCCCATGAAACCTTACACGATCTTGGATAGGATCACACTCCCCATGAAACCTTACACGATCTTGGATAGGATCACACTCCCCATGAAACCTTACACGATCTTGGATAGGATCACACTCCCCATGAACTCTGCAAGCTTCGCCTTCCCTGTGTACGACACTCTAACCTGACCCCCGGGGAGCAGCGTGTACGGCACTCTAACCTGACCCTCGGGGAGCAGCGTGTACGGCACTCTAACCTGACCCCCGGGGAGCAGCGCGCACTTTCTCAACTCCAGCGCAGGCGAGATATCGTGATCAAGAGTGCAGACAAGGGCGGGGCCATTGTTTGTTGGAAGAAAGAATTGTACATCCAGGAGGCCATGGGCCAGCTGAGCAACACTGAATTCTATGCCTCTCTCCCTCAAGATCCGACTCTGGATAACAACCACCGTGTTCGTGACACGATCAACGAACACATCCACAAGACTGGTCTTTCTCCCTCGGCTACTCATCTTCACATCCGTGACAGCTGCTTAGGGAAGCCATCCTTTTATCTGCTCCCTAATATTCACAAACCAGGCAACCTGGGAAGGGCCATAGTGTCCCTTGTTTCTGCCCTACAGAACAAATCTCTGATTTTCTTGACAGCATCTTTCAACCTCTGGTCACTAGTCTGCCCACTTATCTTAAGGACACGAATCATGCTCTCATTACTTTTGAGACCCTTACACTCCTGCCTGGTCACACCTACCGTATCTTCACCCTTGATGTAGTATCCTTATACACATCCATCCCGCATGATCAGGGACTTCAGGCCGTCAAGTTCTTTCTGAACAAAAGACGCAATCCCTCTATTCCTACGTCTACTATTCTGCGCCTTACACAACTTGTCCTCCAGCTCAATTCTTTTCAATTCAATGGCCTTTACTTCGACCAGATTAATGGTGTAGTCATGGGTACCAAAATGGGCACAAGCTATGCATGTCTGTTTATGGGTCACTTCGAACACAAGGTTCTTAGAGCCTATACAGGCCCTTTTCCAGCCTTCTTTAGACGCTACATAGATGACGACATTGGGGTCACATCAGTGCCAGAGGAAGACCTTGACAACTTCATCATTTTTGTTAGGAAGTACAATCCTGTCATTTCTGTCACCTCAGATGTCTCTACTACTTCTGATAACTTTCTCGACATTTCCGTAACTATCGGCCCTACCTGGCTTACTACTTCTGTCCACTATAAACCTACAGACTCTCACAGCTATCTCTTGTACTCTTCCTTCCATCACATGTACTCTTCATCCCAAAGTCCACGTTATCGGTTCAGAAGGGGTTCGCCTGCACTTCACCCAGTGTTACTTATGCTATTATGTGCAAACGTTGTGGTATGAAGTATACAGGGGGAGACAGTTTTACGCTTAGGAGATCGTTTTTGTCAACATCTTAAAGATATTTCTAAGAGGGCCTGGACACCCGTGCCTAAACGTTTTTGCCTTAGCAACCACAGGGAAAATAGGACATTTGTGTTAGCGCGATCCGCTCTTGTTCTGCTGATTGTACGATCTCGGAGGGTCCTAGAACAGTGCCTTATTTTCCAGGCTGGCTGTCTCCACCCAAATGGAAATAACAATGTCTTCTGCTTACTTTAACTTCTTTAGTTTTCCACTTTTTCTCTGAGATGTATACTCTACTTTCTTATCTCTTTCTCCCAGTTTCCCTTCTTCTCCGCACCACCACATTCTCTTCTTCTCTAGCGGCCTACATGTGTTTATTACCCCTCCGGGCCTTGTCTTTCATTAACCAGTTTCATATTATCTCCCTGCTTTCCTCGCCCCTCACTTCTTCATTCAGTAGCTTTTCCTTACACTCCTGCCTGGTCACACCTACCGTATCTTCACCCTTGATGTAGTGTCCTTATATACATCCATCCCACATGATCAGGGACTTCAGGCCGTCAAGTTCTTTCTGAACAAAAGACGCAATCCCTCTATTCCTACGTCTACTATTCTGCGCCTTACACGACTTGTCCTCCAACTCAATTCTTTTCAATTCAATGGCCTTTACTTCGACCAGATTAATGGTGTAGTCATGGGTACCAAAATGGGCACAAGCTATGCATGTCTGTTTATGGGTCACTTCGAACACAAGGTTCTTAGAGCCTATACAGGCCCTTTTCCAGCCTTCTTTAGACGCTACATAGATGACGACATTGGGGTCACATCAGTGCCAGAGGAAGACCTTGACAACTTCATCATTTTTGTTAGGAAGTACAATCCTGTCATTTCTGTCACCTCAGATGTCTCTACTACTTCTGATAACTTTCTCGACATTTCCGTAACTATCGGCCCTACCTGGCTTACTACTTCTGTCCACTATAAACCTACAGACTCTCACAGCTATCTCTTGTACTCTTCCTTCCATCACATGTACTCTTCATCCCTGAGTCCACGTTATCGGTTCAGAAGGGGTTCGCCTGCACTTCACCCAGTGTTACTTATGCTATTATGTGCAAACGTTGTGGTATGAAGTATACAGGGGGAGACAGTTTTACTCTTAGGAGATCGATTTCGCCAACATCTTAACGATATTTCTAAGAGGGCCTGGACACCTGTGGCTAAACGTTTTTGCCTTAGCAACCACAGGAAAAATAGGACATTTCTGTTAGCGCGATCCGCTCTTGTTCTGCTGATTGTACGATCTCGGAGGGTCCTAGAACAGTGCCTTATTTTCCAGGCTGGCTGTCTCCACCCAAATGGAAATAACAATGTCTTCTGCTTCCTTTAACTTCTTTAGTTTTCCACTTTTTCTCTGAGATGTATACTCTACTTTCTTATCTCTTTCTCCCAGTTTCCCTTCTTCTCCCCACCACCACATTCTCTTCTTCTCTAGCGGCCTACATGTGTTTATTACCCCTCCGGGCCTTGTCTTTCATTAACCAGTTTCATATTATCTCCCTGCTTTCCTCGCCCCTCACTTCTTCATTCAGTAGCTTTTCCTTACCCTCCCCCGGACACCTGCTTCTCTAGCGGCCTACAGGTGTCTATTTCCCTTCCAATTCCCCCCCCACCCCACCTGTTTCTCTCCCTTTCTCCGATTCTTATTTCCGATTGGCTTCATCTGCTATCCTTTGTGGTCTCTATGGCTCGCCTATATGACACGCATTCTTGTGTTTCCTACTCAGGAGGATACCATTAGGATAAGTTTTTATTTTCTATTAGTTATATGTTGTTTTTATTTTCTATTAGTTATATGTTGTTTTTATTTTCTATTAGTTATATGTTGTTTTTATTTTCTATTAGTTATATGTTGTTTTTATTTGTGTATGTAATCTTCACAAAGGCTCACGCCGAAATATCTACACTCTGCAATCATTATTAAACTGCAAGTATGTTTTTCATATATTCATTCTCATCGTATTCTCATACTTTCTATTCGATTTTTTCTCACTTTCTTACTCCCTCTGTCGCCTTGTAAAACATCACCATACTCATCATCAACCTTTATTATAAGAATTACAAAGTCACATCAGCTGCCTAGACAGCAGTTGCAAAGAATACAATAAGATGAAAATATGAAGAAAGCAGAAACAGTGGTGATAAGAAGAACCCCAAAAGAATGTAACATTGATATAAATAACACCAAACTCAATCAGTTTACTGAATTCAAATATCTAGGAAGCATATTTACACAGGGTGGAAGAACAGAGAAATCGAATGTGGAATTCTTAAAACAAGCAATGCTAGCTATGAACTTGCACCAACCCTAAAATATCCAAAGATGTCGATGGACACACACACACACACACACAAACTCTTTGAAGCAATATTCACCCCAGAGTATGTGTTATCAATGCCACACATGTACACTCATCAAATACCATGAGAGAAAGATAACAACATGCGAGATGAAGAGATTAAGAAAAATGGTAAACAAGACAAGAAGGGATCAAGTGCAAAATGAAATAATCTTGCAATGTTTATTCTGTTACAGAATGGGGGGGGGGGGGGGGGGGTTGATACCCGGTTGCTGTTGTCAAATGTTCTTTACCACAGCTCAGCTGTTTAAGGGAGCGCGGAGTAAGATATATCTCCGTGTTTCTATTGGCTAGTTCAGTCACGGGGTCTGAGTTAGCAGGATGTATGAAAGATAGTCTGGTCGAGACGTTGTGGATATAGCTGTATGTAAGCTGGTTCTGATGTTTCATATGATTGTTGATTCGTAATGTAAGTTTATGGTTGCTTGTCTTGTTAGGGCAAATGTGTGGTTAAGTTAGCTTGTAATTTTGGTAAATGGATTTGTCCTTTGTAAGACAATAGTCACGAGCCATTATGTAGAGTTGTGTGTTTGAATTGTCTCTTTTTGGACGAGGATAGATTCGTTGTCAGAAAAGTGTGTTGGAGTTTCTGTATATATGCTTTTAGTTGTGTGATAGTATGAGTGTCCCATGGCGATGTTAATCGTCCATCGTGATTTTTTCATCAGTTTCCAGTCGATATCCATTTATAGCACTCATTTTCAAGTTGGGATTTTCATTATTAAACTTGTGTTATCTTTTTTAACTGCTGGAATCCTGTACTTTTGGATCTATGTTGAGTGTGCCAACTGTTGTGCTAGTGTTGAGTAGTTACTTATGTAAAATGGTCATGTTCGTGTACTGACTTGTAGTGGCATGTTTTTTTTTTTGAGTTTTCGTTTGTTAAACGGTGTATATCAATATATCGTCTCGTTGTCGCTTGTGTAGCATAGTCCAGTAACTGTTCTGTAAATAGTGATGTGAAGTATTCAGTCAAATACGAGGGGTGATTGATAAGTTCTCGACATAAGGTACAAATACTTGAAACACACAGCTGATATTAGGTGCCTTTGTAGATCAGGCTAATGTAAGATTAAACGCCAACTTTCAAGAAATTAACTGCAGTCTTTTTTTTACAGGCTACTGAAGTGGTAAGGGGTGGCAGAAACTAGGAAAATGGATACAATTTCTCATCAAGGGCTTATCATCGAAGGAGATCCATGAGGATATGGTGGAGACTCTAGGGGAGAGTGCCCCTTTCATACAGCACAGTGAAGAAATGGGCAGCTCAGTTCAAACATGGAAGAGAGAGTCTGGAAGATGATCCCTGTCCAGGAAGACAAAAAAAAAGGTAACTACTGATGAAACCACCGACAGAATCCATGACATGATAATGAAGGATCGACGACTATCTGAGCGGTACATTGCTACTGAGTTGGGCATCTCCCAGGAACTTATTCATGCCATTATTCACAATGATCTTCAAATGGCATGATGGGTCCCAAAACTTATTGGAGCTGATCACAAACGACAGCATCTCAACATGTCAAGAGACAATTTTGGCCATTTTTATGCAGATCCTGAAAAGTTTCTTCAGCAATTTGTGACTAAGGATGAGATGGTTCATGTTTCATCATTTTCAACCATAAATCAAAGAACAGTCAAAGGAGTGGAAACATCATGGATCCAAATCTCCAAAGAAAGCAAGGGTGGTTCTGTCTGCAGACAAAGTTATGGCTTCCATCTTTTGGGATTCAAAATGTGTGATATTGGTAGACTATCTTCAAAAGGGTAGAATGGTCACCGGGGCCTATTAAGCTAATCTTGTGAAGCAACTGCGGGTCAAACTGAAGGAAAAGCGTCGAGGGAAATTGACGAGAGGAGTCATCTTTCATCAAGACAACGCTCCAGTTCACAAGTCGGCGGTGGAAATGGCTGACATTCATGAATGCGGCTTCCAGCTTCTTGAACATCCTCCTTATTCCCCAGATATGGCCCCTTTGGATTATCCCCTGTTTACCAAACTCAAAAAGGAGCTCAGTGGTCACAAATTTGCTTCAGATGATGACGTCATTCATGCTGTAGACCACTTTCTACTGGCACAAGATGCTGACGTCATTCATGCTGTAGACCACTTTCTACTGGCACAAGATGCTGACGTCATTCATGCTGTAGACCACTTTCTACTGGCGCAAGATGATGACGTCATTCATGCTGTAGACCACTTTCTACTGGCACAAGATGATGACGTCATTCATGCTGTAGACCACTTTCTACTGGCACAAGATGATGACGTCATTCATACTGTAGACCACTTTCTACTGGCGCAAGATGATGACGTCATTCATGCTGTAGACCACTTTCTACTGGCACAAGATACTGAATTTTACAAAAAAAGGATCCGTATGCTCCAGAATAGCTGGACTAAGTGCACAAACTTGCAAGGGGACTATATTGAGAAATAACCCAAAAAAGTTGTCCACAGATAATCCGTTGTACTTTATGACGAGAACTTATCAATCACCCCTCGTATTAGTTCCGCTTATATCTACACCTATAGTATAGATGAGTAGGCAACACGCCAACAGTTGCAAATACGTTCTTAGTTATAGTGTCTTATTAGGCACAAGGGACAAATACGTTCTTAGTTATAGTGTCTTATTAGGCACAAGGGACAAATACGTTCTTAGTTATAGTGTCTTATTAGGCACAAGGGACAAATACGTTCTTAGTTATAGTGTCTTATTAGGCACAAGGGACAAATACGTTCTTAGTTATAGTGCCGTAATAGGCACAAGGGACAAATACGTTCTTAGTTATAGTGTCTTATTAGGCACAAGGGACAAATACGTTCTTAGTTATAATGTCTTATTAGGCACAAGGAACAAATACGTTCTTAGTTATAGTGTCTTATTAGGCACAAGGGACAAATACGTTCTTAGTTATAATGCCTTTTTAGGCACAAGGGACAAATACGTTCTTAGTTATAGTGCCGTAATAGGCACAGGGGACAAATACATTCTTAGTTATAATGTCTTATTAGGCACAAGGGACAAATACGTTCTTAGTTATAGTGGCTTATCAGGCACAAGGGACAAAAGCGTTCTTAGTTATTATGCCTTATCAGGCACAAGGGACAAATACGTTCTTAGTTATAATGCCTTATTAGGCACAAGGGACAAATACGTTCTTAGTTATAGTGCCGTAATAGGCACAAGGGACATACATGTTTTTAGCAATAACAGCTGTCAAGGACATCGGTAGTTGGAAAGTTAAGTGGTTCGGGCACTTGATGCAGCGACACGCCCATATAACTGGAACATGTCTGGATATAGGGCGCGAGAACGACCAAGAAAAAAAGTGGATAGGTTAGATGGAAGACACGCTGAGGAAGCATAACATGACAGCAACCCAGGTCTCTCACGTTGCACTGGACAGATGTCTGAAACTCCCTTCGGCAGTAATAGCATAAGCAGAAAAAAAGAAGAAAGATGATGATGATGTTGTTGTTGCTGTTGTTTGATTGGACAATAAGCTACCCATAGCTGACATTCTAGATTCAAGATTGGTGAATCATAGCTTACTAAGATCTAGTTCCACCTCTCCTTTGGTACCCTAGGTAACAGGCCTAGTATAGCATAGTCCCTTGTAACTTGGAATTATGAATAGAATTATGAATATATTTCACTTATAAAAGTTAACTAAATAGAAAATGTAGAGAACAATGTTGAAAACCAGTTCCCACGACACTGGTGATAGACCATCACGACTAGACGCTGACAAGTGTAACAGAAGAAACAGACAAAGACAAGGAGGCGGACATTTATCACAACCCATATAGCAATTTATGACTCGGTAACCAAACGGGGCACATACCAAAAACCTAATGGACAAGTTTCGAATGATAGCTCAGAATTACCAAGTGGTCAGTTAAGAAAGAAAACAGGCCGTGAAGAGGACAGGGAGACACAAAGAGAGATAGGTAGGAAGATAGGAGGACACAGTCACACACAGACAGGTAGGAAGATAGGAGGACACAATCACACAGAGATAGGTAGGAAAATAGGAGGACACAGTCACACACAGACAGGTAGGAAGATAGGAGGACACAATCACACAGAGATAGGTAGGAAGATAGGAGGACACAATCACACAGAGATAGGTAGGAAAATAGGAGGACACAGTCACACACAGACAGGTAGGAAGATAGGAGGACACAATCACACAGAGATAGGTAGGAAGATAGGAGGACACACTCACACAGAGATAGGTAGGAAGATAGGAGGACACAGTCACACAGAGATAGGTAGGAAGATAGGAGGACACACTCACACAGATAGGTAGGAAGATAGGAGGACACACTCACACAGAGATAGGTAGGAAGATAGGAGGACACACTCACACAGAGATAGGTAGGAAGATAGGAGGACACACTCACACAGAGATAGGTAGGAAGATAGGAGGACACACTCACACAGAGATAGGTAGGAAGATAGGAGGAAGGCAGAGGTTTTAGGAGCAGGAAATGTAGTTTAGGTCAGACAGGAGAAATGCTTCAAGTTATAAAGTGACTTAGTACTGCAGGTGAAATACAGGTTTGATATTTTGGAACTCTGTGAAAAATCCTTTTGGAGTTTCTTTAATCTGAAACATGTGAACTTCTTTTGATGAGTATTAAAGGTGATCTATATAAAGTTGATTCAAGAACGAACTACCTGAATTTTGTAGTGATTGTCAATAAATCATTCTTGTGGTGAATCACACAGTAACAAGTGTAATGACATAGTGAACTGTTGAAAAATACAACAACAACACGTAGAAAAGTATTTAATAATAATTTAAATACGGATAGTGACACCAAAAGTTGTTGCGACCACAGAAGTGAGAGGCAGTCAACCTAACGATTGTATAAAAGAACAGTCAAGACTACAGAGTTAGACAAAGAACAAATTCAGTCATCAAAGATATATATGTATAAAGAACAATCAAAATATTACACTAGCATGGCTAACTTGGCAGACATCTCCATTGTCTCCATAGCAGTGAAGTCTGCAAGAAGTATTGCACACGGCCCGCTTTTTAGCTAAGATAGGGACAGAAAATATAACGGCTTACACTGACCTCGCCTCATACCATACCTGGCCCAGTTCCAGGTAGACAGTAGAGAAGAAGAAGAAGGAATAGATGAGCATAGTCTGTTTCTATTGTTCACATTTTAGAACACGTGTTTATGTGTCAGAAGTCTGCCTAAATCTCCACATCTTGTCTGTCGTAAAAAAGTTCATGATTATTAACTTATGGTTGAAAGGTCTAATGTAATGTAAGCTCACAATTATTATCTCATGGTTGAAATTTGTAATGTAATGTAAGCTCACAATTATTATCTCATGGTTGAAATTTGTAATGTAATGTAAGCTCACAATTATTATCTCATGGTTGAAATTTGTAATGTAATGTAAGCTCACAATTATTATCTCATGGATGAAATAAGAATCTTCTACATGTTGCTGCTGTGTAAAGTAAAACAAAAGACAGTACATTTGTTATTTGTCTGTGGCTTGTAGCTGCTGCAAGCCTGCTTATGTAACTCGTGGACAGATCAACACGAACATCATTGTAAGCAAAAGAGATGGCGTTTCTTAGAAAAATGTTTAGTTAACTGCAGTATGTTTTGCTACATGAAACAATACACGGAAATCTACACACTTTAAACATGTCTCGGCTGAGAAGATTCAAGCAAAACTTTTGTTTATATAATTAAGTGGCGAGAGGAAAATGTAAGCAGAAAAGAAACATGGAGAGAAAGAAATAGAGAGAGAGAGAGAGAGAGGGAGCTGTATACAAACAATAAGTCTGCATAGTTTACTAAGAGTTTTGGTGAAAATATTGTTTGAAATATTTGAAAACTCATAATCATTACATGAAACATTAGACATATGAGTGATCCTATTAGCTGAGACAAATCTGGTATTGAAGGGAAAATATGTTATTTTGCTGCTATGATAAAAAACTTGTTTCTAATGTAGTTTCAGTAGATGACACTTTCAAGCTTTCTATTTTCGTTTTTGTGTTTCGATGAATGTTTACACACGAACATACAAGCCCATGTTTATGTGTGTCGATGAATGTTTACACACGAACATACAAGCACATGTTTATGTGTGTCAATTACTTTTTACATACAGACATACAAGCACATATTTCTGTGTGTCAATTAATGTTTACATATAGACATACAATCAAATGTTTCTATGTGTCAGTGAATGCTTACATACAGAGATACAAGCACATGTTTATGTGTGTCGATGAATGTTTACATACAGACATACAAGTACGTTTTTTACTATCTACTTTACTTCTTTGCTCTGCTTGCAACAGAAAAGATTCCGTGCAGGAAGAGAAAGATGAGACAGAAACAGACAAACGCTAACTTTAGCAGCTCATGAATACATACAAAAACAGACAAACGCTAACTTTAGCAGCTCATGAATACATACAGAAACAGACAAACGCTAACTTTAGCAGCTCATGAATACCTTTTTGCTATTCGTTTATGTAAGACTAGTATACCTGCAGAACAATATGAAAATAACTTCAAAGTCAGTCTTTAGGAGCGTTCCTGTATACTCATCATCATCATCATCAGGTGCCGTGCCGACTGGCGTTGGCTATTATGCTTCTCCAGAGTACCCGATCCTTCATGCAGGCCATCAGTTTCAGTTGGTGATCTCCTCTCACACCATCCCGTCAGACTGTCCAGTATCATTTCTCTTGGTCTTCCTCTTGATCTTCTTCCTTCTATTTTTCCTGTTCTTATAATATTTTCAATGCCCCCTCTTCTCATTGTATGTCCTATGAAAGTACATTGTCTCTCTATTATCTTTCTGACAAGGTTTTTTGTCTCTCCAGCTCTTCTCATACATTCTTCATTAGTTATTTTTGCTGTCCAGGGGATTCGCAACATTCTTCTAATAAACCACATTTCTGCTGCTTCCAATGATTTTTGTGCAGACTTGCCTATTGTCCATGATTCACTTCCATATAACAAGATAGGTTCAATATAGCATTTTAGGACTCGTTTTCTAACATTCATTGATAAAGATGTGTTAGCTAATATGTTTCTCATTCTCTGAAATGCAATCTTTGCTTGGCCTGTTCTGTTCCTAATTTATGTTTTGCATTTCCCATCTGAAGTTATTACTGCTGCAAGGTATTTGAATTTCTGCACCTGCTTTAGAATGGTTCCGTTTAATTTTATACTGCCTGCTGGTGGATTCTGTTTCTTAGATATAACCATAGTCTCTGTCTTTTTGATGTTCAAAGTAAGGCCTTTCTGTTCACTTTCTTTGGCGACTTTATCCAAGAGATTTTGCAGGTCTTGTTGGTTCTCAGCTATCAGTACTGTGTCGTCAGCATAACGAAGGTTGTTAATATTGTATCCTCCAATTTTTATGCCTGGTTCTGTGATGATTGTTCTTAGAATATTCTCGCTGTACGGAGAAAAAAGGTCTGGAGATAGTACACATCCTTGTCGCACCCCTTGTTTTATCGGTTTATATTTTCCAGTTCTATTTTCAACTCGAACTGCTGCTTCTTGCTGCCAGTATAGATGTTTTACAATCCTCAGGTCTTTGCCGTCTATATTGATGTCTTCAAGCATTTTAATAATTTCATTATGTTTCACCTTGTCAAATGCCTTGGTGTAATCAATGAAGCATAAGTAGAGATCTTTCTGTACTTCTAAAGCTCTTTATGTTAGTGTTCGTAAAGCATAAATGGCATTGTGTGTTCCCTTTCCTTCAACAAATCCAAACTGTTCATCTGCTATTTCCATTTTTATCTTTTTCCTTGTTCTTCTCATAATTATTCTCAGAAGTAGCTTCGTAATGTGACATGAGAGGCTGATAGTCCGGTGGTCGTCACATTCCTTTGCACCTGGTTTCTTTGGTAGTGCTATAAACGTGGATTTAATCAGGTCACTGGGAATATAACCACTGTTGTAAATATCATTCAGTAACTTGGTTATTATTTTTATTCCTGTCTCCTCTAGTGCCTCTATTTCTTCTATTGTTATATTATCAGGCCCAGTCGCTTTTCCTTTCTTCATGTGTTTGATGGCATCTACGATTTCATCTTCAAGTATTGGCGGTCGATCACAGTTTTCAGTATATAGTGTTAATTCTGGTCTTTCTCCTCCATACAGCTCACCGATATACTCTGTCCACCTGTCCACAATGTCTTCTTTTCCCATTAACATTTTACCTTCTTTCGATTTCAGGCATCCTGTGGTATATTTTGCTTTCCTGCCTGTGAGTTCATTAATTCGTTTATGCATGTTTTTGCTGTCTTTATTATGAGCGTCCTCTATCTGTCTGCACTGTTCATTTAACCACACTTCTTTTGCTTCTCTGCATTTGCGTCTTATTTCTTTATTTATCTTGCTATATTTTTCCTCGTTATTTTTACTCCTCCTCCTCTTGTCCATCAGTCCTAAGATGTCGTCTGTCATCCATTTATTTTTAGGGGCTTCTTTTTTCGGTGGTATTATCTCCTTAACAGTTTGGTGGATAGAATCTCTTAACATTTCCCATTGTTCATCTATACTATTTATCTTTGCTATTGCATTGTATCTATTTGTTATAATAACTTTATATTGTTCTCGCAGTTCTTGGTCATTTTTAAGAAGTTCTGTATTCAGTTTGATGTTTCTCACTTGTCTGCCTGCTTTCTTTAGCTTTATTCTAACTTTTCCACAGAGTGGATCATGGTCACTATTGCAGTCAGCTCCTGGCATGGTTTTTGTTGTTAGTAATGCATTGCGGAATCGTTTGTTGATTAATATGTAGTCTATCTGGTTAAATGTCTTTTTGTCTGGGCTGCACCACGTTGCCAGTCTTCGAGGATGTTGTTTAAACCAGGTGTTTCCTACAGCCATGCTATGTATTCTTGCCTATTCAATTAATTTATAACCTCTGTCATTCCTCTCCCCCAGTCCATAGTCACCAACGATGTCCGAAGATCTTCCTTTACCAACTTTGGCATTAAAATCTCCCATGACTATGGTAACTTCATGTGACTTTGTGTGTTTTAGTGCTGTCTCTATGTCATTATAAAATATCTGTATATCTTCCTCAGAACTTTCAGATGTTGGAGCATACACTTGTATAATATTTATGTTTATTGGATGTCCTTTCAGTTGGGCTAGCAGGACTCTGTCCGAGATGTTCAAATATCCTATAATTGTCCTTGCCGTTTGTTCATCAAATATAATTCCTACTCCTCGTTCATGGTTCTCACTTCCTGAATATATTATTGTATATTTATCTGAGTTTATCTTTCCTTCACCTGTCCATCTAACTTCACTCATTCCTAATATGTTGATCTTCATCCTTTCCATTTCCATCTTTACATTTTCTAATTTTCCAGCCTGGAATAAAGTTCTAACATTCCATGTTGCTATTTTGAACTTGTTAGTTTTGCCACCAGTAGCTTGATGACGATCTGGCCTCACCTGTGGCTCGTGAGCTGCCCTACCGGACGAGGCTGTTCCAGAGGAACATCCGTTAACGTCGTCCATGATAAATCTATGACTCTGAATAAGCATAATTGTTCTTGGGAGCTACAACAGTGGTTTCCCGTTCCTGTATACTAAAATATCATTTACGCGTACCTTCACTAACTATGGTATACACATTCTGTCATATCTTTAATGGAGCTATTATACACAGACATTTCTCATAACTTTAATGGAGCTGTTAGACATTTCTAATAACTTTAATGGAGCTATTATACACAGACATTTCTCATAACTTTAATGGAGCTGTTATACACAGACATTTCTCATAACTTTAATGGAGCTGTTATACACAGACATTTCTCATAACTTTAATGGAGCTGTTATACACCGATATCTCTCATAATTTTAATGGAGCTGTTGTACACAGACATCTCTCATACCTTTAATGGAGCTGTTATACGCAGACATCTCTCATATCTTTAATGGAGCTGTTTTGCGCAGACATCTCTCATACCTTTAATGGCGCTGTTATACACAGACATCTCTCATACCTTTAATAGTGCTGTTATAGGCAGACATCTCTCATACCTTTAATGGAGCTGTTATACGCAGACATCTCTCATACCTTTAATGGAGCTGTTATACGCAGACATCTCTCATACCTTTAATGGAGCTGTTAGACATCTCTAATAACTTTAATGGAGCTGTTGTACACAGACATCTCTCATACCTTTAATGGAGCTGTTATACGCAGACATCTCTCATACCTTTAATGGAGCTGTTATACGCAGACATCTCTCATAATGGAGCTGTTATGCACACACATCTCTCCAGTGTAATTGTGGCAGTGATCCAGGCAGCAACAAGAGTGAAGGTTATGTGTGGTACAGAACCTGTAAGGTACTGGAAGTCTACAGGATCAAACATCAGATCAGCAGAGGTCATTGATACAGTGTATGACATGGCAAGCCACGTTACTGACCATAGAGACAATAAGTCAGCCAAGCTGAGACCTAGATGACCACAGAGACAGTAAGTTAGTCAAGCTGAGACCTAGACGACGACAGAGACAGTAAGTTAGTCAAGCTGAGACCTAGACGACCACAGAGACAGTAAGTTAGTCAAGCTGAGACCTAGACGACCACAGAGACAATAAGTCAGCCAAGTTGAGACCTAGATGACCACAGAGACAATACGTTCGCCAAACTGACCTGGATTTTAAATAAATATAAACAAAGAAGTGAACAGTCTTGTGCATAAGGAGAAAAGATTTTGTTTGGTTTGTGTTTGTTTTTGTTTGAATATTCGTCTTTTATTATAGAGCTTTTATCAGATTATTTCTAATGCGGTTTACCAGAAATATATGCATATCCTTCATGTCAAGTCTCAAATCAAGTCACAAGTCAAGTCTCATGTCAAGGCTTAAGTCAAGGCTTACGTCAGTGAGTCTTAACGTAGAGTTGTGAGATCAGCTGCAAATTATTTAAAAAAAGGGTATGTTATGATGTAAGTTATGAAAGTTAAGAAAGTAAAATAGTCTGACAATATATATAATATTTTTTTTTTACTTTACTAAGTAGTTCAGCAGTAATTTATTCACTTTTTTATGTTGGGCAGTAATACAATCTATTAGGAATACAGCTGTAAACTTCGGTATACCTTCAGTGTCCATTAAAATTGTTTTTACTTTCTGATTTTCTTTGCTGTTAATTCCAAATTTTTTGTTAGGACAAATGTATGCGGCCGCTACTTCTATACTTCAGTATATGTTGTACTGAGCTAACAAACAACAAAAGTCAAGTATTTGGACTAAAAATAAACAGGAAGGCCAAGGTCATGGCATTCAACAGGGAAGAATACAAAACCAACTTTAAACAACATATATTAATGATAACAATTTATAAAAAGTGACAAAGTTTTGTGATAAAATAATAACAAATACGGGGAAAACCGAAAAAGAAATTTATAGAACTCAGTCAGTCAGTCATTTGCAGGTCCCTTTGATAAGGAACTTTGCCTCCCTATTTGCTCTCCTGTAGACCTCTCGGTTGTAAGCAAGATGCCCTGTTGCTGATGAGTCCATCTGCAAATCATCAATGATGTCTTCCAGCCAACTTCCCTTTGGTCTTCCTCTCTTTCTTTTTCCCATTGTATACCCTTCCAATACAGTCTTCTATAAATTATTATGACGTTTAATGTGTCCAAAATATTTAAGTTTTCTCTGTTTAATCCTCTTTACTATCCAGCCTTCATCAATATTAAGTTCTTGTAGTATAGATATATTTGTGGGGTTTTTTTTGTCCACGATATTTGGAGAACTCTTCTGTAGCGTTCACATTCAAAGGCATTTATGTGTTTCTCAGCTGTTTTCTTCAGTGTCCAGGTCTCACAAACATATGTTGCGATGGGAAAGTTGCATGCCCTTAAAAATCTTACTTTTGTGGTTATGTCTGTTCCTCTCCAAAGATTATTTAGTTGTTTTACTTTCTGAAGAGCGACAGATGTCTTTTTATTTCCCTCATTGTATCTCCATTATTAATTAGTAGTTATCCAAGATATTAAAAACTCTCCACTTCTTCCAGTTTTTCCTCATTGAAACATAATTCAGCTGCCTTGTTTGTTTTATCAGGTGTCGTCAATTTAGTTTTCTTCGCATTAAGATATAGGTTTTGCTCTTCACTGTTCTTACGGACTGACATAATTATTTTTTCTATTCCTTTTTGTGCTGTGGACAGTAATACTGTGTCATCAGCATATCTAATCTCTGGTATTTCATAACCTCCAATTGTTATGGCATGCGTAATATTATTTGTATACATCTTCTCTAACATTCGTTATTATATTTTCAGTATACAAGTTAAATAAGTAAGGCGGACCCCTTGTTTTATATCAAACCAAGTTGTTGTTTCACCATTTATTCTTACTGCTGCTTGTTGGTCTAGATACAGCAGTGATATTAACTGTATCAAATGTGTTGGAAATATCATTTTTTGCATCATTTCCCAAAGTTTCTGATGTTGTACACAATCAAATACCTTTGGATAGTCTATAAAAGTTAAATATAGATTCACATTAAATTCTCTGCATTTCTCTGTTATTAATCTTATATTGAATATATGATCTCTTGATCATATATTAATTGCCTAAAACCAGCTTCGACCATATTGACTTCTTCAATTTTCTTACGAAGTCTACCCATTATGATTTTTAACAGAATTTTACTGACATGACTATTCAGGGAAACAGTTTTGTAGTTTGTGCATAATTTCAAGTTACCCTATGAATATAGTTCTTTTGCACTCTTGTGGCCAAATGTCTGAATATTCTATATCTAAAACTTCTAATGTTAAAACATGTGCCACAGCAACTGAAGACAATAATCCTTAGATGTTATATATACCCCGTAATCGTCATATCAAGAAACAAAACACGATATTAGATGTTATATACACCCCACAATCGCCATATCAAGAGATATAACACAATATTATATCTTATATATGCTCCACAATCGTCATATCAAGAGACATAACACAATATTAGATGTTATGTATGCTCCACAATCGTCACATCAAGAGACATAACATAATATCGAAAATCATACTAGAGTGAAAAGTAGAAGGAAAAAGAGCTAAAGGTCTATATAAAGTGGTGGATGATAATATAGACAGCGATAAAATTGGTGGATGATAATATAGACAGCGATATAAATTGATATAAATTGGTGTATGATAATATAAAATACAATTTGCTGCACTGAGCACATCACTATGAAAAGAAAAGACAGAACAAGGGGAGAATATCAGCAGCCATCGGTGGGGGTGGGGTGAGGTGGGGGGTTTGTGATGGTGACGGCACACATCCAGGCTGTCTCAGTTGTCTCATATTATCTCTCAACTAGGCACAGGTGATAATACAGGTATGACAGTGAAGAAGAGTGAAGGACCTGTGTGTAAGACTTAGTCAGTGATTTCAAGACTTAAGAAGAGTGAAGGACCTGCGTGAGATTTAGTCAGTGATTTCAAGATTAAGAAGAATGAAGGACCTGCTTGAGACTTAGTGATTTCAAGACTTAAGAAGAGTGAAGGACCTGTGTGTGAGACTTACTGCCGTTTAGTCAACAGTTTTCGGGTCGTCCCATGGAACGTAGGACTTCGGACAAAAATGGAAGTAGTTCGAACCAGTCTTCCTTCATTTCTGACATTTTCTGCGTCCTGTTGTGCCACAGGGATTTTGTTCGACCTGTCGTCGGAAGCAGTTTACTTGAGGCCGTCACCATACACTGACTCGTCATCATCTTGTTCCATACATTACATTTTGTTGATGTCACTTCAAAGAGTGGTTACTCCACGTCTGTTGTGCAAAGTTCTAGTGTGAGATGTAGAACCTGAGAGACAAATTATTTTTAAAAAGTGTGTAAGTTATGATGTAAGTTATGAAAGTTAAGAAAGTAAAATAGTCTGACAATATATATAATATTTTTGTTTACTTTACTAAGTAGTTCAGCAGTAATTTATTCACTTTTTTATGTTGGGCAGTCATACAATCTATTAGGAATACAGCTGTAAACTTCGGTATACCTTCAGTGTCCATTAAAATTGTTTTTACTTTCTGATTTTCTTTGCTGTTAATTCCAAATTTTTTGTTAGGACAAACGTATGCGGCCGCTACTTCTATACTTCAGTATATGTTGTACTGAGCTAACAGACAATAAAAGTCAAGTATTTGGACTAGAAATAAACAGGAAGGCCAAGGTCATGGCATTCGACAGGGAAGAATAAAAAAACAACTTTAAACAACATATATTAATGATAACAATTTATAACAAGTGACAAAGTTTTGTGATAAAATAATAACAAATACGGGGAAAACCGAAAAAGAAATTTATAGAACTCAGTCAGTCAGTCAGTCAGTCAGTCAGTCAGTCAGTCAGTCAGTCAGTCAGTCAGTCAGTCATTTGCATGTCCCTTTGATAAGGAACTTTGCCTCCCTATTTGCTCTCCTGTAGACCTCTCGGGTGTAAGCAAGATGCCCTGTTGCTGATGAGTCCATCTGCAAATCATCAATGATGTCTTCCAGCCAACTTCCCTTTGGTCTTCCTCTCTTTCTTTTTCCCATTGTATACCCTTCCAAGACAGTCTTCTATAAATTATCATGACGTTTAATGTGTCCAAAATATTTACGTTTTCTCTGTTTAATCCTCTTTACTAGCCAGCCTTCTTCAATATTAAGTTCTTGTAGTATAGATATATTTGTTTTTTTTTTTGTGTCCACGATATTTGGAGAACTCTTCTGTAGCGTTCACATTCAAAGGCATTTATGTGTTTCTCAGCTGTTTTCTTAAGTGTCCAGGTCTCACAGACATATGTTGCGATGGGAAAGATGCATGCCCTTAAAAATCTTACTTTTGTGGTTATGTCTGTTCCTCTCCAAAGATTATTTAGTTGTTTTACTTTCTGAAGAGCGACAGATGTCTTTTTATTTCCCTCATTGTATCTCCATTATTAATTAGTAGTTATCCAAGATATTAAAAACTCTCCACTTCTTCCAGTTTTTCCTCATTGAAACATATTTCAGCTGCCTTGTTTGTTTTGTCAGTTGTCATCAATTTAGTTTTCTTCGCATTAAGATATAGGTTTTTTTTTCTTCACTGTTCTTACGGACTGACATAATTATTTTTTCTATTCCTTTTTGTGTTGTGGACAGTAATACTGTGTCATCAGCATATCTAATCTCTGGTATTTCATAACCTCCAATTGTTATGGCACACGTAATATTATTTGTATACATCTTCTCTAACATTCGTTATTATATTTTCAGTATACAAGTTAAATAAGTAAGGCGGACCTCTTGTTTTTTGTCAGACCAAGTTGTTGTTTCACCATTTATTCTTACTGCTGCTTGTTGGTCTAGATACAGCAGTGATATTAACTGTATCTAATGTGTTGGAAATATCATTTTTTGCATCATTTCCCAAAGTTTCTGATGTTGTACACAATCAAATACCTTTGGATAGTCTATAAAAGTTAAATATAGTTTCACATTAAATTCTCTGCATTTCTCTGTTATTAATCTTATATTGAATATATGATCTCTTGATCTTCTTAATTGCCTAAAACCAGCTTCGACCATATTGACTTCTTCAATTTTCTTACGAAGTCTACCCATTATGATTTTTAACAGAATTTTACTGACATGACTATTCAGGGAAACAGTTTTGTAGTTTGTGCATAATTTCAAGTTACCCTATGAATATAGTTCTTTTGCATTCTTTTGGCCAAATGTCTGAATATTCTATATCTAAAAGTTCTAATGTTAAAACATGTGCCACAGCAACTGAAGACAATAATCCTTAGATGTTATATATACCCCGTAATCGTCATATCAAGAAACAAAACACGATATTAGATGTTATATACACCCCACAATCGCCATATCAAGAGACATAACACAATATTACATCTTATGTATGCTACACAATCGTCATATCAAGAGACATAACATAATATCGAAAATCATACTAGAGTGAAAAGTAGAAGGAAAAAGAGCTAGAGGTCGATATAAAGTGGTGGATGATAATATAGACAGCGATAAAATTGGTGGATGATAATATAGACAGCGATATAAATTGATATAAATTGGTGTATGATAATATAAAATACAATTTGCTGCACTGAGCACAGCACTATGAAAAGAAAGGACAGAACAAGGGGAGAATATCAGCAGCCATCGGTGGGGGTGGGGTGGGGTGGGGGGTTTGTGATGGTGACGGCACACATCCAGGCTGTCTCAGTTGCCTCCCTATTTGCTCTCCTGTAGACCTCTCGGGTGTAAGCAAGATGCCCTGTTGCTGATGAGTCCATCTGCAAATCATCAATGATGTCTTCCAGCCAACTTCCCTTTGGTCTTCCTCTCTTTCTTTTTCCCATTGTATACCCTTCCAAGACAGTCTTCTATAAATTATCATGACGTTTAATGTGTCCAAAATATTTACGTTTTCTCTGTTTAATCCTCTTTACTAGCCAGCCTTCTTCAATATTAAGTTCTTGTAGTATAGATATATTTGTTTTTTTTTTTGTGTCCACGATATTTGGAGAACTCTTCTGTAGCGTTCACATTCAAAGGCATTTATGTGTTTCTCAGCTGTTTTCTTAAGTGTCCAGGTCTCACAGACATATGTTGCGATGGGAAAGATGCATGCCCTTAAAAATCTTACTTTTGTGGTTATGTCTGTTCCTCTCCAAAGATTATTTAGTTGTTTTACTTTCTGAAGAGCGACAGATGTCTTTTTATTTCCCTCATTGTATCTCCATTATTAATTAGTAGTTATCCAAGATATTAAAAACTCTCCACTTCTTCCAGTTTTTCCTCATTGAAACATATTTCAGCTGCCTTGTTTGTTTTGTCAGTTGTCATCAATTTAGTTTTCTTCGCATTAAGATATAGGTTTTTTTTTCTTCACTGTTCTTACGGACTGACATAATTATTTTTTCTATTCCTTTTTGTGTTGTGGACAGTAATACTGTGTCATCAGCATATCTAATCTCTGGTATTTCATAACCTCCAATTGTTATGGCACACGTAATATTATTTGTATACATCTTCTCTAACATTCGTTATTATATTTTCAGTATACAAGTTAAATAAGTAAGGCGGACCTCTTGTTTTTTGTCAGACCAAGTTGTTGTTTCACCATTTATTCTTACTGCTGCTTGTTGGTCTAGATACAGCAGTGATATTAACTGTATCTAATGTGTTGGAAATATCATTTTTTGCATCATTTCCCAAAGTTTCTGATGTTGTACACAATCAAATACCTTTGGATAGTCTATAAAAGTTAAATATAGTTTCACATTAAATTCTCTGCATTTCTCTGTTATTAATCTTATATTGAATATATGATCTCTTGATCTTCTTAATTGCCTAAAACCAGCTTCGACCATATTGACTTCTTCAATTTTCTTACGAAGTCTACCCATTATGATTTTTAACAGAATTTTACTGACATGACTATTCAGGGAAACAGTTTTGTAGTTTGTGCATAATTTCAAGTTACCCTATGAATATAGTTCTTTTGCATTCTTTTGGCCAAATGTCTGAATATTCTATATCTAAAAGTTCTAATGTTAAAACATGTGCCACAGCAACTGAAGACAATAATCCTTAGATGTTATATATACCCCGTAATCGTCATATCAAGAAACAAAACACGATATTAGATGTTATATACACCCCACAATCGCCATATCAAGAGACATAACACAATATTACATCTTATGTATGCTACACAATCGTCATATCAAGAGACATAACATAATATCGAAAATCATACTAGAGTGAAAAGTAGAAGGAAAAAGAGCTAGAGGTCGATATAAAGTGGTGGATGATAATATAGACAGCGATAAAATTGGTGGATGATAATATAGACAGCGATATAAATTGATATAAATTGGTGTATGATAATATAAAATACAATTTGCTGCACTGAGCACAGCACTATGAAAAGAAAGGACAGAACAAGGGGAGAATATCAGCAGCCATCGGTGGGGGTGGGGTGGGGTGGGGGGTTTGTGATGGTGACGGCACACATCCAGGCTGTCTCAGTTGTCTCATATTATCTCTCAACCAGGCACAGGTGATAATACAGGTATGACAGTGAAGAAGAGTGAATGACCTGTGTGTAAGACTTAGTCAGTGATTTCAAGACTTAAGAAGAGTGAAGGACCTGTGTGTGAGACTTACTGCCGTTTAGTCAACAGTTTTCGGGTCGTCCCATGGAACGTAGGACTTCGGACAAAAATGGAAGTAGTTCGAACCAGTCTTCCTTCATTTCTGACATTTTCTGCGTCCTGTTGTGCCACAGGGATTTTGTTCGACCTGTCGTCGGAAGCAGATTACTTGAGGCCGTCACCATACACTGACTCGTCATCATCTTGTTCCATACATTACATTTTGTTGATGTCACTTCCAATAGTGGTTACTCCACGTCTGTTGTGCAAAGTTCTAGTGTGAGATATAGAACCTGAGAGACAACTTGTTTGAGAGTATATCTAGCAGGACTTATGTTAGTTGTTGTCTGTAGCTACAAGGTTATCTAACATGACTTATGTTAGTTGTCTGTAGCTACAAGGTTATCTAACATGATTTATGTTAGTTGTCTGTAGCTACAAGGTTATCTAGCAAGACATATGTTAGTTTTTGTCTTTATTTAGCTGCACTTATGTTAGTTGTCTGTAGCTACAAGGGTATCCAGCAAGATTTATGTTAGTTGTTGTCTGTAGCTACAAGGGTATCCAGCAAGATTTATGTTAGTTGTTGTCTGTAGCTACAAGGGTATCCAGCAAGATTTATGTTAGTTGTTGTCTGTAGCTACAAGGGTATCCAGCAAGATTTATGTTAGTTGTTGTCTGTAGCTACAAGGGTATCCAGCAAGACGTATTTTAGTTGGTGTCTTTATCTAGCAGCACTTATGTTAGTTGTCTGTAGCTACAAGCTTATCTAGCAAGACTTTTGTTAGTTGTTGGCTGTAGCTACAAGTTTATCTAGCAGGACTTTTGTTAGTTGTTGGCTGTAGCTACAAGTTTATCTAGCAGGACTTTTGTTAGTTGTTGTCTGTAGCTACAAGCTTATCTAGCAAGACTTTTGTTAGTTGTTAGTTGTAGCTACAAGCTTATCTAACAAGACTTTTGTTAGTTGTTGTCTGTAGCTACAAGCTTATCTAGCAGGACTTTTGTTAGTTGTTGTCTGTAGCTACAAGCTTATCTAGCAGGACTTTTGTTAGTTGTTGTCTGTAGCTACAAGCTTATCTAGCAGGACTTTTGTTAGTTGTTGTCTGTAGCTGCAAGCTTATCTAGCAGGACTTTTGTTAGTTGTTGGCTGTAGCTACAAGCTTATCTAGCAGGACTAACCTTAATTGTTGTTTGTAACTACAAATTTATCTAGCATAACTTATGTTAGTCTATTATCATCTCTAGTATCATTATCAGCACCACATACTGGTAATAAGTCACATACTGGTAATGTTAAAGCCACATACTGGTAATAAGTCACATACTGGTAATAAGTCACATAAGTCACATACTGGTAATAAGTCACATACTGGTAATAAGTCACATACTGGTAATAAGTCACATACTGGTAATAAGTCACATACTGGTAATAAGTCACATACTGGTAACGTTACCCTTGGCTCCACAACCTTAAACATTTTCCAGCCCAGAGTCTGCTAGAGAAGCTTTGCATGCACAGTTCCCCCTCCCTACCCCACCCCGAGATTTTAGTTCCCGTCTGTGGGTTAACATTTTCTCCGCATAAGCTACGCAAGCTGGTAGTTCCAGAGAAGAAGAAGAAGAAGAAAACGATGAAGAAGAAGAAAAAGAAGAAGAAGAAGAAAAAGAAGAAGAAGAAGATGAAGAAAAGAAGAAGAAGAAGAAACTCAAGAGCAATATTTATCGTAAGCAGGCGCTATTGTCTTTCTGACGGAAGTTATTTTGTTATCAAGTGTTAACATTACCATGGGACACAACATCAGGCATTGTTGCGTGACTAGAGAATAAACAGATTGTACAGAAATAAATGGATTGCTATAAAAGTGAAGTACCTAAGAAATAATTGGCTGGCTATAAACTAAAAGTACCTAAGAGATAAATGGCTGGCTATAAACTGAAAGTACCTAAGAAATAACTGTCTGGCTATAAACTGAAAGTACCTAAGAGATAAATGTCTGGCTATAAACTGAAAGTACCTAAGAAAAAATTGTCTGGCTATAAACTGAAAGTACCTAAGGAATAATTGTCTAGCTATAAACTGAAAGTACCTAAGAGACTGGCGTTGACTGGATCCTTGAAGCCCAGCCTAAAGAAGCAGACTATGTTGATAATGTTGACCCCCATAACAAGGAGGCCAACTAACTGGGAGGCAAGACCAATAATCCACATAAACAATGTTATGGTGCCGGCACTAACAAAAGAATCTGTTTCCTCATCTGAACTGAAGCTCTTTATAGAAAGAAGAGTTGAGTGTGAAAGGTCTACCGGAATTGAAGTTGAAACTCTAATCATTTCTTGGAATGTCTGCCCGGGTAGAAGACAGATAAGACAAAAGAAGAAAACTTGACACACGAAACATGACTTTGAAAGAAACATGTGCTAAGGATCATACTACTTATATACTTATATCCTTCCCGTGCCGTTAAACGTCACATAGGGCTCGCAAAGTAGTTCGCCAATTTTTCCTGTCTTCAGCGAGTCTTTCAACCTCATCAAAGGATTCTATGCCTGTTAACTTGGCCTCTCTTAATAATGTCCTCTTCAGAGTTTCACGCGGTCTGCCCCTTTTTCTTCGGCCTGTTGTGTTCCACTTGATAGCTTGTTTTGGGATTCTCTGATCATTTCTTCTCATCAAGTGACCAACATATGTCCATCTCCTTTTCCTGATCACCCATGAGACTGGTTGTTGTTCAGTCATCTGTCTTATCTCTGCATTGTTCTTGAGTTCATTCCACTTGATGCCGAGTATTTTCCTTAGGCATTTGTTTTCAAAAGAGTCTAATTTCTTTTCTATTTCTTTAGTTGTTTTCCAGCTTTCACATGCATAAATGAGGGTGGATATTACATTTGAATTGAATAGTCTTAACTTGGTTTTTGTGCTTATAACTTTTGAATTCCATATGTTCTCAAGATTCTTGAAGATTGATGCTGCTTTTGCAATTCTGATCCTAACTTCCTTTCTAGTGTCACCATCCTGGTCTATGTAGCTGCCAAGGTATGCAAATTGATTGACTTCTTCAATATCTGTCCCTTCTATGTGTATTTTTCCATTTTGATTGATGGGAATTTTCATTATTTTTGTTTTGTCCTTGTTAATTTCAAGTCCTATTTTGCTAGCCAGTGAAGACAGGCTATCTGTTTTTTCTTGCATGAAATTCACATTATTACTGATAAGAGTTATGTCATCAGCAAAATCAAGATCTTCTAGTTGGGTCCCATGTACCCAGTCAATACCTGTGTTACCTGTGCAGCATTTTTTCATTATGAAGTCTACTGTAATCCCAAAAAGTAAAGGAGACAGTATACATCCTTGTTTCACGCCTGTTTCAATCTGGAACCATTCACTCATCCCTTCTTCTGTCTTGACTGCACAAACATATCCATTGTATAAGTCCTTAATGATGTTGACAATTTTAGATGGTATTCCATATAGGATCATGGTCTGAACTATTTCATTAAAGATATAAAGTAGTGAGTTCAGCGACAAAAACGGGAGAAAACTGAAGAAACTAATAAAAGTGGAGATGATGGAAACGCTGGCTTGTTATGACTGCTTGTCTTTCCCTCATGTGTATAACTGCTCTTATTTTACAATCACACTTCTACCTTGTCTCCACACTTTCTCTTATTGAGAGTAATTGTTGTGAGATGAGAGGCTTCTAGCAGAAAGAATTAACAGTTTGACCAAGCCCATGTTATTGGAATTACTGGAGTATTAAAGTAATTATCAGAAAATAAAAGAAGATGATGGAAGCATAAGTTCAACAATGTCTGACACAGCGACAAACACCAGATTCGTGGTTAACGTTTAATTATAGATGATAGTATCAACATGGCCATGATACTCACATAATTGTGTGTACTATCGGTAAGTGCGTGGTTGTTTTTTTTCTTAAATGTTATTGATGTTGTTATCCTGGCACTTCAAAGCTCTCTCGCTAATAGCTGTAATTATAGCTCGTTATCAGATCAATATCCACCAGTTTTTGTTGTCCTTGACATAGAAAATATTACAGAATGACTAGCCTCAATAGCAGCCACAGTGAATATACGTGTCCCAGAGACTGTAATATCTCACGCTTTTGCAAGCATCATATTTACGAGAATATCGAATAATCATTGGACAGCCCACATATAGGTAACTTTTCATATAGAAAAGTGTCTTCACAGACAGACTAGGTTACTCGCAGCAACCAGCAGCGCAATAATGATGAGATGTGACAACTGATACCTAGCGGTAGTGACATGACATATGACAACTGATACCTAGCGGTAGTGACATGAATTATGACAACTGATACCTAGCGGTAGTGACATGAAATATGACAACTGATACCTAGCGGTAGTGACATGAAATATGACAACTGATACCTAGCGGTGGTGACATGAAATATGACAACTGATACCTAGCGGTAGTGACATGAAATATGACAACTGATACCTAGCGGTGGTGACATGAAATATGACAACTGATACCTAGCGGTAGTGACATGAAATGATGAAATATGGCAACTGATACTTAGTAATTCATTCATTCATTCATTTGCATGTCCCTTGCGGAACTTTGCTTCCCTAACAGCACTCCTGTAGGCCTCTCGGTTGTGAGCAAGATGGCACGCTGCTGATACATCCATCTGTAGATCATCAACGATGTCTTCCAGCCATCTTCGCCTTGGTCTTCCTCTCTTTCTTTTTCCCATTATGTATCCTTCCAAGTCGGTCTTCTCTAGATTATCATGACGTTTATTGTGTCCAAAATATTTACGTTTTCTCTGTTTAATCCTCTTTACTAGCCAGCTTTCTTCAATATTAAGTTCTTGTTTTATGGATAAATTTGTTTTTTTTTTTTTTGTGTCCATGGTATTTGAAGAACTCTTCTGTAGCATTTACATTCAAAGTGTGTTTCTTAGCTGTTTTGTTAATTGTCCAGGTCTCACAGGCATATGTTGCGATGGAAGAGATGCATGCCCTTAAAAATCTTATTTTTGTAGTTCTGTCTGTTCCTCTCCACAGATTTTTTAGTTATTTTACTTTCTGAAGAGCGGTAGATGCCCTCCTTTTAATTTCCCTCATTGTATCTCCATTATCAGTTAGCAGTGATCCAAGATATTCAAAACTCTTCACTTCTTCTAGTTTTCCTTCGTTGGTACATATATCAGCTGCCTCGTTTTGTCAGTTGTTATCAATTTAGTTTATTCGCATTAAGATAGAGGTTTTGCTCTTTGCTTTTCCTACGGACTGATATAATTAGTTTTTCCATTCCTTTTTGTTTTGTGGACAGTAATACTGTGTCATCAGTATATTTAATCTCTGGTATTTCATAACCTCCAATTGCCATGGTATCGTAATATTCTTTATCAACATCTTCTCTAACATTCCTCATTATATTTACAGTATACAAGTTAAATAAGTAAGGCGACAATATGCACCCTTGACGGACCCGTTGTTTTATATCAAACCAAGTTGTTCTTTCTCCATTTATTCTTACTGTTGCTTGTTGGTCTAGATACAGCAGTGATATTAACTGTATCAAATGAGTAGGAAATCCTATTTGTTCCATTATTTCCCGAAGTCTCTGGTGCTGTTCACAATCAAATGCCTTTGGATAGTCTCATTCATTCATTCATTCATTTGCATGTCTCTTCTGGAACTTTGTCTCCCACACAGCACTCCTCTAGGCTTCTCGGTTGTGAGCAAGATGGCCTGCCGCTGCTGCATCCATTTGCAGATCATCAACGATGTCTAGCAGCCATCTTCGTTTTGGTCTTCCTCTCTTTCTTTTTCCCATTATGCATCCTTCCAATACTGTCTTCTCTAAACTATCATGACGTTTATTGTGTCCAAAATATTTAAGTTTTCTTTCTTTTTCCATTATTTCCCAAAGTTTCTGGTGTTGTACACAATCAAATGCCCTTGAGTAGTCTATAAAGGATAAATATAGATTCACGTTAAACTCTCTGCATTTCTCTATTATTAATCTTAGAATGAATATATGATCGCTTGATCCTCTTCCTTGCCTGAAACCAGCTTGGACCATATTGACTTCTTCTATTTTCTGTCGAAGTCTAACCATTATGATTTTTAACAGAATTTTAATGGCATGACTAATATGGGCCAATAGTTCTGTAGTTTGTGCATAATTTCAGGTTACCCTTTTTTGGCAGTGGTATGAATACAGTTCTTTTCCATTATTTTGGCCAAATACCTGAATGCCATATCTTTTTACATAGTGCATGATAGATTGTTGCATATTCCTTTCCTCCTGCTTTAATAAATTCAGCTTGTATCTCATCACATCCTGGTGATTTACCATTTTTCAGATTCTTTATTGCCCATACAACTTCTTCAAGTGTCAGTTCGTGTTCTTTCTCCTCTAATAATAATTCACACTGTTGATTTCTGCTTCTACAGTCGGTTGTTTCATACATTCCTTTGCAATATTCCTTCCATCTTTCTAGAATTTCCTCTGTCTCTGTCACGGTATTCCTCATCTTGTCACAAATTACACTTAGCTTAGGTGTGACATTTCTCATCAATATCTTCATTTCTTTAAACATTTCACTATATATTCCACACTTCTATGTCATTCTATTCTTTTTTGTCTTTTCTTATGTTTCTTCGTATTTCTTTTGTTAAAGATTTATATTTCTTTTTGTTGTTGTTTGTCACTTTCAATTGCGTCTTCATTTCTCTACAAATAGTGACATGAAATGATGAAATATGACAACAGATAGTTGTAGTGGTATGAAATTATGAAAAATGATAACAGATAGTAGTAGTAGTGACATGGAATGATGAAATATGACAACGGAAAGTAGAGGTATTGGCATGAAATGATGAAATATGACAACATATAATATTAGTGACATGAAATTATGAAATATGACAACAGATAGTAGTAGTAATGACATGAATTTCTGAAATATGACAATAGATAGTAGTAGTAGTGACATGAATGATGAAATACAACAACTAAAAATCTAGTAGTAGTGACATGAAATGATGAAATATGACAACTAATACATAACGATAGTGAGATGAAATAATGAAATATGAAAAAAGTAGTCTTATTCTTCTTTGTTCGCTTCTACCACCAAGACCGCCCCGTGATCCTACTGAATTTACTCCTGTGGTCCTCGATAGGTCCCGTGATCCTCCTGTGGTCCCCGAGAGGACCATAAAAGATCCAGAGTATCGCTGGGCTTAGGCCTGTATTCTTGGTGGGTCTCAGAAGTGGGATTGCGTGACACTGTGGTTTTCGTTGCACCAGTTTAGTCTAGAGTTGGACTTTCTCACCGGAAAAACCTCGACGTGTTTTGGATATCAGTATATCCTTGCCGGGTGAGAGGTGGTTGCCCATCCAGTCCAGCGTTGGACCTTCTCACAGGAAAACCTCAGGGTGATTAGGATACGTATACATCGCCGCTGAGTGAGAGGTGGTTGCATATCTAGACTGCACTGGTCCAGCGTCTCCGACCAGCATTTTGTGGTCGTGGCCGCTACCCTTCCTAGTTGTGACCAGGACGGAGCTTTTGTCCAGGAGGACGTATCCTCGCCACTAGTAAGTTTCACCCCTGGGTTGAGCTAGTTTAGGCGTATTATCCCAGTATGGGCGTGTTTAGGACGTTAGCGACCTTTAGAGCGGAGGTACCTTGACAGGAGTAGTTATCAAGTTTCACCCATGGGTTAAGCTGATTTAGGCATATTTCACCAGTATGGGTGTATATCGGATGTAGTCAGCCTCTAGAGCAGAGGTGCCGTGGTATGAGTAGCTCTCGCCGTAAGACTACTGGACATACCTATTAAACTTCACTTTATCCATCACCTTTTGTCTATAGCAGAGATGCCGTGATTTGAGTAGTCCTGACCTCGAGACTACTGGTTACTTCACTTAATCCTTTCCTTCACTTTTTCTACGATGCCGCTGAGCGGCAACCCTAATCGCATTTTTCTTCATTGGCCGGAAGGAGTTTCACCCCACGCCAGCAGCGGACAAATGTAGCCGAGAGGTAGTGCACGAAATGATTAACATGACAAACGATATTTTGTGGTAGCTTCACAAAAAAGTAAAACAGGACAGTGCATCTCTTGTGGCAGTGGTATTAAATGATGAAACATTGTAGGCTTACTAGTAGCAACACATAAACATTGTAGACTTACTGGCAGGGATGAAATAGTATTGTATGTCGACCTGTTTGCTGTGTATATGGCACTCGTTAGCCCTGCCGTGTCGTTGTGCTGCCTGTGCGCAGATGCCAAGTTGTACATTCATCGTGAAGCCGTGTTGCTGGATTTATTATGCACATAATTCCAGCCCTCAGTTTCACTTTTCTGGATTTGCTAAACATTATCTCCAGCCATGCTTCACTTCCAGGCTGGTACAAAACCTCACGTTAGCGACCAACTGGTAGAGGCATCAAGCAAGTCCTGTGTGATCTTGACACGAGGATTTTATTCACAGAAATGATGATAATGTTGATGGAGATGACAATAATCAGACTGGCGGCAAGTTACTCCTGCCATGTGGTGAGTCCATTCATACTACAAAAATCAAGAACAGATACAACGTCCGCATACTCCACAGAGACATCACACAAAGCGTTCACATTGGTTCACATTTAGACGAAGACTGAAATCGCTCAGGCTTTCTCCCACAATTCTCAGTCACGGGATTCTTAAACCACGTGACCTTCTCGTTCATAGTAAAGCCTCATAAGGCGAGAAATTCCCTTTCTGTAAAGAAAAAAACAAATTATCTCCCATATTGCTACAGCGACACATTAACATTGTAGATTTACTGATAGCTATACATAAACATTGCTGACTTTCTATTAGCTAGACATAAACATTATAAACATTATAGACTTACTGATAGCGACACATAATCGTTGTAGACTTTCTAGTAGATACACATAAACATTATAGACTTCTTAGTAGCTACATATAAACAATGTAGACTTACTAGAATACCCTGACAGAGACAGAGGAAATTCTAGAAAGATGGAAGGAATATTGCAAAAGAATGTATGAAACAACCGACTGTGGAAGCAGAAATCAACAGTGTGAATTATTATTGGAGGAGAAAGAACACGAACCGACAATGGAAGAAGTTTTATGGGCAATAAAGAATCTGAAAAATGGTAAATCACCAGGATGTGATGAGATAACAGCTGAATTTATTAAAGCAGGAGGAAAGGAGTGTGCAACAATCTATCATGCACTATGTAAAAAGATATGGCTTTCAGGTATTTGGCCAAAAGAATGGAAAAGAACTGTATTCATACCACTGCCAAAAAAGGGTAACCTAAAATTATGCACCAACTACAGAACTGTTGCCCTGATTAGTCATACCAGTAAAATTCTGTTAAAAATCATAATGGGTAGACTTCGAAAGAAAATAGAAGAAGAAGTCAATATGGTCCAAGCTGGTTTCAGGCAAGGAAGAGGATCAAGAGATCATATATTCATTCTAAGATTAATAATAGAGAAATGCAGGGAGTTTAATGTGAATCTATATTTATCCTTTATAAACTACTCAAAGGCATTTGATTGTGTACAACACCAGAAACTTTGGGAAATAATGGAAAAAATGGGATTTCCAACACATTTGATACAATTAACATCACTGCTGTATCTAGACCAACAAGCAGCAGAAAGAATAAATGGTGAAACAACAACTTGGTTTGACATAAAACAAGGGGTCCGTCAGGGGTGCATATTGTCGCCTTACTTATTTAACTTGTATACTGAAAACATAATGAGGAATGTTAGAGAAGATGTAGACAAAGAATATTACGATGCCATAACAGTTGGAGGTTATGAAATTCCAGAGATTAGATATGCTGATGACACAGTATTGCTGTCCACAACACAAAAAGGAATGGAAAAACTAATTATGTCAGTCCGCAAGAACAGCGAAGAGCAGAACCTCTATCTTAATGCAAAGAAAACTAAATTGATGACAACTGACAAAACAAACAAGGCAACTGAAATATGTATCAATGAGGAAAAACTGGAAGAAGTGGAGAGTTTTGAATATCTTGGATCGCTACTAACTAATAATGGAGATACAATGAGGGAAATTAAAAGGAGGACATCTATCGCTCTTCAGAAAGTAAAACAAATAAAGAATCTGTGGAGAGGAGCAGACAGAACCACAGAAATAAGATTTTTAAGGGCATGCATCTTTCCCATAGCAACATATGCCTGTGAGATCTGGACACTTAACAAAACAGATGAGAAACACATAAATGCCTTTGAATGTAAATGCTACAGAAGAGTTCTCCAAATATCGTGGACACAAAAAAGAACAAATATATCTATACTACAAGAGCTTAATATTGAAGAAGGCTGGCTAGTGAAGAGGATTAAAGAGAGAAAACTGAAATATTTTGGACACATTAAACGTCATGATAATTTAGAGAAGACCGTATTTGAAGGATACATAATGGGAAAAAGAAAAAGATGTAGACAAAGAATATTACGATGCCATAACAGTTGGAGGTTATGAAATTCCAGAGATTAGATATGCTGATGACACAGTATTGCTGTCCACAACACAAAAAGGAATGGAAAAACTAATTATGTCAGTCCGCAAGAACAGCGAAGAGCAGAACCTCTATCTTAATGCAAAGAAAACTAAATTGATGACAACTGACAAAACAAACAAGGCAACTGAAATATGTATCAATGAGGAAAAACTGGAAGAAGTGGAGAGTTTTGAATATCTTGGATCGCTACTAACTAATAATGGAGATACAATGAGGGAAATTAAAAGGAGGACATCTATCGCTCTTCAGAAAGTAAAACAAATAAAGAATCTGTGGAGAGGAGCAGACAGAACCACAGAAATAAGATTTTTAAGGGCATGCATCTTTCCCATAGCAACATATGCCTGTGAGATCTGGACACTTAACAAAACAGATGAGAAACACATAAATGCCTTTGAATGTAAATGCTACAGAAGAGTTCTCCAAATATCGTGGACACAAAAAAGAACAAATATATCTATACTACAAGAGCTTAATATTGAAGAAGGCTGGCTAGTGAAGAGGATTAAAGAGAGAAAACTGAAATATTTTGGACACATTAAACGTCATGATAATTTAGAGAAGACCGTATTTGAAGGATACATAATGGGAAAAAGAAAAAGAGGAAGACCAAGACGAAGATGGCTGCTAGACATCGTTGACGATCTGGAAATGGATGCAACAGCAGCAGGCCATCTTGCTCACAACCGAGAGGCCTACAGGAGTGCTGTTTGGGAGGCAAAGTTCCTCAAGGGACATGCAAATGAATGAAGACTTACTAGTAGCTACACATAAACATTGCAGACTTACTGGCATCTACACATAAACATTGTAGACGTCCTAGTAGCTACATATAAACATTAAAGACTATCTGGTAGCTATACATAAACATTGTATACTCCCTAATAGCTGTACATAAACTTGACATTGTAGACTTGCTGGAAATTCCTGTATAAACGAACTTATGCTGGGGCAGGATAAAAATCAAATAAGAGAAGTAGAATTTTTCCGATGTAGCACAGAATATCTTTCTCTATCCAGATATAAAGATAGTAAAACAATGTTTAGCCGCCTTACTGTAAGCTGTATAAACAAAGTTACTCTACGTCTAAAAGGTTCAGACTCTGGCGTCACTGCACCCAGGACACCCACAAATATGCCCCCGCCGCGTGCCGCAGCCTCCATCAAAGAGTTTGCTAATAGTTCCTGTCAAATGTTGGTTGTTTACGATGTATTTTCTGCCACACTGTTCAGATTTCCTACCAACAACTTTAATTTGTCCTAGCTCCAGCATTCTCTTCACAGTTACATTCTTCTTCCATTCCCGGCTTTTTTTTCGGCAGCCTTTCTGATATGGCCTTAGCAATACTTTCCTTCTCCATTCTCAGCTTGGCACGTAGTTTAGTCTGTCTAGCACGACTGTCTGACTTTAGTTTAGTCTGTCTAGCACGGCTATCTGCACTTAGTTTAGTCTGTCTAGCACGACTGTCTGCACTTAGTTTAGTCTGTCTAGCACGGCTATCTGCACTTAGTTTAGTCTGTCTAGCACGACTGTCTGCACTTAGTTTAGTCTGTCTAGCACGACTATCTGCACTTAGTTTATTCTGTCTAGCACGACTATCTGCACTTAGTTTAGTCTGTCTAGCAAGACTATCTGCACTTAGTTTAGTCTGTCTAGCACGACTGTCTGCACTTAGTTTAGTCTGTCTAGCACGACTATCTGCACTTAGTTTAGTCTGTCTAGCACGACTATCTGCACTTAGTTTAGTCTGTCTAGCACGACTATCTGCACTTAGTTTAGTCTGTCTAGCACGACTGTCTGCACTTAGTTTAGTCTGTCTAGCACGACTGTCTGCACTTAGTTTAGTCTGTCTAGCACGACTATCTGCACTTAGTTTAGTCTGTCTAGCACGACTATCTCCACTTAGTTTAGTCTGTCTAGCACGACTATCTGCACTTAGTTTAGTCTGTCTAGCACAACTATCTGCACTTAGTTTAGTCTGTCTAGCACAACTATCTGCACTTAGTTTAGTCTGTCTAGCACAACTATCTGCACTTAGTTTAGTCTGTCAAGCACGACTATCTGCACTTAGTTTAGTCTGTCTAGCACAACTATCTGCACTTAGTTTAGTCTGTCTAGGACAACTATCTGCACTTAGTTTAGTCTGTCAAGCACGACTATCTGCACTTAGTTTAGTCTGTCTAGCACAACTATCTGCACTTAGTTTAGTCTGTCTAGGACAACTATCTGCAATTATTTTAGTCTGTCTAGCACAACTATCTGCACTTAGTTTAGTCTGTCTAGCACAACTATCTGCACTTAGTTTAGTCTGTCTAGCACAACTATCTGCACTTAGTTTAGTCTGTCTAGCACAACTATCTGCACTTAGTTTAGTCTGTCTAGCACAACTATCTGCACTTAGTTTAGTCTGTCTAGCACGACTATCTGCACTTAGTTTAGTCTGTCTAGCACGACTATCTGCACTTAGTTTAGTCTGTCTAGCACAACTATCTGCACTTAGTTTAGTCTGTCTAGCACAACTATCTGCACTTAGTTTAGTCTGTCTAGCACAACTATCTGCACTTAGTTTAGTCTGTCTAGCACGAATCTCTGCACTTAGTTTAGTCTGTCTAGCACGGCTATCTCCCCTTCAGTACCAATTACTCCTGCATGCCCTGGACAATAAAACCAGATTAGCCTCATCTCTGTTGAAAGGGTTAACAGATAAACCCATTCCTTCGAACTTCCATTGTTCTTTGTCTGTGATCGAGTTGTTTCCAACATATATATTAATTACTATCCACCTTGCACCTCCGTCCAGACATGCAGACCTTGTATGTCGGAGCTGTCCATGTTCCACTCTAACATGTCACTTACTTCATGTTGTAGTCCCACTCTGATCAGAATCGCCTGCCTTGCAACTTCCTTTCTCTGGGTTGGAATAACACTGGAATTCAGGAAGTCGAAGGGACTCTAAGCGATTCCTATAAGTGCATTATATCACAATCATACATACACTCCAGGACAGGTGCCACTTATCTAGCGCTGCTACAGTTCCACTACCAACATTTATGTATATCAGTCTGAATTTCTCAGATTTAGTCCTATTCTTACGTTTCTCTGATTTTCTCAGATTTAGTCCTATTCTTACGTTTCTCTGATTTTCTCAGATTTAGTTTTATTCTTATTTTTCTCTGATTTTCTCAGATTTAGTTCTATTCTTATTTTTCTCTGATTTTCTCAGATTTAGTTTTATTCTTATTTTTCTCTGATTTTCTCAGATTTAGTCCTATTCTTACGTTTCTCTGATTTTCTCAGATTTAGTTTTATTCTTATTTTTCTCTGATTTTCTCAGATTTAGTTCTATTCTTACGTTTCTCTGATTTTCTCAGATTTAGTTCTATTCTTATGTTTCTCTGATTCTCTCAGATTTAGTTCTATTCTTACGTTTCTCTGATTCTCTCAGATTTAGTCATATTCTTACGTTTCTCTGATTCTCTCAGATTTAGTCCTTTTATTATTTTTCTCTGATTCTCTCAGATTTATTTCTATTCTTATTTTTCTCTGATTTTCTCAGATTTAGTCATATTCTTATTTTTCTCTGATTCTCTCAGATTTAGTTCTATTCTTATTTTTCTCTGATTCTCTCAGATTTAGTTCTATTCTTATTTTTCTCTGATTCTCTCAGATTCAGTTCCATTCTTATTTTTGTATGATTCTCTCAGATTTACTCCTATTTGTATGTTTCCCTGCTCTTCTTTTCCCTAAATATCCGCCCCCCCCCCCCCCCACCGATGATTTTGTTTTCTTCTCTACTGCAATCTATTTAAATCCTTATTTAGAAGCTGCTACAGCGCTGATCTCAGTGCACGGGCTCCGTTGTCCCGGACGACGGTTCTGTAAACAAAAGATATATCCATGGCGATATTGCACTACAGGAAGGCAAGCAACGGTCACTCTGGCAGAGACCTCTTCACAGAGAAGAAGCTTAACTCTCCGCCCTACTCGCCTCACATCTCCTCCACGTTAGGAACGGTACTCCTGCAGCCACTCAGTCCATTCAGACGTAGGTTTCAAACTCATTCTTCTCGGTATAAATGCCGTCATTACTACGCCAGTCTCCCCTATGTCGGTACTAGGAATCTTGCTACTTCTCGCCACATTTATGTGTTGCATGTTCTCATACCCTTATATATTAGCGCTGATAGGTGGGCTATCATACCCTTATATATTAGCGCTGATAGGTGGGCTATCATACCCTTATATATTAGCGCTGATAGGTGGGCTATCATACCCTATATATTAGCGCTGATAGGTGGGCTATCATACCCTTATATATTAGCGCTGATAGGTGGGCTATCATACCCTTATATATTAGCGCTGATAGGTGGGCTATCATACCCTTATATATTAGCGCTGATAGGTGGGCTATCATACCCTTATATATTAGCGCTGATAGATGGGCTATCATACCCTTATATATTAGCGCTGATAGGTGGCTATCATACCCTTATATTACCGCTGATAGATGGGCTATCATACCTTTATATATTAGCGCTGATAGATGGGCTATCATACCTTTATATATTAGCGCTGATAGGTGGGCTATCATACCTTTATATATTAGCGCTGATAGGTGGGCTATCATACCCTATATATTAGCGCTGATAGGTGGGCTATCATACCTTTATATATTAGCGCTGATAGGTGGGCTATCATACCTTTATATATTAGCGCTGATAGATGGGCTATCATACCTTTATATATTAGCGCTGATAGGGGGCTATCATACCTTTATATATTAGCGCTTATAGATGGGCTATCATACCCTTATATATTACCACTGATAGGTGGGCTATCATACCCTTATATATTAGCGCTGATAGGTGGGCTATCATACCCTTATATTACCGCTGATAGGTGGGCTATCATACCCTTATATATTAGCGCTGATAGATGGGCTATCATACCCTTATATATTAGCGCTGATAGGTGGGCTATCATACCCTTATATATAGCGCTGATAGGTGGGCTATCATACCCTTATATATTAGCGCTGATAGGTGGGCTATCATACCCTTATATATTAGCGCTGATAGGTGGGCTATCATACCCTTATATATTACCGCTGATAGGTGGGCTATCATACCCTTATATATTAGCGCTGATAGGTGGGCTATCATACCCTTATATATTAGCGCTGATAGGTGGGCTATCATACCCTTATATATTAGCGCTGATAGATGGGCTATCATACCCTTATATATTAGCGCTGATAGGTGGGCTATCATACCTTTATATATTACCGCTGATAGATGGGCTATCATACCTTTATATATTAGCGCTGATAGATGGGCTATCATACCTTTATATATTAGCGCTGATAGGTGGGCTATCATACCTTTATATATTAGCGCTGATAGGTGGGCTATCATACCTTTATATATTAGCGCTGATAGGTGGGCTATCATACCTTTATATATTAGCGCTGATAGGTGGGCTATCATACCTTTATATATTAGCGCTGATAGATGGGCTATCATACCTTTATATATTAGCGCTTATAGGTGGGCTATCATACCTTTATATATTAGCGCTTATAGATGGGCTATCATACCCTTATATATTACCACTGATAGGTGGGCTATCATACCCTTATATATTAGCGCTGATAGGTGGGCTATCATACCCTTATATATTACCGCTGATAGGTGGGCTATCATACCCTTATATATTAGCGCTGATAGATGGGCTATCATACCCTTATATATTAGCGCTGATAGGTGGGCTATCATACCCTTATATATTAGCGCTGATAGGTAGGCTAACAAGCGGAGAACTCTTCCCATGTTCTCACTCTAGCATATACTGCTTCTTTAACTATGCCAATCTTGCCTTTAGGTATCGAACGCTTTCTCTCTTAGTGTAAGTGCAGCTGTGGCTAAGCCGACATCCCGTATGTCGATAATAGGTCTCTTTTACCTATACTCACGTCAACTGCATCAAGGAACTACTTCTCCTGACACATGACACCTGACAAGTCGGTTCACTCATCCCCTGCTCCTACTTGGCCATATACTGCTGCCTTAACTGTGCCTCTTGTGCCTGTCAACCCACACGGCAGGCACCATGTGCCCAAGTTTCTGGAATAATTTAATACCAGACGTTATTAAATTACTGTCATTTTATTGTACATATTTTATTTATTATTAATTTATTATATAATTAATAATAATTTAATAATCTAATAAATAATTATCTATCTATCTATCTATCTATCTATCTATCTATCTATCTATCTATCTATCTTATTTGTCTGTCTCTTTGTCTGAATGCAGCTGGTATAATAAGACTTAATGATAACCGTGTCCCTCTACACAGACATCTCTCTAGAGTGAACTAAGCTGCTACCCAGGCAGTGATGCGTGTAAACGTTGTGTGAGCTACAGAACCTGTTAGGTACTGATCCCTACCCAAAGTAGTTACAAGAGAAAGTAGGTCAGATACCACAAGGCCTGAAAATAGATTTTGAGAATTTTTTTTTTTAAATGGCAGTTATGTCTTAAGAAAGTGACTTCAACAGAAAGCGAACCGCACATTTTTTTTTTTTTGTTGTTGTTGACATTTATGGGTTAAAACTGTCTTAACAGACAACATGAAACGTAAAGTTGTTATAAAGAGCCAAGAAAGTGATGAGAATCTTTCACGTTTTGCTGGAAAAAAGATGATGTTGACAGAATCTTTCACGTTTTGCTGAAAAAAAGATGATGGTGACAGAATCTTTCACGTTTTGCTGAAAAAAAGATGATGTTGACATTATCTTTCACGTTTTGCTGAAAAAAAGATGATGTTGACAGAATCTTTCACGTTTTGCTGAAAAAAAGATGATGGTGACAGAATCTTTCAGGTTTTGCTGAAAAAAAGATGATGTTGACATTATCTTTCACGTTTTGCTGAAAAAAAGATGATGTTGACAGAATCTTTCACGTTTTGCTGGAAAAAAGATGATATTGAAAATTGTTGATAGGACGCCAAAAGTGGAGATAAACAGAAACAAGGACAAAGTCTAGAACTAACAAGCGTAATAGGATCTTAACTGTTGTTGATGACGTGAGAAGAGCTGTTGTTGATGACGTGAGAAGAGCTGTTGTTGATGTTGTAATGTTCACTTTCATTAAAGTTTGAGAAAGACTGTCTTATTCGCACAATAGCTCATATCTAAGACAGGCGAAGAAGACCAGAGATTTTAATCAGTACCGCAAAACTCATCTAACAGAAATAATTCATCAAACGTCTCTGACTAGGCATTGAGGAAAACAGAAAATAAAAATAAACTATTAAAGAAAACAAGAAAGCAAATGCAGTAACTAATTTCTCTTTAAATTACTTGTAGGATGTTTTGCTTTATCTGTGCTGTATAGTCTTACTGATGTTTTGCTTTATCAGTGCTGTATAGTCTTACTGATGTTTTGCTTTATCTGTGCTGTATAGTCTTAGTGATGTTTTGTTTTATCTGTGCTGTATAGTCTTAGTGATGTTTTGTTTTATCTGTGTTGCATAACCTTACGGATGTTTTTGCGTGATCTCTGCTATATATTCTTACTAATCTTTGGTTTTATCTGTGCTATATAGACTTACTGATGTTTTGCTTTATCTGTGTTGTACTGTGCTGTATATTCTTACTGATATTTTGGGTCATCTGTGCTGATTCTTAACGATGTTGTGCTTTATCTGTGCTGTATCTAACTTATCTCTGCTAAGTCTTACTGATGTTTTGTCTTTTCTATGCTGAGTCTTACTGATATTTTGCCGTACCTGTGCTGAATCTTACTGATGTTTTCATTTATCTGTGCTGTAGAGTCTTATTGATGTTTTGCTTTATCTGTGGTGTAGACCCTTATTGATGTTTTGCTTTATCTGTGCTGTAGAGTCTTATTGATGTTTTGCTTTATCTGTGCTGTAGAGCCTTATTGATGTTTTGCTTTATCTGTGCTGTAGAGTCTTATTGATGTTTTGCTTTATCTGTGGTGTAGACCCTTATTGATGTTTTGCTTTATCTGTGCTGTAGAGTCTTATTGATGTTTTGCTTTATCTGTGCTGTAGAGCCTTATTGATGTTTTGCTTTATCTGTGCTCTATAGTCTTACTTATGTTTTGCCTTATATATGCTGAGTTTTAAGTGTTTTGCTTTATCTTTGCTGTGTCTTTCTTATTTTTTGTCTTACCTGTGCTGAATCTTACAGATGCTTTGCTTTATCTGTGCTGCATAGTCTTTTGCTGCATCTGTGCTGTATAGTCTTACTGATATTTTTCTTTATCTGTGCTGTATAGTCTTATGGCTGTTTTGCCATATCTGTGCTGTATAGTCTTACTGATGTTTTACTTATCTGTGCTGTATAGTCTTACTGACGTTTTGCTTTATCTGTGCTGTATAGTCTTGCTGATGGCGTTATCTCAGTTTAATTATCTCTCTGTGGTCGGAAACGAACCTGCAGCTTGCTTCAATAATAAAGGAAATATTTTAAAATTATAAATATATTGTTTTATTTCAGAAGTGAGCTGTTCATGGCCCCTGTATCTAGATGTACTGGGCGTCAGTGAAATCTGATGAGCAGAGCCAGTGAAAACAACGGCAGAAAACTGTAAGTTAGAAATACATTCAGGCAGAGACGACATGAAACACCTAGAGGGTGTAGGTATAATTATGTCAAATGTAGCAGCAAATAGAGGCTAAAGATCAGGTCGGGAGTTCATTTTATCTTAAGATATTGAGTGTAAAGATCTGGTCGGGAGTTCATTCTATCTTAAGATATTGAGTGTAAAGATCAGGTAAGGAGTTTATTTTGTCTTAAGATGTTGAGTGTAAAGATCAGGATGGGAGTTTATTTTATCTTAAGATGCTGAGTGTAAAGATCAAGATGGGAGCTTATTTTGTCTTAAGATATTGAGCGTAAGGATCAGGATGTGAGTTTATTTTATCCTAAGATATTGAGTGTAAAGATCAGGTAAGGAGTTTATTTTGTCTTAAGATACTGAGTGTAGCCTAAAAGGATAAAAACCATACAGGTGTTCATTCATTCATTGTGACGTGCCGCGTGACGTAGGCGATCATTTCTCTCCACAATTCCCTGTCTTTAGACTTGATTATGAGATCTGCCCGTGACTTTCTTCCTAGCCACACTGACAGCCCATCCAGTAACTTCTCTCTCTGTTTTCCTCTGTCTCTTTTTCCCTCAATTTTTCCAGTTGCCACAGTGTGTTGCAATTTTCCTCTTCTTAGGAAATGTCCTATAAATCTCGCTTGTCTGCCTCTGATCTTTGCTATAATTTGCTTTTTAACTCCAGCCTCTCTTAAGACTTCTTCATTTTTTTTTCTTGGCTGTCCATGGTACCTTCAACATCCTTCTTATAAACCACATTTCCATGGCCTCTATTTCTCGCTGTACTCTCTTATTCATAGACCATGCTTCACATCCATAAAACAAAATTGGGTCGATGTTTAAGAACTCGGAATCTTGTTTGCATTGGTATGAATCTGTTACACAAGATGTTTCTCATTTTCTGGAATGCTGACTTGGCCTGAGGACGCCTGCTTTTTATTTCGTTGTGACATTTCCTATCAGCTGTTATAATCGTTCCTAAGAACTTGAATCTATCAACTTGTTTCAGATTTGTGCCGTCGATGGTAATGCTATATTTTGGTGTTATTCTTTTCTTTGATATGACCATCACTTCAGTCTTCTTTGTATTCAGGCTGAGACCTTTATTTTTACTTTCACGAATCACGACGTCCAGAAGAGCCTGTAGCTTCCATTCACTTTTAGCAATCAGAACTGTGTTGTCTGCATATCTTAAGTTGTTAAGGTTGTACCCGCCAACTGATATTCCTGGCATGCTCTCTATATTTCTCATTATGTCTTCGCTGTACAAGGAAAAGAGGTCAAGAGATAGAACACATCCTTGTCTCACTCCCAATTTTTGTCTTGGAATGCTCCTATTTGATTCTCAACCCTCATTGCTGCTGATTGCTGTCAATATATGTTTTTGATAAGTTTCAGATCTTTCCTATCTATGTTGATGTCTTCCAGCATTCTTATAATTTCTGTGTGTCTCACTTTATCAAATGATTTACAGTAGTCTATGAAGCATAAGTGTAGGTCCATCTTTACTTCTATTGATCTCTCCATCACTGTTCTTATATATATGGCATTATTTGTACCTTTTCCTTCGACAAAGTCACACTGTTCTTCAGCGATTTCTGGTTTTATTTTGCCCCTGACTCTTCTCATGACAATACGAAGCAGGATTTTGGTAACATGGCTTATAAGACTAATGGTTCGATGGTCTTCACATTCAACTGCACCTTGTTTCTTTGGTAGGGCAATGAAAATTGATCGCAAAAGGTTTGATGGGACAAAGTTAGTGTTATAGATGTCATTCAACAATCTGGTAATTATTTCTATGCCAAGCTTTCAATAATGCTTCCAATTCTTCCTTGGTGATTGTATCTGGTCCTTGTGCTGTGCTGTTCTTCATGTGTTTGATGGCTCCTTCCATTTCTGCTTTTAATATGTGGGGCCCTTCATTATTATTTCGTAAATCTATTTTGCTTCTATTGTCCTCAGAGAATTCTCTAATATATTTCCTCCATCTTGCCATTATTTCATCTCTGTCCGTTATTGTATGCCCCTCCTTTGACTTCAGGCAACCAATCTTGTGGTATGTCCTTTTGTTTGTTAACTCCTTTATTTGTCTGTACATATCTCTTGCGTTTCCATGATGGTGTGTCTCTGTTTCCCTACATTTCTGATTTAGCAACTCCTCCTTAGCTTTATTGCATTTGTGTCTTATTTCTTTATTTATTTTTGCATATTCATCGTTATCGTCCTATGGACTTCTTCTTCGATTCATTAGTTGCAAAATTTCTTCTGTCATCCACCCCTATTTAGCGTGTCTTTTATATGTAGATAAGATTTCGATAGATTTTTGCTGAAAAGAATCTTTGAGCATATTCCATTGCTCATCAATCGTTTCAGCCTTCTCTATAGCATTATATCTATTATGTACTATGGTCCTATATTGTTCTTGTATTGCTTTATCTTTCCGTAACAGCTCTCTATCTAGTTCTTTGTTTTTAGCTGCTACTTTAAACCTCATTAGCCTGATTCTCACTTTTCCTACGACTGGAATGTGGTTACTGTTGCAGTCTGCTTTTGGTCTTGTTTTCACGGATAATAGTGAGTTCCTAAATCTTCTGTTGATCATAATGTAATCTATCTGGTTACGTATGTTATTATTTGAGTTTTTCCATGTCCATGGTAGACTAGGGTGTTGTTGAAACCAAGTATTTCCTATTATTATTTTATTCTTTTCTGCTCATGCAATCAACATCTCTCCTCTTTTGTTTCTGATTCCTAGTCCGTACTTATCTTATCTCCTTCCCGTGCCGTTAAACGTCACATAGGGCTTGCAAAGTAGTTCGCCAAATTTTCCTGTCTTCGGCGAGTCTTTCAACCTCATCAAAGGATTTTATGCCTGTTAATTTGGCCTCTCTTAATAATGTCCTCTTCAGAGTTTCACGCGGTCTGCCTCTTTTTCTTCGGCCTGTTGTGTTCCACTTGATAGCTTGTTTTGTCCGTACTTGCCAGTAGCTTAATTGTCTTGTTCAGTCCTTACTTTCATGTATAAATCACCCAGCACAAAATTTACTTCCCATGGTTTGCACTGTTTCATTGCCATGTCCAGATTGTTGTAAAATTCTTTTATCTCATCATCAGAGCTTTCTGAAGTTGGTGCGTATATTTGGTTGAGATATGTGTCTATTGGGTGGCCCTGTAGTTTAACCATTAACACTCTGATATGTAACCAGAAACCTTTCACAATTTTTGCTGTCTCTTATTCAATATTATGCCAACTCCATTTCTACACTGGTTTCCCCCGGAATAAGTTATTTTGAAGTCTTTATGATCTCTGCTTCCTGCTCCAGTCCACCTCATTTCACATAAACCAAGAATGTTAATTTCCATTCTTTTCATTTCTTGTTCGATGTTTTCCAGTTTCCCAAGTTCTGTTAATGTTCCATGTTGCAACTACTGTGGTGTTACTTGTGTTTTCTTTGCGTACAGTAGTTGGATGATGATCTGGTATTACCTGTCACACGTGACAGTCCCTACCGGACGAAGTGGTTCCACTGGAACCCCCATTAACGTGGTCATGATTCAAAGAATTGTGGATTGTCATGATTGTTCTTGGGAATGTACAGTGTTGGTTTCCCCTTGCCTTCCACCGGTTTGTTTATGGTTTACTCCACTAGCCTTTGACTCTGGCCAGAGCCTACCCTACAAGGTGGGGGGGGGGGGGGGGGTTTGAAATCAGAGTTTTTCTTCTCCTAGATGAGCTACCAACCAGTCTCATCTACCCGAGTTGTCTTGTTTTCAGGCGCCAGATACTCGCCTTTCGCCCATTCTCCAGTCAGGTGTAGAAGACTGTATGCTTGACTAGGCCTGAGTATGTGTGTTTTGTTTAGGTTAATGTTGTGTACAACTGATGGTAGGATGATCTCGGGGTCAAGCTGGTCAGCTGGTGGTAGATTTTTGGTGGGTTACGCAGGTTTACACAGATTTTGTCTGTCACAACCATGACTATTTTTAATTCCTTCTTTAAAAAATCTTGTGAATTAAAATGATTTGATCTTTCCAAAAATTGAATTGAGGAAATGACGAAAAATAAAGACTGAACTTCCATCAATATAGTTATAGGGAAAAGAAAACATATTCTAAGTGTCAAACCAACAAAAGAAATGTAGAAAAGAAACTAAGATGAGAGCTGTGAGAGTTTATGATAAAGAACTAATTATAGCAGTATTCTCTTGGCTATGGGATATAAGCAGTACTGGTACTCTGGAAACAATTAATAGAGTGAGTGCCCTTGTTTGAAAGATATTTTGGTTGAGAGCATAAGCGGGGGTCTTGAGATAAGCGTGCAGCATGGAAACAACTGTGTGGGTAGAGATAGTATAAATACCACTCACGATTAGAAAGAGAGAAAAAAGCCTTACTTGTTTTTGTTGTAGAAGGAAGCATTACTTGTTTTTGTTGCAGAAGGAAGCCTTACTTGTTTTTGTTGCAGAAGGAAGCCTTACTTGTTTTTGTTGCAGAAGGAAGCCTTACTTGTTTTTGTTGCGGAAGGAAGCCTTACTTGTTTTTGTCACAGAAAAAAAGGCCTTACTTGTTTTTGTCACAGAAAAAAAGGCCTTACTTGTTTTGATGTGGATGAAGCCTTACTATCTGTTAGAAGTCTCGGTAGGGTAGAGTTTTCAGTAGAGGCAAGTTAAGTTTTAGTTTTTGAGATAGTTGAAGTTGTTCGGTTGGAAACGTTGTAAGTATGGTTTTTATTGTATAAGCACATTGTAAGGTTTTCTCCCATATGGCGTAGAGTTTTCACGCCGGAAATTGTCTTTGTAAGTGTCTTACCAGCCTGACGGGCTACGTTTCTATCCTCATAATTTCATCCCTCATTTTTCCCATCAATAAACGTGTGTTGTCTGAATATAAAAACTACATCACTGGCTTTGTTGAAACTCTCATTGTTTGACAAGTTTTGTTATGTTGGGAGACTGCCAAGTTCAGTTAAGTTGTTGTATCAGTATTATTCTGTGGAGTTGAAAGCCTGGGAGTCTTGTTGGATTTTCTTAAGGTAGATAGAGGTGTATGGTGCAGTTTTACAAAGTGAGGGAGGAAGTGAGCAAGGTGAGAAAAAAAACGAATATAAAGTATGAGAATGTATAAATGAAAAACATACAACATCCGATATTTCGCGTGAGAATTATTCGAGGATTTTCTTAGTGCTAACAGAGAAAATTAGGTTGTCTTATAGCACCAACAACAAGCAGTAATTTCTAATATGAAAGGAAAATTGTACTCCACAAGAAGATTAACTCTTTATATACTGAGGGTGTTTCTCTCAAAAGACCAAGGGGGGGGGGGGGTAAATTTCACAATGTGGAATGGGATGGTTGTCACATTTAAAAGAATGACAAAGGCATAATCTGATTTATAGTATCATATATTATACATTATTTTAAAGAAGAACAAATGTATTTTGTTTTTCTAATAAAATGTTTAGCATGTTGTTAGTATACAACAACAACAACAACAAAAGAGCTAAGAACCGAGAAGAAAGAATGGAACATGAAGAACTTGGAATAATGTTTTTTTCACTTACCCATCAAGTTAATCCACTGTAGTTAGTCATATAGTTCCATAATGAATAAAAATGTACACAAACAACTTTTTCTTCTCATATCCTCCAAAATTTACATGAAAACATACACTAATTATACATTTACAGTAAACTAAAAACACCAAGTTTATAGGTAATATTTACATGAAAACAAGTGGGCGGGCGGCGACTAATATTTTTACCAGAAAACAGGCCATTGTGTGCTTTTTTTAATTTGAAGCATTCTACAACATTTAATTTGTTAAATTACACAATCTCCAGTATTACTTACTGTGATATTACAGCTAGTACTAGCAAAAAGTTGAGAAGTAGTATTACCAGCTAGCCTTCGGCGGAGTTGTGAGCTGTCTAATTTGTACCTGCCATCAGCTAGCCTTCGGCGGAGTTGTGAGCTGTCTGCTTTGTACCTGCCATCAGCTAGCCTTCGGCGGAGTTGTGAGCTGTCTGCTTTGTACGTGCCATCTTTCATTGTTCATCGGGTTGACGGTTGATGATGATGAAACAGTATTTTATTTCTGGTGAAATAAGTTTTTCTCTCGGAAACAAAAACAAAAATGCTCCGAAATGAAAAAAAAAGTATTTTCCCTGTTTTCTCAAACAGAAAAATAAGGGGGTTTCTTCCAGTAACGAGCGAAGTCGACTGATAATAAAAACACATCTCCACATTACACAAAAGAATATCAAAATCTGACATAGAATTATAACACCTGCACTCAGTTATGATAATTCATTACCCTTCATAACATAATCACTAACAAAATATTTACCTAAGTGGATCGGGATTGATCGAGGGAGCCAACAGCACAGCTTGCATTCATCCACATCACATAATAGCAAACCCATACTAACCTAACACACACTGGTTCCCATCGGACGAATAATGTTTCTCATTCGCGCTTGAACAATAACATGGCTCCCCCGATCACTGGCCCCATACGTGCTCATCTTACCAAAATCTCGACCGATTAAAATTCTCTCGTGCATCTCTATAAATTGACCAGTAAATGACCCATTATTCCTAATTTTAGGGATGTCAACCAACACAGGTAACTATGAGCTTATCTATTTCCTACACACTGCCCCCAGTGTTGTTTACAATATGTGTGTGTAATGAATACAACAGATTATACATATCTTATCTTATATCTTATCTTATATCTTATCTTATATCTTATCTTATCTTATATCCTTCCAGTGCCGCTAAACGTCACATAGGGCTCGCAAGGTAGTTCGCCAATTTTTCCAGTTTTCGGCGAGTTTTTCAACCTCATCAAGGGATTTTATGGCTATTAATTTGGCTTCGCTTAACAATGTCCTCTTTAGAGTTTCATGTGGTCTGCCTTTTTTTTCGAGTGTTCCACTTGATAGCTTATTTTGGCATTCTCTGATCGTTTTTTCTTATCAAGTGACTAACATATATCCATCTCCTTTTCCTGATCACCGATGAGACTGGTTGTTGTACATAGACATGGTACTATTACTATAGATCTTAAGATATGTCCATAGGTGTTTAACTCCTTTTGTGACCAGCGCAAATTTTTGCTGAAGTTCTCTCTGTCTGATGCTAGCCATGATCTGTACTGTCTGTCCGTCGGATGGGGAAAGTTATGTGCTACAAACACAACATGCTGCTGCTTACTGTTGTTGGTAAATGTCAGGTTATTTGTTGACTCAGGGTTGCTGCCCTTGTTTTGTTGACTCAACGTTGCGTGTGAATATATTAGTTACTCAGGGCGCTTTGTGCTTAATACAGCCTTGACCTCTATATGACTGACCGTCAGATCAGGTGATTCTCAGCCACAAGTTTTTCTACCGTAACCACGTTCATTGCCTCCTCTATAATTAACCGTGAAAATCTCAGTAAATCTTTCCTCACAAGGAATAAACGTTTGCTTCAAAGAAAAAAAATGTCAGAGCGTACATGATCTTTTATCTCTCCATGAGCTCCTTTCATACCTCTCCTTCCTCCACCTAATCCACGTAATTTTACAGCGCCATTCCTCGTCCACTGTCCATGATTTAACTCTTTACGTCCACAACGTCATGTGATACGCTGTACTGCTGGTTCGATTCTTTGATTCTGGTGATTCGTGATCTTACGTGGATGGAATTTCCCACGTGCGATGGGCTCCCTATCTGGCTTCTTCCTACATTACTTAATCCTGCATCACTTAATCCTCTAATTACTTAATCCTACATTACTTCTCGTTACATTCTGTTCCGATGATGTTAAAGTCATCAAGAGTGATCATGTCACTGAATTTGTAACGTATAACAAAATCAGTCACCTCCGTGAAGTGATAGTACCACATTGTTGCATTTGGATTACCACCACAAATACATAAATAAATAAATAAATATTGTAATTGGTACTGAATGAAAACCAAAGAAGTAGAAATATTAGAGGTTCTGTAATTTTACTGAAACTGCAGTTACATGTATAAGATAAGTGGTAAAAGAAAAAATATAAAGAAAAGTGGTTAAAGAACATTATAAAGAAAAACGGTTAAAGAAGAACATTATAAAGAAAAGTGGTTAAAGAAAAAATATGAAGAAAAATGGTTAAAGAAAAAATATAAAGAAAAACGGTTAAAGAAAAAATATGAAGAAAAATGATTAAAGAAAAAATATAAAGAAAAACGGTTAAAGAAAAAATATAAAGAAAAACGGTTAAAGAAAAAATATGAAGAAAAATGGTTAAAGAAAAAAAATTATAAAGAAAAATGGTTAAACAAAAAAACAATTTGTTAATGGTTAAAGAAACAATTATAAAGAACAGTGGATAAACAAAAATGTATAAAGAAAAGTGGTTAAATAAAAATTATAAAGAAAAGTGCTTAAAGAAAAAAATTATAAATAAAAGTGATTAAAGAAAAAGTTATAAAGAAAAGTGGTTAAAGAAAAACATATGATAAAGAAAAGAGGTTAAAGAAAAACATATGATATAGAAAAGTGGTTAAAGAAAAACATATGATAAAGAAAAGTGGTTAAAGAAAAACATATGATAAAGAAAAGAGGTTAAAGAAAAACATATGATAAAGAAAAGTGGTTAAAGAAAAACATATGATAAAGAAAAGAGGTTAAAGAAAAACATATGATAAAGAAAAGTGGTTAAAGAAAAACATATGATAAAGAAAAGAGGTTAAAGAAAAACTATGATGATGAAAATTGGTTAAAACATTATAAAGACAAGAGATTAAAGAAAATTATAAAGAAAAGTGTTTAAAGAATCGTCCTCTATCATCCTACATATAACATTGAAATCTCCATGGAAACCTAATACGATTTTTTATTGAAAATATTAAAATGTTTGTTTAAAGTTGCAGTTATTAATTCTACATATCTCCTTTATACGGCAAAATATAGAACTATAATTACATGAATCAACATCTACACTGAGTTAAAGTAAAAATGTATATTTTACCATGTTGGACTTCCATCTGACTGTGTAATGTCACAATGTCAGGGCTCAACGGATATTTTAGATGTGTAGTTGGCAGAAGAGAAGACATGTAAGAAGGTGGCGCGATATTTACTGCTCATATGAAGGTAAAGAAAAATGTTTACAGAAGAATTTATAGACTCAAGGACAAAGCTGAATCCTCCAATCATAATGATTATGTTCCTGTACTTCCCATCTAGTGACAGCTCGGGCACCACAGACATGGCAATGAAGAGAATACTGAATGGGATGAAGCAAATAATGAAAAGTGTGGAGATCATGACAACCATCTTCGCAACCTTTTGGTGTTTGGATGAAATGTTGTCTGCTTGTGCGCTTGCGCTAGACTTCATTCGCCATTTTGTTTTCTGCTGAAGTTTAAAGATCAGAGTTGCTGTGCACATGATGATGATGACGAATGCGCTGAAGGGAATGAAGGCGTTGTTGACGGCAAAGGCAACTCTTTCCACGCTGGCTCGATCGGTGCTGACCACCAGTCCAAAGATAGTTCTATTTTTGAGGGGCACAAACTTCAAGCCAAGTTTGTTGACCGCGTAGATAGGAGCTACACTTGTCCACAGAATGATGAAAACAGAGATAATAATGACAGAGGCGCGCTTTGGAGTGACGAGTCGTTTGATCTGAAAATAGGGGAGAAACCAGAAGGATAGAAATAAGTTCCAAATTTCACGACTGTGTTGAATTAAAGAAAGTAGAAAATATAGAAGAAAAAAGTAGATAACAGCCCAGCAGAACAAGTTTCACATGTCAGTGTAACGAATCTGTCTAATACAAAATAGCGTAGACAATATCACTGTTTCGGCGAGTCTTTCAACCTTATCAAGGGGTTTTATGCCTGTTAATTTGACCTCTCTTAACAATGTCCTCTTCAGAGTTTCACGCGGTCTGCCTCTTTTTCTCTGGCCTGTTGTGTTCCACTTGATAGCTTGTTTTGGGATTCTATGATCGTTTCTTCTCATCACGTGACCAACATATGTTCATCTCCTTTTCCTGATCACCCATGAGACTGGTTGTTGTTCTGTCTTATCTCTGCATTGTTTCATTTGATGCCGAGTATTTTCCGAGTTGTTTTTCAGCTTTCACGTGCATAAATGAGGGTGGAAATTACATTTGAATTGAATAGTCTTAACTTGGTTTTTGTGCTTATAACTTTTGAATTCCATATGTTCTCAAGATTCTTGAAGATCGATGCGCTTTTGCAATTCTAATTCTAACTTCCTTTCTGGTGTCACCATCCTGGTCTATGTAGCTGCCAAGGTATGCAAATTGATTGACTTCTTCACCACCTGTCCATTCTAAGCGTATTTTTCTATTTTAATTAATGGGAAATTTCATTATTTTTGTTTTGTCCTTGTTAATTCCAAGTCCTATTTTGCTAGCCAGTGAAGACAGGCTATCTGTTTTTTCTTACATGGAATTCACATTGTTACTGATAAGAGTTATGTCATCAGCAAAATTAATATCTTCTAGTTGTGTCTCATGTACCCAGACAATACCTGTGTTACCTCTGCAGCATTGTTTCATTATGAAGTCTGTTGTAATCCCAAAAAGTACGGGAGACAGTATGCATCCTTGTTTCACACTTGTTTCAATCTGGAAACATTCACTCATCCCTTCTTCTGTTTTAGCTGCACAAACATATTCATTGTAGAAGTCCTTAATGATGTTGACAGTTTTGGATGATATTCCACATAAACTTAAAATTCTCCATAATGAATCTCTGTGTATGCTATCAAATGCCTTTTTTAAAGTCGATGAAGTTCAGTATTAATGGTTTCTGCTTTTTAATATGTTCTTCAAGTATTATTCTTAGAGTAAGATCTGGTCGAGACAGATTCTCCCTTTTCGAAATCCTGCTTGTTCTTCTCTCATTGCGGTGTCCAATATATCTTTAAGTCTATTCAAAATGACCTTGCAAAACACTTTTGACACAATTGATATTAAAGTTACTCCTCTCCAGTTGTTACAGTCACTAAAGTTGCCTTTTTTTGTGGTATTTTAACAATGATTCCTTTTTTCCAATTAGAAGGGACCTTTTCTTCTTTCCAAATCTTATTAAACATTCTCTGTAGTTGTCTCATGTTGTCACTATTGATAGCTTTCAGCATTTCGGGTGTTATTTCATCTTCATCTGCAGCTTTTTTGTTAGCCATTAAATTCACTGCTGTTTCAATTTCATGCAATTTAATTTCATCTAGGTTGACATTTAGTTGTGGGGCTGGTAAGTCGGTTTCAAGGTTTAACAATTCTTTTGGTTGTGGTCGATTAAGTATTTCTTGGAAGTGTTCAACCCATCTTTGCTTTTGGTCTTTACTTGATGTTAATAGGGTTCCAGTTTTCTATTTGGTTTTTTCAGTCCAGCACTTGCTTTTGCTGCTGTGATTATGGCTGTGCTGTAAGAATTCCTTAATTCATCTATACCTATCTCCTCAACTTCACTGGGTGTTTTGGAATGATTGGCAAGTTCCTGATTGAAATTACTGTTATTATTTTCTTCTTGTAGGCTGTGGCTGTTTATCTCTCTGTGTATTGAATTCTTGTGTTGGCTTTTCAGTTTTAATTTTATTTTCCCTATGCACAGGTTGTGATCACTGTTAACATCTGCGCCCCTATAAGCCCTTACATCTATGTGAGATGTTCTGTATTGCTTTCTAATAAAAAAAAATGATCTATCTGGTTTCTAGTTCTATCATCTGGAGATATCCACGTTGTTTTATGTATCTCTTTATGTGGGAATATTGTGCCTCCAATGACCATGCCCTCTGTTAGACATATTTCAAATAATCTTTCTCCGTTCTGATTAACCATGTCAATTCCTTCTTTCCCCATTACTTTTTCAACGTCGGTATTATCTTTCCCTACCTTAGCGTTGAAGTCCTCCATAGCAATTAGGATGTCGTGTTTAGGGACTTTGCTGATGATTTGTTGTAGTTGGTGGTATAAGTCGTCTTTCACCTCATCATCTGCATCGTTCGTGGGTGCATAACATTGTATTATTGTCGTTCTTCCGTGTCTTAGGTTGTATCGTGCCTTTAGTATACTACTGTTCACTGGTTCCCATTCTACAAGGCTCTTTGCTGCTACATTTGACATAATAATACCTACCCCCTCCTGGTGTTTCCCATCCTCTCTACCTGAATGTATTATTAACTTAGGGTTTTCCGCCGATCTTTTACCTGCTTCTGGCCATCGCATCTCGCTGACGCCCAGTATGTCTAGATGGTATCTCTCCATTTCATTGATGACCTGAATAGTTTTTGTTGGTGCTGCCATCGTTCTTACGTTCCAAAATCCAATCTTTGTCACATGTTTGGGGCCGACGAATGAGCTCCTCGGAGTTGGCATCCTGATGCTCGGTTGGTTTCTCTGCGAGTTTCCGTAACGATATTTTTTTCCCATCTGGAGTCGCCTCTAGATAGGTCCCAGGATAAGGTTTTTAGCCGTATGCCCAACTCCCGGTGCATGATATGTAACAGATTAAGCGGAATTCTGCTGATTTCTGCATGCCGGCGAGAGTGTTAAAAAAAGAAAACGTCCGCCATCTTGCACGTCACACCTATGTGATGTTTAACGGCACGGGAAGGATATAAGATATAAGAATATCACTGTTTACAAAGTCTGGATTATCCTGTATAATCTGTATAAAATATCACAGCAGAAGAATGTGAAACATCAGTTTTACAAAAGTTTAAAGTGTCAATGGAGACAAAGTACAATATTGAAAAGAGAAACCGTAAGCCAGGAGATATATATATATAGATATATAAAACAAGAGTAGAGAAAGTATACAACAGAGTAGAGAAGGCTAAAAATACAAACTAGGAACAAATCACGGAGTCAAACTTCACATTGTACAATATTTACAGTTTTGTAAAATACTGAAACTTAGCGAACATGAAAACATAAAAATAACCTTACAGCAATGTAAAGTTGAAAGAAAAGAAAATATGACACATATTATTTTCGCACATAATTCGCGTACCGTCTGAGAATACTCCATCAACAATTCATGTGATAAAATTTACATGCTATCAGTACAGCCATAACTCACACTCTTTTACTTGTAAATATGTCGTCTGTTTTATATCTGGGCCCTTTGTTTCATCTTAGATCTTTTTTTCAGTTGTGGTCTGTTTTTCATCTGTGATCGGTTTAAAACTTGGGATCTCTTTTAAATTTATGGTGTGCATTGAATCTGTGGTCGGTTTTAAATCTGTAGTCTCATTTTTGTGGTGTGCATTGAACCTGTAACCAGTTATAAATCTGTAGTCTGTTTTTAATGCTGCCTCTGTGATAAATCTTAGATTCTTTCTACTTCTGCCTATATGTAAAATCTGCATTATATCTTCGATCTGCCTTAAACTTTATATCCGTGTTTAAATCTCGCTACTATGCTATATATCTGGACTAGTTTAAATCTATCCCCCGTATTATATCTTCGATCTGTCTTAAACTTTATATCCCTGTTTAAATCTCGCTTCTGTGCTAAATATTTGGACTAGTTTAAATCTCTTCTCTGTGTTATATCTTCGATCTGTTTTAAATCTTGGGTCTGTTTAAAATCTTGGATCCGTTTTAAATCCTGGGTCTGTTTTAAATCTTGGGTCTGTTTTAAATCCTGGTTCTCTTTTAAATGCATAAAAAGTATTGACTCTGTTTTAGAGAAGAGTATACCGCACTTCAGAATTGTTCAGCTTATTCAGTAAATTTTCAAAACTATGAAAAACGTATGAGCCAAACCTTCAGTGGTGCAACTATACAAAGACATCGCTCCATAGTTATGATGGCCGTGATCCAGCCAGAGATGCGAGCGAACGTGTTGTGTGGCCAGGCACTTATCAGATACTGAAGTTCGATGGGATCGAAGGGTAGGTCCGTGTGGCTGAATGCTGGAGTGTAACAGATGTTTGTCCACAACAAAGTCATTAGACTGGCTAGGTCCGCAACTGTTAAACCTAGAAGTGAATAAACAAACATATAAGTGAAAAAAATAAACCTAGAAGTGAACAAACAAACAAATAAGTGAAAAAAATAAACATAGAAGTGAACAAACAAACATAGTAGTAAAAAAAGCATAAACAAACAAAGATATGCTTACAAAAAGATACATACGAATGAACACATATACAAATGAAAAAGCAGACACAGAAGTGAACAAACAGACATAGAAGAGAATAAATAGACATAGAACTGAATAAACAGACGTGGAGGCGAATAAAAAGACATAGAACTGAATAAATAGACATAGAAGTGAATAAACAGACGTGGAGGCGAATAAACAGACATAGAAGTGAATAAGCAGACGTGGAGGCGAATAAACAGACATAGAAGTGAATAAACAGACATAGAGGCAAATAAACATACATAGAACTGAATAAACAGACGTGGAGGCGAATAAAAGACATAGAAGTGAATAAACAGACGTGGAGGCAAATAAACATACATAGAAATGAACAAACAGACGTGGAGGCGAATAAAAGACATAGAACTGAATAAACAGACGTGGATGAGAATAAAAGACATAGAACTGAATAAACAGAGGTGGAGGCGAATAAACAGACATAGAACTGAATAAACAGACGTGGATGAGAATAAAAGACATAGAACTGAATAAACAGAGGTGGAGGCGAATAAACACACATAGAACTGAATAAACAGACGTGGAGGCGAATAAAAGACATAGAACTGAAAAAAAACAGACGTGGAGGCGAATAAACAGACATAGAACTGAATAAACAGACTTGGAGGCGAATAAACAGACATTGAACTAAATAAACAGAAATGGAAGCGAATAAACAGACATAGAAGTGAATAAACAGACGTAGAGGCGAATAAAGAGACATATAAGTGAATAAACAGACGTGGAGGCGAATAAACAGACATAGAAGTGAATAAACAGACGTGGAGGCGAATAAACTGACGTGGATGCGAATAAACAGACATAGAAGTGAATAAACAGACGTGGAGGCGAATAAACAGACATTGAACTGAATAAACAGAAATGGAGACGAATAAATAGACATAGAAGTGAATAAACAGATGTGGAGACGAATAAACAGACATAGAACTGAATAAACAGACGTGGAGGCGAATAAACAGACTTGGAGGCGAATAAACAGACATAGAAGTGAATAAATAGACGTGGAGGCGAATAAACAGACATTGAACTGAATGAACAGACGTGGAGGCGAATAAACAATCGTGGAGGCGAGTAAACAGACGTGGAGGCGAATAAACAGTCGTGGAGGCGAGTAAACAGACGTGGAGGCGAATAAACAGACATAGAAGTGAATAAGCAGACAAAGAAATAATAAACGAAAATAAAAAAAAATTAAAAATGCTGGAGTGTGGACAGATTTGGTCTCTAACTTGTGGACAGATTTGATCTCTAACTTGATCTAGCACTCATAATAAGAGTCTCCCAGTTTTTTTAAAATTTATTTTAATCTTTCCATTACAAGCTGCTCTTCTAAAATTGTTATAATCAAAAGTGACGCAGTCAAAGGCCCTCAGTCCAGGTCTCACATCTCGTAAATATAAACCTCGTAATCCTCGAAACTAGCTCGTACTCATTCCAGGCCGCAGCAACAAACACGGGCCTTCATCTCCTGCAGACGGGGAGGTTTACATGACCCAGTGGATGTTGTGACAGTAGGGGGTCCAGGATGTTGTGACAGTAGGGAGTCCCGGATGTTGTGACTGTAGGGAGTCCCGGATGTTGTGACAGTACGGAGTCCCTTTGTCAAGCCTCAAGTTCCAGTAATACGCTTTAAGTCAAACTTCAGGTAATTGAGCTATCAACATACATAACCTAATAGCGTCAATCTGTATGTGTGCTATAATTTTTTTCCCATATATATCAAGTATATTGAAGTAAAATTCCATATATATATATATATATGTGTGTGTGTGTGTGTGTGTGAATGTGTGTATGTAGTTCTTTCAATATCGCTATTAATATATCCATTTTCCTAACACACCAGAAAATCTTTCATAAAATGAATGTGGTTTACAATATTATAAATGATTTGATCAGTTTTGTCAGCATCAGAGTGTGTGGGATTTGATCCTGTCAATATCAGAGCGTGTGGGATTAGATCTTGTCAACATCAGAGCGTGTGGGATTTGATCAGTTTTGTCAACATCAGAGCGTGTGGGATTTGATCTTGTCAACATCAGAGAGTGTGGGATTTGATCAGTTTTGTCAACATCAGAGCGTGTGGTATTTGATCAGTTTTGTCAACATCAGAGTGTGTGGGATTTGATCAGTTTTGTCAACATCAGAGCGTGTGGGATTTGATCTTGTCAACATCAGAGAGGTTGGGATTTGATCTTGTCAACATCAGAGATTGTGGGATTTGATCTTGTCAACATCAGAGCGTGTGGGATTTGATCAGTTTTGTCAACATCAGAGCATGTGAGATTTGATCTTGTCACCATCAGAGCGGATGGGATCTGATCTTGTCAACATCAGAGATTGTGGGATTTGATCTTGTCAACATCAGAGCGTGTGGGATTTGATCAGTTTTGTCAACATCAGAGCGTGTGGGATTTGATCTTGTCAACATCAGAGCGTGCGGGATTTGATCTTGTCAACATCAGAGCGTGTGGGATTTGATCAGTTCTGTCAACATCAGAGCGTGTGGGATCTGATCTTGTCAACATTAGAGCATGTGGGATGTGAACTTGTCAACATCAGAGCATGTGGGATTTGACCATGTCAACATCAGAGCATGTGGGATTTGATCTTGTCAACATCAGAGTATGTGGGATTTGATTTTGTTAACATCAGAACGTGTGGGATTTGATTTTGTCAATATCAGAGATTGTGGGATTTGATCTTGTCAACATCAGAGTATGTGGGATTTGATCTTGTCAACATCAGAGTATGTGGGATTTGATCTTGCCAGCATCAGAGTATGTAGGATTTGATCTTGTCAACATCAGAGTACGTGGGATTTGATCTTGTCAATATCTGAGTATGTGGGATTTGATCTTTTCAACATCAGAGTATGTGGGATTTGATCTTGTCAACATCATAGCGGGTGGTATTTGATCTTGTCAACATCAGAGCGGGTAGGATTTGATCTTGTCAACATCAGAGTATGTAGGATTTGATCTTGTCAACATCAGAGCGGGTGGGATTTGATCTTGTCAACATCAGAGTATGTGGGATTTGATCTTGTCAACATCATAGCGGGTGAGATTTGATCTTGTCAACATCATAGCATGTGGAACGAGGAAACTTCTTGTTTTGTTACAGCTATAAAATAACCACACACTATAGATCATGCAAATATCTTCACCCGTGGGGATTCGAAGCCAGTTATATATATTGAAATTTACGGATGGGGAATACTGGTAAATATATTCACAGTTAAGGATGGCGAAGACTGTTCAATATATTCAGAATTAGAGATGACGAAAATTGTTAAATATATGCAGAATTAGAGATGACGAATATTGTTTCCATTTTTCATACTTCCAAATTTAGAAGTGTCAGTTTGACTCTTCTGAGAATAAACACTACCTTGCACAAGGTATGCGCAGTTCTCCAAGTGATAAAACCTAAACCAGATAAACAACCTACCAGTAGGTGAGACTTCATATACTCAAAAGATGTTTGGTTAACATGGCAATACTCAGCTGTAGAAGGTGGAACTTGCAAAGATGGCTAGACTCCAGAAGTTCAAGCAGCTTACTATAATCTATTCCTTATCTCTCACGGTGATTATAGAGAGGACTAGACTCCAGAAGTTCAAGCAGCTTACTATAATCTATTCCCTATCTGACACGGTGATTATAGAGAAGGCTAGACTCCAGAAGTTCAAGCAGCTTACTATAATCTATTCCTTATCTGACACGGTGATTATAGAGAGGACTAGACTACAGAAGTTCGAGCACCTTTCAATAATATATTCCCTATCTGACCCGGTTATTATCTAGAGGACTAGGCTCCAGAAGTTCAAGCAGCTTACTATACTCTATTCCCTATCTGACCCGGTGATTATAGAGAGGACTAGACTACAGAAGTTCAAGCAGCTTAATCTATTCCCTATCTGACCCGGTTATTATAGAGAGGACTAGATTCCAGAAATTCAAGCAGCTTACTATAATCTATTCCCTATCTGACACGGTGATTATAGAGAGGACTAGACTACAGAAGTTCAAGCAGCTTACTATAATCTATTCCCTATCCCTCACGGTGATTATAGAGAGGACTAGACTACAGAAGTTCAAGCAGCTTACTATACTCTATTACCTGTCTGACACGGTGATTATAGAGAGGACTAGACTCCAGAGGTTCAAGCAGCTTACTATAATCTATTCCCTATCCCTCACGGTGATTATAGAGAGGACTAGACTACAGAAGTTCAAGCAGCTTACTATAATCTATTCCCTATCTGACACGGTGATTATAGAGAGGACTAGACTACAGAAGTTCAAGCAGCTTACTATAATCTATTCCCTATCTCTCCCAGCGATGTCTCAACCTTATCATGGAAGTACCATTGAAGAAGAACCTGCAGTCCACGACCTCAGGAGAAGAAGAAGATCTTGTAAACTGTCATGTGACCAATTTTGTACTTGTACGATTTACAATAATAGCTAGTTGTACTTATACGATTTACAATAATAGCTAGTTGTACGATTTACAATAATACCTAGTTGTACTTGTACGATTACAATAATACCTAGTTGTACTTGTACGATTTACAATAATACCTAGTTGTACTTGTACGATTTACAATAATACCTAGTTGTACTTGTACGATGTACAATACCTAGTTGTACTTGTAGGATTTACACTACCTAGAAGGCTAACGTTGACTGAGTCCTTAAAACCTTGCTTGACAAAACAGATGATATTGATGATGTTGGTCCCAATGCCAAAAATATCAATTAACTGGCACAGGACAGTAAAGATAACCCACTGAAAGATTAAAACTACTCTTGCACTGACACTACTATCATGTGGCGTACTCACAGCAGCGGCGCCTAACGTGACGAAAGCTGTGTCTGACATGTTTGTATCTTTTTGCATTTTGGAGAGAATCATATTAGCAACAAAATATCACATACGTTTGTAAAAAAACTTATATTAATAGTATATGTTAATATTTTTGTATATTTTTATAAATATTATCCAAACGTTGCCCCAGTGACCTTGGCTGTCATGAAAACAACTTCTCTATTGTTGGCAGGACATGCTACAGAACTGTTGGAAACATTTGAAACATTTTCGTTACAGAGACAAGAAAATTGCGATCAAATTTCGTGTCACTAAAGAATTAGACTTGTTTTTTTCAGTCTTTAAAAAAAATTCTTATCCTATTCATTTAATGCAGACACACGTTTCTTACAGAACAAAGAAAATGAAACATACATTTCTGTATGATGAAATATACGCGTTTTGTATCTACGTATGTTATAACATTCACAAGATTCAAACTGTTTTTTTTTCATAAGGTAAAGGTAACCCTGTTGTGCCATAAAGGCACACGGGGGATATGGAGTTAGTGGCCATATTTTCCTTGACCTGTCGACACACTACAGGGTGATGTTGTCAGACCAGGCCGGCCGCTTTTCTTCCCTAACTCCAGAAGAAGTCAGGTACCAATTTCTACAGTTGTATAACTGGGACCCCTCCGGCAAGGATTGAAAAACCAGACCTTTGCCATGAGAGACTAGTGCACTAACCACTTCACCACTCGGAAACCTTTCTCTTCATAGTCATCTCTTATCATAATCATCTCTTATAATAGTCATCTCTTATCATAGTCATCTCTTATCATAATCATCTCTTATGGACTTTTCATTTTCTATTCTCCTCATTTCACAAATAGTTTCGTTAAGTTGTGTCTGACAATTATATAACGTACATTTGTTTTTCTTTTGCTTTTCCAGAGACTTTGTTTTAGCTCTTTTTAAACTACTCATTAATTCAAAATACTGTATTTGTTTACTGATATATTAAATACTAATCATAGAATTAGACAGTTGGAAATATACTAATCATAGAATTAGACTGTTGGAAATATACTAATCACAGAATTACACTGTTAGAAATATACTAATCATAGAATTAGACTGTTAGAAATATACTAATCATAGAATTAGACTGTTAGAAATATACTAACCATAGAATTAGACTGTTAGAAATATACTAATCATAGAATTAGACTGTTAGAAATATACTAATCATAGAATTAGACTGTTAGAAATATACTAATCATAGAATTAGGCTGTTAGAAATATACTAATCATAGAATTAGGCTGTTAGAAATAAACTAATCATAGAATTAGGCTGGTAGGAATATACTAATCATAGAATTAGGCTGTTAGAATTATACTAATCATAGAATTAGGCTGTTAGAAATATACTAATCATAGAATTAGGCTGTTAGAAATATACTAATCATAGAATTGGGCTGTTAGAAATATACTAATCATAGAATTAGGCTGTTAGAAATCTACTAATCATAGAATTAGACTGTTAGAAATATACTAATCAGAGAATTAGACTGTTAGAAATATATTAAATACTAATCATACAATTAGACTGTTAGAAATATATTAAAAACTAATCATACAATTAGACTGTTAGAAATATACTAAATACTAATCATACAATTAGACTGTTAGAAATATATTAAATATTAATCATACAATTAGAGAGTTAGAAATATACTAAATACTAATCATAGAATTAGACTGTTAGAAATATATTAAATACTAATCATAGAATTAGACAGTTAGAAATATACTAAATACTAATCATAGAATTAGACTGTTAGAAATATATTAAATACTAATCATAGAATTAGACTGTTAGAAATATACTAAATACTAATCATAGAATTAGACTGTTAGAAATATATTAAATACTAATCATAGAATTAGACTGTTAGAAATATATTAAATACTTAGATGATAATATCAATCTGGGATACATGAATTATTGGAATAATTAATGAGAAATATTAGTAGCATCATTATGAAGTTAGTGTAAAATGTAATATTGAATATGCTAGCTGTTAAAAAATGCAGTGCCGTTTTCTGAGGAAAACGTCAAATGAAAGATATGGCAAATTTATATGACTTGTCCGTTTAACTCCAAATTTCTCATCTCATATTATATTCAGAAGAAACCATCAGTTTTTTTCTAACATACTATCGATTAAATTCTCGATGTTTCTGGCAGAATACAGGCTACCACTATAGCAGACAACGTTGAAAGTAATATTTCCACAAGCCTACAATAATTTGTAAAGTTAATGTTGGAAATTAGTTAAAATTAATATCAGCAGACCTTGGCATTTAACCATTTTCTCAAGGAGAGAGAGGAGCTGTGGAGAAGCTAATAACTATAATTTGCCTGGAGTTTTCTATTGTGGCCTACCTGAAGTTTATAAGACCACGTGGGCTCGTATTAGCGGCAACACAATTAAGTTGTATTTTTAAAGTTGCGTTTTAAAGTTGCATTTTAAAGTTATATTAAGACCTGAAGAATCTCGCAAAGTACTAACTAACGTGTAAAATTCTGAGTATAATCTGGAAGGTATGACCACAATTGCATAGGACGCTCTAAATCTTACAGACATACGTTAAATGTTAAAATATGTTAAATGTTAAAATACGTTAAATGTTAAAACTATTTACAACTGTAACTGTAACTATAAAAAAGGGGCCTAGCTCTATTGCTGGTTCTGGGGAAAGGCTTCATTACACTCGGGGCCCACCTATACGTGTTCGGCCCTTGATATCAGGGTTTCGCTCAGTTTTTAGTGAGATGACTCCAATGTTGTGTTGCCTATGTGTTGTCCATGATCTAGCATTTAGTTGTGATTTGCAACCACTGCCCTTGGCTACATGTATGCATTAAGTCGTATGCGATAGGCACTCTGAAGGAAGTTGCTTTGCATTTGTTCATCGAGGCTTTGCTTGATGGATTTATACAGATACGTTTGTTCATTTTGATGAGGCCCTCTGGTTCGGCCCTTGCTGCTAGCTGGTCGGCTTTGATGTTTTCGGCTGGACAGTATATCCATGTGATGTGTTTGATGTGGGATTTATTAATTATTTCTTGCCATTCACTTCTAATGTGTTTTTTTTTGTTCCACTTTCTTTAATAGATTTGTAGACTTGGTGATGATGCTGATGCTGTGCGTTTTCTTTGTCATCACCGATTTTAATGCTAGCGTGATGACCTCTATTTCTATGCGCATACCTGAGCAGGTGTTTGTATAAAGCTTCAGCCACGAGTTTCAGTGTTTTACCTCCTCGATATGCTGAAAAACCCCACCTCTTCTACTTCTCCTACTCACTGGTCTGTCTGTGTAAATGACTGCGTCTTCAGGAGTTGTATGTTTTTTAATGAGTTCGTTTATGTCCTCTTGTCTTTTCCCCTCCACCCATTTTCCACATTTTATGAAAGGTTTCTGTGTAGTTCAGTGAGACTTTGATGGGCATCGCTGCAAGTAATTCATTCAGGTTCGGTTGAGACGTGTTGTAGATCAGTAACTTTGCTTACTGAGTTTCCTGCTTTTGCCATCCAAGATTTGCCTCGTTTTTATTCTTGATCCTTTGATCATGTGAAAATTATTATTGAGTGGGTGGGTTTTACTGTTGTTGATTTGGAGGTATTCCTTTACTTGGGCACATTTGTGGCGGGTTTGTATACTAGGAAGATTCAATATCTATATCATTGCCACCGTGAATGAGACTTTGGTATAGCCCAAAATGAATCTCATAGTCTCGTTTTGTTCTCGTTCGTTTGGTTATCTGCGCTTTAGACAGCGGTAATAAACCCAGACAGTAGTCTATTCTGGGTAGGACATTAGCGTGAACAGGTGCTTTGCGGAAGTTGTAGGTATGCTAAGGTTTTGTTGACAGTTAGTCCCTGTCTTGCCTTAAATGCCGTTTTTTCTCTATGTTTGGTGAATGATAAGGTTCTGTCCAAGTTAATCCCTAGGTATTTCAAATTATGGCATCTTTCAGTGGGGGTATTTCCATAAGAAATCTCTGGCATAATATCTTTGCCGGTTCTGTTGTTCAGTGAGAACCAAAGGGTTTTTGCTTTCATTGATTTTATTAATACTTCGTAGCCAGTGCACCACCTGGTGATGGTGTTTGCTTTGCTCTTGGATTTTATTTATGATAGGTTGGTTATTTTTGCCATGTGAATATAGTAAAACATCATAACATTGTCAATAAAAGTTAATAGTTTGCATGCTGATGATTTATGTAGTTTGGCAAGGCCCGTCGAGTAGATGTTAATTAAGACTGGGGAGAGCGAAGACCCCTGGGGCAGCCCTGGGTATATCTGGGTTGGTTGGGAGGTCCGTGTTCTACATTTTAGCGCTACTGTTCTGTTGAAAAGTGCGTTCGCTGTTCACTTGATGATCCATGTTTATAACCTCATTTCAAGAATAACTGTTAGTAGCATGCAGTAGTCTACACAAGTGTAAGAGTCTTCTAAATCTAATACAACCATCAATGTTTAGTATGGAGTAGTCTACAGAAGTGTAAGAGTCTTATAAATCTAATATAACCATCAATGTTTAGTATGGAGTAGTCTATACGATTGTAAGCGTCTTCTAAATCTAATACAACCATCAATGTTTAGTGTGGAGTAGTCTACACAAGTGTAAGAGTCTTCTAAATCTAATATAACCATCAATGTTTAGTATGGAGTAGTCTATAGAAGTGTAAGAGTCTTCTAAATCTAAAGTAACCATCAATGTTTAGTATGGAGTAGTATATACGATTGTAAGCGACTTCTAAATCTAATACAACCATCAATGTTTAGCGTGGAGTAGTCTACACAAGTGTAAGAGTCTTCTAAATCTAATATAACCATCAATGTTTAGTATGGAGTAGTCTACAGAAGTGTAAGAGTCTTCTAAATCTAAAGTAACCATCAATGTTTAGTATGGAGTTGTCTACAGAAGTGTAAGAGTCTTCTAAATCTAATATAACCATCAATGTTTAGCGTGGAGTAGTCTATACGATTGTAAGCGACTTCTAAATCTAAAGTAACCATCAATGTTTAGTGTGGTGTAGTCTACAGAAGTGTAAGAGTCTTCTAAATCTAATGTAACCATCAATGTTTAGTATGGAGTAGTATATACGATTGTAAGCGACTTCTAAATCTAAAGTAACCATCAATATTTAGCGTGGTGTAGTCTACAGAAGTGTAAGAGTCTTCTAAATCTAAAGTAACCATCAATGTTTAGCGTGGTGTAGTCTACAGAAGTGTAAGAGTCTTCTAAATCTAAAGTAACCATCAATGTTTAGCGTGGTGTAGTCTACAGAAGTGTAAGAGTCTTCTAAATCTACAGTAACCATCAATGTTTAGCGTGGAGTAGTCTATACAATTGTAAGCGACTTCTAAATCTAAAGTAACCATCAATGTTTCCTCTTTTCTTTCGAATGACTCATATATTTTAAATGCTGCGATTGTCATGTTTATTAGTTATCTCGTCCCGGCCGCCATCTTCCCCAAGTTTCAGGTAGTGATAATTTGTTTTCAAGTAACCATGAGATTCTTTTAGCTATTAATTTCTCCTCGATTTTTCCATAATTATTTTGAAGTGTAATATTGCGCTAAGAAGTTAAAATGTTTTTGTTGTTTCCAATTTTGGGGATTGATATGAGGTGACTATGTAAGCAACCGTCTGGTATTTTTCTTATATAGACACTTTGGTTGAAATCGTTGGTTTTTTTCTTGGATGTGACGATTGGTTGCCTGTTTTAAATGTGAGTATAAGATTCATCTGGGCCAGGTGTGCAGTTTCTTGATTACGTTTTAATGCCTTGTACTTCTTCTTTTGTTATTTTTGTTTCATTCGTTTGGTTGTTTATTGTTAATGTTGTTTATTGTTAATGTATATATTTGTTTTAGCACCATCTGCCTTGTTTCCTCGGTTTGCTTGTTGTAGATATCTCTTCAATAATCTTTCATTTTCTTAATTTTGTATTGAACATGACAGCTCATTGCTGTTTTTTTTTTGCGCATGCTGGGATAAATGCTCCAGAATTTGGATAACGATTCTTTTGTTGTTAATTGTTGAGAGAATACCGTCCATCAATTTTTATTTCTTTTTCCTCATATGCTAGATATTTGAAGTGATTGACATATTGTTTCATTTTTCTTTCAAGTTGCTGTTTTTTGCTTTGTATTATTGTGTTGTTGTTGTGTCTGCTGTGTTCCATACTCTAGTATTATTTCTTTTTCTTTCTATGCCTCTTCGATGTCTTTTGTCCGTCATAACAGCAGCTGTGCGTGTTTTTTCTTTGTTGATTTCTTTTTCCTAGCTTTGGTTCTGAGTGTGTCCAGTATCTTGTGATGCTTGGTACATGGAGGTATAAGAAGTTCTTGGTTCTGAGTGTGTTCAGTATCTTGTGATGCTTGGTACATGGAGGTATAAGAAGTTCTTGGTTTATTTTTTTTTCGTGAACTGTGATGGCACACAGAAGATTATCACTACTTTTATATCATAAAACTTTTCATGTTATTGCTGATTTTGCACTTGGGGAGACTAGAATTAGTTCTGAGTCATTTCCCTCTTTTCTTTGTGCTAGTCGTGTTGTGGGTTTTGTGACGATTATTGTCAAATTTCCACCAGATTTGGTGGAGGAAATGTCGTTGTTTTTCATCAGTGAGTGAATTGTTTCCTACGTATATGTTGTATATAATCTAAATGTTGCGTGCTAAAGTTAGTGTTATAGCTTGTACTTCAGTTCTACGTATATGTTGTATATAATCTAAATGTTGCGTGCTAAAGTTAGTGTTATAGCTTGTACTTCAGTCCTACGTATATGTTGTATATAATCTAAATGTTGCTTGCTAAAGTTAGTGTTATAGCTTGTACTTCAGTTCTACGTATATGTTGTATATAATCTAAATGTTGCTTGCTAAAGTTAGTGTTATAGCTTGTACTTCAGTTCTACGTATATGTTGTATATATCTAAATGTTGCTTGCTAAAGTTAGTGTTATAGCTTGTACTTCAGTTCTACGTATATGTTGTATATAATCTAAATGTTGCTTGCTAAAGTTAGTGTTATAGCTTGTACTTCAGTTCTACGTATATGTTGTATATAATCTAAATGTTGCTTGCTAAAGTTAGTGTTATAGCTTGTACTTCAGTTCTACGTATATGTTGTATATAATCTAAATGTTGCTTGCTAAAGTTAGTGTTATAGCTTGTACTTCAGTTCTACGTATATGTTGTATATAATCTAAATGTTGCTTGCTAAAGTTAGTGTTATAGCTTGTACTTCAGTTCTACGTATATGTTGTATATAATCTAAATGTTGCTTGCTAAAGTTAGTGTTATAGCTTGTACTTCAGTTCTACGTATATGTTGTATATAATCTAAATGTTGCTTGCTAAAGTTAGTGTTATAGCTTGTACTTCAGTTCTACGTATGTGTTGTATATAATCTAAATGTTGCGTGCTAAAGTTAGTGTTATAGCTTGTACTTCAGTTCCACTGTTTTAGAATTCATGTGTGTCATGAACTGAGTGCGATCATTTTGGGTTGATAACTATCACAAGTCCGTGTTGAGTTTCTCTCATGGGATGTACATGGCAAATGAAGCCTGAAGTGTCTTTGCTTGTTTCTTGTAGTAATAGAACATCAAAGTCAGCACTTAAACGTTCTAGTTGTGGCCCTCGTTGTTGTGTGCTTCTGCAGTTCCAATATCCATGTTAGAATTTTCTGTCTTAACCTTTCCACTTCTCTTCTCTTCGATCTTTGCCTGCTCTTCTGCTTTTTCTCTTGCTGGCTAGTTTTTCTTTCTTCCTGGTTGTCTGGCTGTTTTTGCTATAATGTTGTAATTTCTGTGTAAGACGCTAACTGCTGTTGCTTGTTTTATTGGCTGGTGTTTGACCTGACCCAGATGTTGTAATTTCTGTGTAAGACGCTAACTGCTGTTGCTTGTTTTATTGGCTGATGTTTGATCTGACCCAGATGTTGTAATTTCTGTGTAACACGCTAACTGCTGTTGCTTGTTTTATTGGCTGGTGTTTGACCTGACCCAGATGTTGTAATTTCTGTGTAAGACGCTAACTGCTGTTGCTTGTTTTATTGACTGGTGTTTGACCTGACCCAGATGTTGTAATTTCTGTGTAAGACGCTAACTGCTGTTGCTTGTTTTATTGGCTGGTGTTTGACCTGACCCAGATAGCGTGTTACTTGTTTTATTGGCTGGTGTTTGACCTGACCCAGATAGCGTGTTGTTTGTTTTATTGGCTGGTGTTTGACCTGACCCAGATGTCGTAATCATTTCAGCTGCACGTGCTCCGTAGCACCAAAAATTCTCTCTTGTTACTTCCCTTAGTTGACCTGGTCTTCTCGATGACACAGTCATGTCGGATGCCCTATGTTTTTTGCTGACTGTGTCATTTTGGCTTTCTTGTTGGTGTTTCCGTCGATACTTAGGTGCGGTTTACTGTTCCTTTAGTGAAGAAATTCTTGATAAATTCGTGTGAAATCACACAAACCACAAAGTAACAATTCATTCACTTTTCCAACGAAAAAAACACATTCCGCACACGAAGCTTGATTGAATCCAACTATTTAGAACAAGAGTGGAAACAGCTTTATTATTTATTTATGTGAACATAGTTACAGCTTTATTGTTTATTTATGTGCTTGTTTATTTATGAGAGCATAATTACAGCTGTGTGCTTGTTGTTTAATAGAACTGTTTCTACTTTTGTTCTAAATATATTTAATATTTTGTTATCAAGCTTTGCAACAGTGGACTTGCGTATATTTATATATTTAGTTGTATCTATACTAATACTCAAAGTATTGATGTGTTACTAAACATATACTCGTATAGACATGCAGACAAAGCCTGCAGACACGGTATTCAGATGTTAATGATATTTTATACGGGACTTTCATTCAACACAAATACCTCGTCGTAAGAAAAAAGACATATAAAACAGTTCTCCAGGTCTCATATTAACAGCTCGCTTTAAAAAAGATGACATATGAAACAGAAAAAGATGACATATAGAAAGTTCTCTAGGTCTCATATTAATGGTGAATTCTGTAGGCCAGTAGTTCTTAACATGTGTTAGGCGATAAGAATTTAAATTATGGCGGAAGTTAGATAAATACGATGTCAAATTAATTCATTGTTATGAAGAGTGAAGCTATGGGTTACGTGTTATTTATTCACTTTCTTGTCTTGCTTTTTGAATTCTATGGTTATTTACTTACATTTACAGCATATAACGTTCAAACAATAAAAACAGCAACTATAACAGCAACAGTAACAGCATTATAACAGCAACTATGACAGCAAATCTAACTGCAGTTGTGCTAAATGAAGAGGTACATTTTATATAAATAGACTGGCAAAGGATATGCAAGAGGAAAAAAAGGTTGGGAACTACTGCTATAGGCTGTTAGAGGAAAGGCCAAAAAAAAAAAATAATAAAATAAATAAAATGAATGCATGAAACGTTCAAATGTGTGATTTATTACATTCTTCAGTTTGCATACATCGGCAGCTACATAGACCAAGATGGTGATGAAGAAGTATCTTTAGGGTGACATATTACTGATATGCCAATACAGCACCAGAAGAAGACGTATAGGAACTGGGACTGTGTTGTACTGTACCGAAAGGGACGGGTACTTGTTAAGGCGGGCCTTGTCGTGTCGTTGTGCTGCCTCTGTGCACGTGGATACCAAATTGCGCATTCATCTTGTCTGGATTAGCTAAACACTATCTCCAGCCATGCTTCTCTTCCAGGATGGTGAAAAAAACTCACGTTAGCAACCAACTGGTACAGACATCAAGCACATCCTGGGGAAACTTGACATGAGGATATTATTCATGGAAATGATGATGATGCTGATGGAAATGACAATAATCTGACCGCCGGCAGGTTACCCCTGCCATGTTAGAATTTTCTGTCTTAACCTTTCCACTTCTCTTCTCTTCGATCTTTGCCTGCTCTTCTGCTTTTTCTCTTGCTGGCTAGTTTTTCTTTCTTCCTGGTTGTCTGGCTGTTTTTGCTATAATGTTGTAATTTCTGTGTAAGACGCTAACTGCTGTTGCTTGTTTTATTGGCTGGTGTTTGACCTGACCCAGATAGCGTGTTACTTGTTTTATTGGCTGGTGTTTGACCTGACCCAGATAGCGTGTTGTTTGTTTTATTGGCTGGTGTTTGACCTGACCCAGATGTCGTAATCATTTCAGCTGCACGTGCTCCGTAGCACCAAAAATTCTCTCTTGTTACTTCCCTTAGTTGACCTGGTCTTCTCGATGACACAGTCATGTCGGATGCCCTATGTTTTTTGCTGACTGTGTCATTTTGGCTTTCTTGTTGGTGTTTCCGTCGATACTTAGGTGCGGTTTACTGTTCCTTTAGTGAAGAAATTCTTGATAAATTCGTGTGAAATCACACAAACCACAAAGTAACAATTCATTCACTTTTCCAACGAAAAAAACACATTCCGCACACGAAGCTTGATTGAATCCAACTATTTAGAACAAGAGTGGAAACAGCTTTATTATTTATTTATGTGAACATAGTTACAGCTTTATTGTTTATTTATGTGCTTGTTTATTTATGAGAGCATAATTACAGCTGTGTGCTTGTTGTTTAATAGAACTGTTTCTACTTTTGTTCTAAATATATTTAATATTTTGTTATCAAGCTTTGCAACAGTGGACTTGCGTATTTATATATTTAGTTTTATCTATACTAATACTCAAAGTATTGATGTGTTACTAAACATGTACTCGTATAGACATGCAGACAAAGCCTGCAGACACGGTATTAAGATGTTAATGATATTTTATACGGGACTTTCATTCAACACAAATACCTCGTCGTAAGAAAAAAGACATATAAAACAGTTCTCCAGGTCTCATATTAACAGCTCGCTTTAAAAAAGATGACATATGAAACAGAAAAAGATGACATATAGAAAGTTCTCTAGGTCTCATATTAATGGTGAATTCTGTAGGCCAGTAGTTCTTAACATGTGTTAGGCGATAAGAATTTAAATTATGGCGGAAGTTAGATAAATACGATGTCAAATTAATTCATTGTTATGAAGAGTGAAGCTATGGGTTACGTGTTATTTATTCACTTTCTTGTCTTGCTTTTTGAATTCTATGGTTATTTACTTACATTTACAGCATATAACGTTCAAACAATAAAAACAGCAACTATAACAGCAACAGTAACAGCATTATAACAGCAACTATGACAGCAAATCTAACTGCAGTTTTGCTAAATGAAGAGGTACATTTTATATAAATAGACTGGCAAAGGATATGCAAGAGGAAAAAAAGGTTGGGAACTACTGCTATAGGCTTTTAGAGGAAAGGCCAAAAAAAAAAAATAATAAAATAAATAAAATGAGTGCATGAAACGTTCAAATGTGTGATTTATTACATTCTTCAGTTTGCATACATCGGCAGCTACATAGACCAAGATGGTGATGAAGAAGTATCTTTAGGGTGACATATTACTGATATGCCAATACAGCACCAGAAGAAGACGTATAGGAACTGGGACTGTGTTGTACTGTACCGAAAGGGACGGGTACTTGTTAAGGCGGGCCTTGTCGTGTCGTTGTGCTGCCTCTGTGCACGTGGATACCATCTTGTCTGGATTAGCTAAACACTATCTCCAGCCATGCTTCTCTTCCAGGATGGTGAAAAAAACTCACGTTAGCAACCAACTGGTACAGACATCAAGCACATCCTGGGGAAACTTGACATGAGGATATTATTCATGGAAATGATGATGATGCTGATGGAAATGACAATAATCTGACCGCCGGCAGGTTACCCCTGCCATGTGGTGAGTCCATTCTTACTACAAAGATAAAACGTCCGTATATTCCACGGAGACATCACACAAAGCCTTCACACCGGTTCACATTCAGACCAAGACTAAAACTGCTCAGTCTTTCTCCCATAATTCGCAGTCACGGGATTCTCAAACCACGTGACCTTCTCGTTCACAATAAAGCCTCATAAGGCGAGAAATGCCTTTTCTGTAGAGAAAAAAAACAACAGTTGTCTCCCTATACCGCTACAGTGACACCAGCAAGGAAGTTAGAATTCGAATTGCAAAAGTAGCATTGACCTTCAAGAATCTTGAGAACATATGGCATTCAAAAGTTATAAGCACAAACACCAAGTTAAGATTATTAAATTCAAATGTAATATTCACCCTCATTTATGCATGTGAAAACTGGAAAACAACTAAAGAAATAGACAAGAAATTAGACTCTTTTGAAACAAATGCCTAAGGAAAATATTCTGTATAAAGTGGAACGAATTCAAGAACAACGCAGAGATAAGACAGATGAGCAAACAACAACCTGTCTCACGGGTGATCAGATAAAAAAGATGGACATAAGACGGTCACGTGATGAGAAGAAATAATCAGAGGATCCCCAAACAAGCTATCAAATGGAACGCAACAGGCTGAAGAAAAAGAGATCAACCACATGAAACTCTAAAGAGGACATTGTTAAGAGAGGCCAGTTCAATGGGCATAACATCCCTTGATGAGATTGAAAAACTCGCCAAAGAGAAGAAATCTTGGCGAACTACCATGCGGATCCTATGTGATGTTTAGCGGCAAGGGAAGGATGTAAGATGTAAGTATTACTTTTGTAAGAAATATAGGGGTTATATATATATATATATATATATATTATATATATATATATATATATATATATTTATATTTATATATATATATATATGTGTGTGTATTTCTCGCTCCTATGAATATATATATATACACACATGTCGTTTATATATTCTGTACGCAATTTTTATATGTAGTTGCCCCTGTTCCCAACTTAGTGTTTTATGGGACACTGGTCCCCGAGGTCTCTAAGTACTATATAAGGACATGGGCATGCGATAACCACTTGTGTGGCCGGGTGAAGATGTCTTCCCCTTTTTAGTTCCCACCCTATTCCATCAATCATGATATTTCTCTGCTTAATTACTGGTGTCCAAATCAATACTTAATGTGGTGGTTAAGAAACGACATAAAAAATGTAAATGTGTGGTCGAGATTTTCAATAAAATAGCAAAAGGTTTGCAGAAAATTAAACTTCAATGTCTTATTATTGTAATAACTTAAAACACCATCAGTAGCAGAATAGCTAGTGTACAATGAAAGTTTATCTGCATTCTCTTAAGTCTATGTTTAGATACTTTAAGTGTTCTTTTCAAGATATATATAGATTTTTCTTTTTAGTGTTGTATTACTCTGTGCCTAATAAACCTCCAAAGAGAACATCCAATCTTTTGTTTATGTTTGCTATTCTCTCTTTAATGAAATTCCAAACAGTCCATCCAATCTTTTGTTTATGTTTTTTATTCTGTGTCCAATAAAACTTTCAAATGTCCATCCAATCTTTAGTTTATGTTTTCTATTCTGTGCCCAATAAAACTTCAAAATGTCCATCCAATGTTTTGTTTATGTTTTCTATTCTGTGCCCAATAAAACTTCAAAATGTCCATCCAATCTTTTGTTTATGTTTTCTATTCTGTGCCCAATAAAACTTCAAAATGTCCATCCAATCTTTTGTTTATGTTTTCTATTCTGTGCCCAATAAAACTTCAAAATGTCCATCCAATCTTTTGTTTATGTTTTCTATTCTGTGCCCAATAAAACTTCAAAATGTCCATCCAATCTTTTGTTTATGTTTTCTATTCTGTGCCCAATAAAACTTCAAAATGTCCATCCATTTATTTGCTATTCTCTGTTTAATAAAATTCCATAGTCCACACAATCTCTTCTGATGTTTCATACCAGAATAAGAGAGGAATTTGTTAACTACCGCCAGTGCATTTATCGCCCTTGTGATTTTTCATTTGAACTTCCGGGTAGGGATCATTCGAGATTTTTCTGGATGGTCACGTGAGGCAAGAATCCCGTGACATGGGAATTGTGGGAAAAAATGTTGAGTTGCAGTCAGTCTACGTCTGAAGGTAAAGCTGTGTGGATAGATGTCACATTACTGTCCAGAAGATGTCATGTCCTGTCTTAGCTATTGGAATGTTTATAATGAATGAATGGACTTGCCACGTAGCAGTGCAGTCTGCCGGCAGTCAACATTCCGTCACTATCTTCATTATCATCAAGTCAACCAAATAAACGTCATATCAACTTGTCACGCTGGACCGGCTTGGTCTTCCGTACCAATTTGTGCCATCAAAAAGTTAGAAAGAATCTGGGAGTGAATCTGTGTCTGAAGACCATGTGTAACTAACTCAGAACATCTCAGTATTCTGATCAACTAAGTATTCTGAACAACTAAGTATTCTGATCAACTAAGTATTCTGATCAACTAAGTATTCTGAACATCTCAGTATTCTGATCAACTAAGTATTCTGAACAACTAAGTATTCTGAACATCTCAGTATTCTGATCAACTAAGTATTCTGAACAACTAAGTATTCTGATCAACGAAGTATTATGAACAACTAAGCATTCTGATCAACTAAGTATTCTGAATAACTAAGTATTCTGAACATCTCAGTATTCTGAACAACTAAGTATTCTGAAAAACTAAGTATTCTGAACAACTAAGTATTCTGAACATCTCAGTATTCTGAACAACTAAGTATTATGAATATCTCAGTATTCTGAACATCTCAGTATTCCGAACACTGTTGGAAAGAGAATATACAATTCTGTATCAACTAGTGCCGTACAAGGTACATACTGTTATTAATAAGTTATCCTGCATCTTTTGCATACAACAGCATATATAACATTACGGGACTCGCACGTGAATTTCTCATTGAAAGTGAGGATAGTTTTAGGTAAAGTGATCTTTTTCGTTTCCCAGGCTACAGGACAGGTAACACAGCGAGGGAGGTTACATTGTCTGGTGCCAACATATGCAAGGTTCCGCTTCAGGTGGCTATGGACCAGGATGTCCTTAAGATCTGATTCCCGTTTGTATGCTAATAGGGGTAGATCAGAGAAGATGTTGCGAGTATCGGGGTCGAGTTGGTTTTGGTGGCAGATGGCGATAAATTATTTTCTTAACCATCTGATCATGTGGGAGAAAATGAAGTATTAATTAAACTCCGTCGCATCAGATTACAGTTTTTTTTCTGAATACATCTTCACGGCTCACTTTTTTGACACGGTTGAATGGTTTCAGGAGATTTCCTGGGTAATGATGATGACGACAAATGTTAATAGTTTGTTGGATTGATCCATAAAGTGCAAGCTATCCTGACATGGGCGGCGAAGACGGAGGAGTTGGGAGTATGGGATGGAGTTCTTGCAAGGTTCAGGATGAGAGGAGATGTAAAGTAAATAGATGTGGCTGTCGGTGGCATGTAAAATACAGAGACGACAAGACTGCTGTGCCAATAAATATTTTGATGTCTAAAACGTTGATGTCTAAAATCCATAACCACGGCCATCCTCGACGTACCATCGTGTTCATGCCCCACTGAGCACATTTCTGACATTTTGGACAGCATTTTCCAGCCACACAAACTGCCCTCTTATTTGAAAGATACCAACCTCGCCTTAACAACTTTTGATCAAACTCTCCCAGCATCACAGCTATCACATCTTTCTCCTTGATGTCTGCTCCCTGTGCAACTCTATCCCCCATGAGGAAGGACTCACTCCGCTATTTCCTTGGTAAAGACCCCCACCCCATCACTAACACTCACACTATAATACGACTCGCAGAGCTGGTACTGAACCTAAATTCTTTTGAATTCAACGGCAAATACTATGAACAAATCAGTGGTGTCGCCATGGGAACGAAAATGGATCCCAGTTTGTGTGCTTATTTATGGGCTTTCAGAAAGTCAAATTATGGGAAACCTACACCGGCCGATTCCCAGAATTCTAAAAAAGGTACGTCAATGATGGCATTGGAGTCACCGGTATGCCACAGGACGACCTAAAAAATTTATTGAATTCGCCGACACGGTTAATGAAAACACCGAATTCATTTATACAATTTCTGACATGTCTGTCAACTTTTTAAACATCAAAATATCTGTTGGCACAGACAGTCTTGTCACCTCTGTATTTTACATGCCACCGACAGCCACATCTATTTACTTTACATCTCCTCTCATCCTGAAGCTTGCAAGAACTCCATCCCATACTCCCAACTCCTCCGTCTTTGCCGCCCATGTCAGGACAGCTTGCACTTTATGGATCAATCCAACAAACTATTAACATTTATCATCATCATTACCCAGGAAATCTCCTGAAACCATTCAACCGTGTCAAAAAAGTGAGCCGTGAAGATGTATTCAGAAAAAAAACTGTAATCTGATGCGACGGAGTTTAATTATTACTTCATTTTCTCCCACATGATCAGATGGTTAAGAAAATAATTTATCGCCATCTGCTACCAAAATCAACCCGACTCCGATACTCACAATATCTTCTCTGATCTACCCCTATTAGCATACAAAAGGGAACCATATCTTAAGGGCATCTTCGTCCATAGCCACCTGAATAGGAACCTTGCATATGTTGGCACCAGACAATGTAACCTCCATCGCTGTGTTACCTGTCCTGTAGCCTGGGAAACGAAAAAGATCACATTTCCCAAAACTATCCTCACTTTTCATGAGAAATTCATATGCGAGTCCCGTAATGTGATATATGCCATTTTATTCAAAAAGATGCAGGATAACTTACACTGGTTAGACTGGCCTCAGATTAAGTGACCCCATGCATAAATATCTGTAGGATATCACCCAGCATGCTTTGAAACCAGTCCCGAATCATTTCAGTGGCCCCAAAAACAGAGGCATTCTGATTTTCTGATAACAGCCATCAAACAATGTCACGCTGATGACGGAAGTCGCCTAGATCTTGAGAACCGCTACATGGTTTAAACTTGCAATTCTGCTACACCTACCATTCCCCTATTCCACAGTCATATTCCTTCTGCACTAACTTCGACTCCTTTTTCACTTATAACACATAGCTCAGAACCTCTTCACACCATCAGATTACATCTGCTCTACCCCAACTATAATCCTCTCTCTCCCGGCCAGATTACCATTGTATCACTCTCTCCCTTTTCCGCGCTTCCCCTTCCTCCCCTTCCCCCATTACACATTACAAGTCTCCATTTATTTAAACATTCTCTACCCTCCACCATGCGTACTTCTGTACTCTTACAAGTCACAGCTTCTTACAAGTCACAGCTAAGTGCTCCATTCATTTTATTGTATTCTGTTTTTTTCCCATTTCTAATTTTTTTACATAGCACATCTGAATTTATGTTTTATTCTCTCTCTCTCTCTCCCTATTTCTTCGTCATGTGTGTTTTTGTATGATTAAAGTTCACACCGAAACGTCACAGCTGCGTGTTTGTTAAGTAATAAAGCTGTTCCTACTTTTTTCCTAGTTTATATATTTTGTTATCAGACCTTTACTGCAGTGGCTTCGTGCATAGTTATATATTTAGTTTTATATACTTATACACAAAGTTATTCTCGTGAACCTCCTATTTCGACAATTTCTCCAGTCTACCCTCCATCTGTAACTGATGGACACTGCCTAGATGGTACTGCACAGTGCGATGTCGGCTGACAAAAATGAAATTCTGCAACTATGCCCATTAGACCGCCATTATTCTATGGACGCTGCATGTCTCATAAACTGAATTTTGGGACGCCCCTTGTATTTCCAGTCCATATTCTTACTTTTTGTTGTTTATTTCCGCCAAAATATTCCGTAAGTCATCTAGACTGTCGCTAGCAGTGTTGTGTGATCTGCATTTCCAGGCTGTTATCTGTTGTCCCATTAATTATTAATCCAGATATTTCCTGTAATATCTTCTCCTGATAAACTGATATCGTCTATCCGTAAGTGATCTGTTTGTTTATTTCAGTGAATTCTGAATGGTTTGTCTTAGATCTCACAGTGCCTAACAGATGAAAATCTTTCTCATGAAAATATTATGTGGTGACACTGGAAGAAGACATCGTCAGAAGAGAGTGCGGCGTTTTCGATGACTTTTATTTCTTCTTTTTTGTGCCCAGCATGGAGAACATTTCCCTGAAGATGGCCCTGTATCTGCTGCTCATGTGATAGTAAATAAAGATATTCACTGACGCGTTGATGGATTCCAGAAAGAGGCCAGCAGCTCCTATCATCAGCAGAATATCTTTGTATTTGCTGCTAATTGTAAGCTCAGGCCTGAGTGACATAACCAGAAATATAATGCAGATCGGAACAAAGCAGACGATAAAAGTAACAGATATGACCGCAACCATCTTGGCCGCTTTCTGGTTTCGAATTGAGATTCCATCCACCTGTGTGCGTTGTGTTGAGTTCTTCCTCCATGCTGTGCTCTTCTGCAGCTGCAGGACGAGAATTGTTGTACACGCAGCAACAAGGACAAAGGCACAGAAAGGCAGAATTGTGTTGTTAATGATGTAAGAAATCCCCTCGACGTAGTCTCGGTCTTCGGTGTGGACTAGAGTAATAAGACTCTTATTTATGTGAGGGAAGAACTTCATGGCCAGTCTGTTGACCAGATACACCGGAGTTTGACTTGACATGATCGTGACGTACACGCACATGATGATGACAGTGACACGTTTCGTTGTGACGATGGTTTTCACCTGTGTGTGATAGGAGCAGATACCTTGACTGCATGAATGTCATAAGAAGTGAAAGTGATTTGGTGTGGTTTAAATATGTGAGTGACAGGACATCCTACCTAGTATGTTACTTGTGGAGGATGCCAGGAAAACGTGTAGACAAAAGAAGAAAAGAAAAAAATTTCGCAGCCAACATCAACTCTGTTTTTCATCTTTTAACATCACATAATACTGACTGTGGCTGCGCTATGTGAACACCTATAACCAACATCATTCACATGAATTTGATGGTATCTGCACATCTGCACATCTGCCTAACTGTTCTTAAGAGTTACGAGAATGGTCTCCCCATGCCCCTTGTAACTTTGTGTACCGTCTGTCCAGCAGAGGCTTAGAGCTTTTACAGCCCTGACAGTCATTTCTCTGAGCATGTCAGATTTTTTTATACAGACTGCTCCATCTTGCTTTGCCATGCCCGCCGGCACCTCGTTCTCACCTGCTGATTGGGGCACTCCCTTATTCACAGGTATCCTAGATTTCTGCAGAACGTTCACCAAGCTTTCACACAAGAGAGAGAGAGAGAGAGAGAGAGAGAGACAGCTTATTTCTGACACTAGCTGACCCTGCCTTACTCTGTCATGGGCAATGAACAGATCTGTGCAAAGATCACTAGAGGCAACAGAAATATAGTATTTTAGAAAAATGTTAATTATATCATGGGCAGCTAAAATGACAATCAGGTAATGTGTAACACAAGGATATGTAGAAAGGTACTCACATAAATGTAGAAAGGTACTCACATAAATGTAGAAAGGTACTCACATAAATGTAGAAAGGTACTCACATAAATGTAGAAAGGTTCTCACATAAATGTAGAAAGGTTCTCACATATATGTAGAAAGGTTCTCACATAAATGTAGAAAGGTACTCACATAAATGTAGAAAGGTACTCACATAAATGTATAAAGGTTTCACATAAATGTATAAAGGTACTCACATAAATGTATAAAGGTACTCACATAAATGTATAAAGGTACTCACATAAATGTAGAAAGGTACTCACATAAATGTATAAAGGTTTCACATAAATGTATAAAGGTACTCACATAAATGTAGAAAGGTACTCACATAAATGTAGAAAGGTACTCACATAAATGTATAAAGGTACTCACATAAATGTAGAAAGGTTTCACATAAATGTAGAAAGGTACTCACATAAATGTAGAAAGGTACTCACATAAATGTAGAAAGGTACTCACATAAATGTATAAAGGTTTCACATAAATGTATAAAGGTACTCACATAAATGTAGAAAGGTACTCACATAAATGTATAAAGGTACTCACATAAATGTAGAAAGGTTCTCACATAAATGTAGAAAGGTTCTCACATAAATGTAGAAAGGTTCTCACATAAATATGTAGAAAGGTACTCACATAAATGTAGAAAGGTACTCACATAAATGTAGAAAGGTTCTCACATAAATGTAGAAAGGTTCTCACATAAATGTAGAAAGGTTCTCACATAAATGTAGAAAGGTACTCACATAAATGTAGAAAGGTACTCACATAAATGTAGAAAGGTTCTCACATAAATGTAGAAAGGTACTCACATAAATGTAGAAAGGTACTCACATAAATGTAGAAAGGCACTCAAATAAATCCAAAAGAAAATGACAGTCATCATCCATTGGATATATATCATGAAAAGGGGAGGGATTGAAAACATCATAACAATAGGAAAGATAATGTCAAGAGAGGCAGGGGAATACTAAGAGAAAAAAAAAATCATCAAGAAAACAGGAGGAAAGAAATCAGGAATGCCTTGTAGGACTCCGCAGTAAAGCATAAACTAATAGTTATCGAACATAGGGTTCCATACGAAACAAAAACAGAGGAGCAGCATCTGTTCAAATGTGAGAAGTACAATGACCTGCTCAAGCAACTGAGGCAGGGGGCAGGAGTCAGGGCAAAAGTGATAGCTGTAGAAGTGGGAGCGAGAGGATTCGTAGCAACATCAGCATACGACCTATGTAAGCAACTGGGCATAAAGGGACAAGCAAGAGCAAGGGCATTGAAAAAACTTTCAGAAAATCAGAAAAGGCCTCATGCTGGTGCAGTGCATATAAAACAAGCATAGAGAAGTGAAATAATTTTATTTGTCACAACTAACACTGGTCTTGCTTGCCTGAACGGCATGGATGAACTTGGAACTGCAGTGCCAGTTGGAAGGTCATACGTTTAATTACGGGATGGGACAAAAAACATTTCACAATGACCCCTACCCCCATTAGAGTGTCAGGAGTTTAACAGGGCCGAAACATATATTGGGGGGGGGGGTCTTCCTCTGATGATCTGAAGGAGTTGTGTTGTTGTCCCGCTCTCTACAGTAAAGAGTTTCCTGCTTGGACAGTTTGAGAGTCTACAATAAAAGTCCGCAACTTGAGCTGATGGAAAATATCTATGGTCTTATTCTGTGAAAAAGCATGTCCTACCGACAAGGCACATGATGATGATGATGATGATGATGATGATGATGATACTGCTAGAAAATGAACAAATAATGACATAGCTACAGTTAACTAGTGCTAAATGTATGACACGCAAAAGAAGAAAAAGTGACCTAGTTCTCTGATATAACTATTTCTGTAATTTATGAAATTTCACTGAAATAAATATTTCTAAAATGATGTTTTGGTAGGATTATTTCCATACCAGCATTTAAAAGCAGAGTACATCTTTTAAATAACTCACATAAATGTATAAAGGTACTCACATAAATGTAGAAAGGTTCTCACATAATGTAGAAAGGTTCTCACATAAATGTAGAAAGGTTCTCACATAAATATGTAGAAAGGTACTCACATAAATGTAGAAAGGTACTCACATAAATGTAGAAAGGTTCTCACATAAATGTAGAAAGGTTCTCACATAAATGTAGAAAGGTTCTCACATAAATATGTAGAAAGGTACTCACATAAATGTAGAAAGGTACTCACATAAATGTAGAAAGGTTCTCACATAAATGTAGAAAGGTACTCACATAAATGTAGAAAGGTACTCACATAAATGTAGAAAGGCACTCAAATAAATCCAAAAGAAAATGACAGTCATCATCCATTGGATATATATCATGAAAAGGGGAGGGATTGAAAACATCATAACAATAGGAAAGATAAATGTCAAGAGAGGCAGGGGAATACTAAGAGAAAAAAAAAATCATCAAGAAAACAGGAGGAAAGAAATCAGGAATGCCTTGTAGGGACTCCGCAGTAAAGCATAAACTAATAGTTATCGAACATAGGGTTCCATACGAAACAAAAACAGAGGAGCAGCATCTGTTCAAATGTGAGAAGTACAATGACCTGCTCAAGCAACTGAGGCAGGGGGCAGGAGTCAGGGCAAAAGTGATAGCTGTAGAAGTGGGAGCGAGAGGATTCGTAGCAACATCAGCATACGACCTATGTAAGCAACTGGGCATAAAGGGACAAGCAAGAGCAAGGGCATTGAAAAAACTTTCAGAAAATCAGAAAAGGCCTCATGCTGGTGCAGTGCATATAAAACAAGCATAGAGAAGTGAAATAATTTTATTTGTCACAACTAACACTGGTCTTGCTTGCCTGAACGGCATGGATGAACTTGGAACTGCAGTGCCAGTTGGAAGGTCATACGTTTAATTACGGGATGGGACAAAAAACATTTCACAATGACCCCTACCCCCATTAGAGTGTCAGGAGTTTAACAGGGCCGAAACATATATTGGGGGGGGGGGTCTTCCTCTGATGATCTGAAGGAGTTGTGTTGTTGTCCCGCTCTCTACAGTAAAGAGTTTCCTGCTTGGACAGTTTGAGAGTCTACAATAAAAAGTCCGCAACTTGAGCTGATGGAAAATATCTATGGTCTTATTCTGTGAAAAAGCATGTCCTACCGACAAGGCACATGATGATGATGATGATGATGATGATGATGATGATACTGCTAGAAAATGAACAAATAATGACATAGCTACAGTTAACTAGTGCTAAATGTATGACACGCAAAAGAAAGAAAAAGTGACCTAGTTCTCTGATATATAACTATTTCTGTAATTTATGAAATTTCACTGAAATAAATATTTCTAAAATGATGTTTTGGTAGGATTATTTCCATACCAGCATTTAAAAGCAGAGTACATCTTTTAAATAACTCTCATACAGTTAAAGGAATTATATGCACAGACATCTTTCATACCTTTTATGGAACAGTTATACAAAGACATCTCTCATACCTTTAATGGAACAGTTATACACAGACATCTCTCATACCTTTAATGGAATAGACATCTCTCATATCTTTAAAGGAACTTTTATACTCAAACATTTCTCATACCTTTGATTGAACAGTTATACACAGACATCTCTCATACTTTTGATGGAAGTGTTATACACAGACATCTCTCATACCTTTGATGAAGCAGTTACACACAGATATCTCTTCTACATTTGATGGAACAGTTATATACATACATCTCTCATAACTTTGATGGAATAATTATACTCAGACATCTCTCATACTTTTGATAGAAGACTTATACACAGATATCTCTCGTACCTTTAATGGAACAGACTTCTCTCATACCTTTAATGGAACAGTTATACACAGACATCTCTCGTACCTTTCATGAAACAGTTATACACAGACATTTCTCATATCTTTGATGGACCAATTATGCACAGACATCTCTCATACCTTTAATATAACAGACACTCTTGTACATGCAATGCAACAATTATGCACAGACATGACTTCTTTCATACCTTTAATGGAACTGTTATACACAGACATCTCTATTCCTTTAATGGAACATTAATTAACAGACATCTCTCATATCTTTAATGAAACAGACATCTCTCATATCCTTAATTAACAGACATCTCTCATATCTTTAATGAAACAGACATCTCTCATATCTTTAATGGAACAGACATCTCTCATACCTTTCATGGAACAGGCATACACAGACATCTGTTATATCTTTAATAAAGCAGACATTTCTCATACATATAATCGAACAGTTATACACAGACATCTCTCATACTCTTAATGGAACAGTTATACACAGACGTCTCTCATACCCTTAATGGAACAGTTATACACATACGTCTCTCATATCCTTAATGGAACAGTTATACACAGACGTCTCTCATACCCTTAATGGAACAGTTATACACAGACGTCTCTCATACCTTTAATGGAACAGACATTTCTCATAACTTTAATGGAACAGTTATACACAGACATCTCTCATTCCCTTAATGGAACAGTTATACACAAACATCTCTCTTACCTTTAATGGAACAGACATCTCTAATACCTTTAATGGAACAGTTATACACAGACATCTCTCATACCTTTAATGGAACAGACATCTCTCATACCTTTAATGGAACAGACATCTCTAATACCTTTAATGGAACTGTTATACACAGACATCTCTCATACCTTTAGTGGAACAGACATCTCTCATACCTTTAATGGAACAGACATCTCTCATACCTTTAATGGAACAGACATCTCTTATAACTTTAATGGAACAGACATCTCTCATACCTTTAATGGAACAGACATCTCTAATACCTTTAATGGAACTGTTATACACAGACATCTCTCATACCTTTAGTGGAACAGACATCTCTCATACCTTTAATGGAACAGACATCTCTCATACCTTTAATGGAACAGACATCTCTTATAACTTTAATGGAACAGACATCTCTCATACCTTTAATGGAACAGACATCTCTAATACTTTTAATGGAACCATTATATACAGACATCTCTCATTATGGAACAGACATCTCTCATACCTTTAATGGAACTGTTATACACAGACATCTCTCCAGTGTTATAAGAGCTGTAATCCAGGCACTAATGCGGGTGAAAGTAACATGAGGCATTCCACTGACCAGATACTGTAAACCGTACAGGTCAAATGGCTGATCCAGACTTTTGAAGCCGGGGTTAAAACAGATGCATGACAACATTAAAGTTGCAAGACTTCCTAAGTCTGCTACTGCCAGACCTGGGAGTACAGAAAACATTTTTGTTAATAATTAAAGACGAATTCGAAGAAGAGAAAAGCTACATAACAAACTTAGGAAGAAATACAGTAGATATATTTTAAAAGTTAATAAACTGTGCTGCGATGTCACTGATCGATTTAAAAAAAAATTATTTCAGACAAGTTTTAAAATAGCAAATAATAACTAATGTGTCGGCTCATCAAAGAAATTATCAGACTACATAATCTCAGGAATCACAAGCTAGATACACCCTAACCTGCCCTGATTTAGCACCATAAGTAATAGTTAATTCTGGGCTATTTATAAGTCCTTGAAACATTTCCAAAATTCTCAACAAATAAACTACGTAATACATCTCTCAAGAGAGAGAGAGAGAGGGTGAGAGAGACTCTAAGTTTTTTTCATTGCCCGTGAGCAGAGATCCCGTGTTGTGTCGCTAGGAGGCAGCAGTAGCACATATAGCGTTCAGTAAACGTCAGCAGTCATTTTATGTTTTGGATTGTGTAAGAACTTCATTTGTTGTGACAGTGCAGCGACGATTTCGAGCTGAATTCCATAAGGCAGCGCCTATTTTTTAACAGAAAAGAAGTGGTACGCGAAATTCCGGTATGAAGGCTGTCTGAGCAAGCTCCTCGGCAGGGACGTCTAGGACCATGCGAATAAAATGTTAATCGTGTTACAGAAGCTTACCAGCTCAGCTCCCCCTTCATCTCAGAATTTCGCAAACCACTTCATGATGCTGGTGAAAACAGGTGTTGACTTCTGGAATTCAGCTGGAAATCGTGGCTGCACAGTCACAATGGACGATGTTCTTGCGTATTCCAAAATGACTGGTCACGTTTACTGACCGCCATTTTTGCGACTGCTGCCATCTAGTGGCAGACCACGAGAGTACGCGCGCGGACTTTATTTAAAAGAAACATGAAGAGTTTCCTTCTTTCTTCTCCACGTAAGAATAATCATGATCAGTTACGTAGTTTATTTGTTGCGAAGTTTTAAAATGTTTTACGGAGTTATGAATAACCCTGTCCTTGACCTGGTTTAGTATCACACATGCTAGATAATACTTGTCCTGGTTTAGTATCACACATGCTAGACAATAGTTGTCCTGGTTTAGTATCACACATGCTAGATAATACTTGTCCTGGTTTAGTATCACACATGCTAGATAATAGTTGACCTGGTTTAGTATCACACATGCTAGATAATACTTGTCCTGGTTTAGTATAACACATGATAGATAATAGTTGTCCTGGTTTAGTATAACACATGATAGATAATAGTTGTCCTGGTTTAGTATAACACATGATAGATAATAGTTGTCCTGGTTTAGTATAACACATGATAGATAATAGTTGTCCTGGTTTAGTATAACACATGATAGATAATAGTTGTCCTGGTTTAGTATAACACATGATAGATAATACTTGTCCTGGTTTAGTATCACACGTGGTAGATAATAGTTGTCCTATTTTAGTATCACACCTGGTAGATAATATTTGTCCTGGTTTAGTATCACACATGCTAGATAATAGTTGTCCTGGTTTAGTATAACACATGCTAGATAATACTTGTCCTGGTTTAGTATCACACATGCTAGATAATACTTGTCCTGGTTTAGTATCATACATGGTAGATGATACTTGTCCTGTTTTAGTATCATACATGGTAGATAATACTTGTCCTGGTTTAGTATCATACATGATAGATAATACTTGTTCTATTTTAGTATCACAAGTGGTAGATAATACTTGTTCTATTTTAGTATCACAAGTGGTAGATAATACTTGTTCTATTTTAGTATCACAAGTGGTAGATAATACATGTTCTGGTTTAGTATCACAAGTGGTAGATAATACTTTTTCTATTTTAGTATCACAAGTGGTAAATAATACTTGTCCTATTTTAGTATCACAAGTGGTAGATAATACTTGTTCTGGTTTAGTATCACAAGTGGTAGACAATACTTGTTCTGGTTTAGTATCACAAGTGGTAGATGATACTTGTTCTGGTTTAGTATCACAAGTGGTAGATAATACTTGTTCTGGTTTAGTATCACAAGTGGTAGATAATACTTGTTCTGGTTTAGTATCACAAGTGGTAGATGATACTTGTTCTGGTTTAGTATCACACGTATTAGATAATGTGAGAAAGGGATACTGATGACGCCAAATATAAAATGCATGCATATGTGGAACTAGTGTGCATTATATAAATAAAAAAATAGAAAATAAAAGAGACAAGGAAAAAATGAAAAATATCTGGTCTAGCACTTTAGAAAACTATATAAGGGACATAACACTGTGTAGGTTAGAAGGCTGGTTACATAATTCTGTGTAGGTTAGAAGGCTGGTTACATTGTTACTGTTACATTTTGAACCGTGGTAAAAGGTTGTAAGGAAAGAAGGGATATGATCATCAGCGAAGTAAGGAATTCAGAGGATGATAAGCGAGTCCAGAAGGCAGTCCAACAATCACAACAAGGGCAATGGACAACATGGGAGGAAGTCTTGCAGAGATCACTAACATGGAATGACATCTGGAAAATGGCACACTTGAGACAGCTTCATCATCAGAGCTACTTATAACCTTCTGCATACAGGCTCCAACCTATACAAATGGGGTTTATCAGAAGACACAAAGTGTCCTCTCTGCAACGAAAGGCAAACATTGGAACAAGTGCTATGATTAGGTCAAGGACGCTTTACCTGGCGGCACAGCAGAGTCCTGCAGGAACTAGTAGCCATTGTAGATAGGGCAAAAGATAAAGCAGACAGCAGCCGGGATAGTTGAGGTCCCACCTAAGTATTTCATAGGCGCTGGTACGACATCAGGGACATTCCATTAACATCACTGCTAGAAGGTGAAAAGCACTAGGATGTGGTAGCCGACCTACCAGAAAGAAGAGAGTACCCGACTGCCATTAAGAACACAGGAATGCGACCGGACATTGTAGTGTACTCCATAGAAAAACAGGAATTATTAATAATCGAGCTTACGGTTTCGTACGAAACTAGAATAGAGGAGCAGCATTTATTCAAATGTGAGAAGTACAATGACCTGGTCAAGCAACTGAGGTAGGGGGCAGGAGTCAGGGCAAAAGTGATAGCTGTAGAAGTTGGAGCAAGAGGATTCGTAGCAACATCAGCATACGACCTATGTAAGCAACTGGGCATAAAGGGACAAGCAAGAGCAAGGACATTGAGAAGCCTTTCAGAAATAGCAGATAAGGCCTCATGCTGGTTGTGGAGTATGCGAAACAAGCATTGAGAGCTTAAATATTTGTATTTGTCATACTTAATACTTATCCTACATAGCTAAATCGCTAAGATACACCTGGAAGTGCAAAAAATCGAGGTTTCGGTACCTCTCGGAGTCATAACAAAGAGGGCCCACCCCACCCCCCCCCCCCTTTTACAGTGTCAGGAATTTAAAAAGGCAGAAAAACTTGTCGGGGGGGGGGGGGGGGAAGAGGGTACTTCCTCTGATAATCTGAAGGAATTGTGTTGTTGTTCTGCTCTCTACAGTAGAGAGTTTCCTGCATACATTTTGAAAGGTGCTTATATTTACAATGCTCTTCAGTGAAACCGTTAAAGATGATAAATGTATGCCAAATGTTCTGTGCTGACATGGCCTAGCAGATAAACAGAACCATCTAGCAGACAGTGCCAGACAACTCTTTTCATCAGTTACAAGAAAAAAAAGTGTAGAGAAATTTACGTCAATAATAACAGTGACGATAATTATAAATATGTCAAGAAAAACTGAGAAAATACGTATATATCTCAACAAAACAATGATGATAAAAAGCTATAAAAATATTGAATATATATGTCAAAAAAGAGTGAAGATAACATTAAATATCATTAAAAGACTGAAGATAACACTAAATGTCAATAAAAGCATGAAGATAACATTAAATATTAATAAAATAGTGAAGATGACACCACATGTCATTAAAAGTGTGATTATAACACTAAACATCAATAAAAGAGTAAAGATAACACACTAAATGTCAATAAAAGAGTGAATATAACATTAAATGGCAATAAAAGAGTGAAGATAACACTAAGTGTCCATAAAAGTGTGAAGATCACTCTAAATGTCTATCAAAGTGTGAATATAACATAAATGTCAAAAAAGAGTGCGGTTAACACTAAATATCAATAAAAGAATGAAGATAACACTGAATGTCAATAAAAGTATGAAGATAGCACTAAATATCAATAAAAGAGTGAAGATAACACCACATATCAATAAAAATGTGAAGGTAAGACTAAATGTCAATAAAAGAGTAAATTTCACACTAAATGTTAATAAAAGAGTGAAGATAACGCTAAAAGCCAATAAAGGCAATAAAAAAGTGTGTGGATGCTCATTCTTAATAATGTTTTCTAGATCTTTCTATCCTCGCTCTTCAGCCACTCTGGAGCTATGCAAATGCAATGATGTGTCACTTCCAATCACTTTTACCTATGATGTTATCTTTTCTTTACCTTTGATATTATCTTTTCTTTACCTTTGATATCATATTTTCTTTACATAAAATATTATCTTTCTTTACCTACTAGAGTATTATATTTTCACTATTCTCATCTGCTAGGCCAGTATCTATGTCACATGGAGGTATGTGATATTATATTTTCACTATTCTCATCTGCTTAACCAGCATCTATGTCATATGAATGTATATGATATTATATTTTCACTATTCTCATCTGCTTGGCAAGTATCTATGTCGTATGGAGGTATTTGATATTATATTTGGATAATGTGATCCGCCTGCCTGCCCCTTGGGTTATTATTTCTATTCTCTCACTTTATACCCAACAACTTTGTCATATTTTTTATAATCTGTTCTGAAACTATTACATGCTGTAAATCCTAACCTGACTTTATCTAATCGTATTACATGCTGTAAATCCTAACCTGAATCTATCTAATAGTATTACATGCTGTAAATCCTAACCTGACTTTATCTAATCGTATTACATGCTGTAAATCCTAACCTGACTTTATCTAATCGTATTACATGCTGTAAATCCTAACCTGACTCTATCTAATAGTATTACATGCTGTAAATCCTAACCTGAATCTATCTAATAGTATTACATGCTGTAAATCCTAACCTGAATCTATCTAATAGTATTACATGCTGTAAATCCTAACCTGACTTTATCTAATCGTATTACATGCTTGAAATTCTAACCTGACTCTATCTAATCGTATTACATGCTTGAAATCATGAAGATATCTATGCCAGATAAAAGCTCCGTTATTTTCGTCATTTCTTATAAAGACATATGGTCGAAATATTGATTTGTTACTGTTTATTTGATATTTCTATGTGCTCATCACCTTCACTTGTAAGTTTTTGGTAAAACCCACAACATTTACATTCCACTTTATACTTAGTCAATCAATTAACACAGAGGAGATAATTACCTGTCAAGCTAACGTTAATGGAATCCACAAAACCTTGCCTGACAAAGCAGATAATGTTTATGATATTTGTTGTTATGCCGAAGATGATTGTGACCTGAAACACGCCAGTGTACACAACCCACATAAAAATTATTACTATATTTTCATTAATAAAAGAATCCTCTGCTAACTTATTGGGTATCCTGGCAGAAGAGTTATTTTTCCTTGAAACTTCAGACATCATAATCAGTTCAAAAGTACATGTAATTAGTCCGTTCTAAGAGTTCAGTTGTTGATTCTGAGAGTTTAGTTGTTGGTTCTGAGAGTTCAGTTGTTGATTCTGAGAGTTCTGTTGTTGATAATTAAATATATTTTGCTAATTATTTTAATCTCTTAAGTACTTTCAATATTATTTTTACAACATACATACATGAAACAGGAAAATCTGAAAAATGCTTTGATATTAGAAACATAAGGTATTTCTTAACTGCTTGGTCTCAGAATATTATACACAGGAGAACATCCTTGCATACTTCTATACTTGCTGTTCTTGTATATTTGACCTTTTGTTCTCAGACTAGAAGGTTATATTTGATTATTTTTTCTCAGATTAGTAGCTTACATACTTGACTGTTTGTTCTCAGACTAATAGGTTATATACTTGACTGTGTGTTCTCAGACTAGAAGGTTATATACTTGACTGTTTCTTCTCAGACTAGTAGGTTATATACTTGACTGTTTGTTCTCAGACCAGTAGGTTATATACTTGACTGTTTGTTCTCAGACTAGTAGGTTATATACTTGACTGTTTGTTCTCAGATAAGTAGGTTATATACTTGACTGTTTGTTCTCAGACCAGTAGGTTATATACTTGACTGTTTGTTCTCAGACCAGTAGGTTATATACTTGACTGTTTGTTCTCAGATAAGTAGGTTATATACTTGACTGTTTGTTCTCAGACTAGTAGGTTATATACTTGACTGTTTGTTCTCAGACTAGTAGGTTATATACTTGACTGTTTGTTCTCAGACTAGTAGGTTATATACTTGACTGTTTGTTCTCAGACTAGTAGGTTATATAATTAACTGTTTGTTCTCAGACTAGTATACTTGACTGTTTTCTCAAGCTAGTAGGTTTTATGCTTGACTGTTTGTTCTCAGACTAGTAGGTTACATACTTGACTGTATGTTCTCTAACTAGTAGGTTATATACTTGACTATGTTTTCTCCGACTAGTAGGTTATATACTTGAATATATGTTCTCCCTACATGTTCCTGTTCTCCCTACATGTTCCTGTTCTCACTACATGTTCCTGTTCTCACTACCTGTTTCTGTCCTTACTACATGTTCCTGATCTCCCTTCTTGTTCCTGTTCTCCCTACATGTTCCTGTTCTCCCTACATGTTCCTGTTCTCCCTACATGTTCCTGTTCTCCTTACATGTTCCTGTTTTCACTACATGTTCCTATCCTCACTACATGTTGCTGTTCTCCCTACATGTTGCTGTTCTCACTACATGTTTCTATCCTTACTACATGTTGTTGTTCTCCCTATATGTTGTTGTTCTCACTACATGTTGCTCTTCTCCCTACATGTTGTTGTTCTCACTACATGTTCTCCTTACATGTTGTTGTTTTCACTACATGTTGCTGTTCTCAGTACATGTTCTCACTACATGTTGCTGTTCTCCCTACATGTTGCTGTTCTCCCTACATGTTGCTGTTCACACTACCTGTTGCTGTTCTTACTAAATGTTGCTGTTCTCCCTACATGTTGCTGTTCTCACTACATGTTCTCACTACTTGTTGCTGTTCTTACTACATGTTGCTGTTCACACTACATGTTACTGTTCACACAACATGTTGCTGTTCTCAATACATGTTGTTCTGACGTATGTTTCTATTCTGACTATATGTTGCCACAGATATGGTTTCTCTCTTACAAATATCAAAGTATTATCTTTGACAACTCGAAAAATCTTTTCTACCCGAATACAAACTTCATCTTCAAACAACTACAGAATATATCAGTAATTTCCACAGCAAATCTAGCAGTAATTTCACACATGAATCATGAAATCTAGCGGTAATTTCACACATGAAATCTAGCAGTTAAAGAATCTCTGAAAATCTTTGATTCGAGTTTCTGGCTGAACCTGATAAATTTAAAAATGTGTTATTATTGATAATTATTTGTTGCCTTTCTGTAATGTACTAAACTATATACTACATAGTTTAGTTTTTCTGTAATGTAAGAAAATGGTAAATTACAATGACTGATAACAAGTTTATGCTGTGCTTCTGCCGGGAATTATTCTCATCACTAAAATATTTCCTTAAAACTTGTTTTTTAAATTAAACAAAATGACAGTTGGAAACGACGACACAAGATAACACAGTGTCTGTAGTTTTATGAATGTATGTTTAAAATGTGACATTTGTTAAATTGCTGACAGTAAAAGCTGTGATTGAGAACTCTGTCACGTGGATCTGTGTGGCAGGATGTAGGAATGACTGAGTTTTTCGTCTGAATGTTGCAGAGACAGGTCGCGTGTGAGTTTTCTCAAGAAAGATGTATGTTAGGACTTGGCTTGACATGTAGGTTTTCTTGTTGATTGTCATTGGTAGGACAAATGTGTGTTTAGGTCAGAATGCAGTTTTTGCTAATTGATTGTCCTTTATAGGACAACATGTGACTCTTTGTTTGAAGGCTGAGTTTGGAGTTTTTCACTGTATATGAGGTTCGTATGTTGTTTCTGATGTATGCTAGTGAAGGTCCCATGACGATGCTAATCTCCCAGACAGTTTTTCTGTCCATAAGTTACATACCACGTCCATTTACAAAACGCATTTAACAAATGGGAACTGATCATTAAACTTTTGTGATTTCTGCACGTGTTGAATTCTGTGATAATTGGATTCATGTTGAGCGTCAACTGTGGTGTTGAGTGAGATGACTACATGTAACTGGCCATGTTCGTGTACGGATGTGTAGTGGTTGTCATCCTGAGTTTTCGTGTGTCACACGGTGTGTAACAATGTGACGTCTGTTGTGTCACTTGGGTGGCAGTCAAGAGATTCTGCTCTGTAATTAGCGACGTTTGTAACAGTGCATGAAGAATTCACTACTTCAAGACAGTTAGCCACACACACAGACACACATACACACCCATACTACCACAGTACAGTATAATGTGTGGGCACAACACACGTTTAGTGTTTAGTAGAGTACACCAATACTAGTTCAGTGCTGCCGAATTAGGCCACTCGTCACATCTAGTGTGTTTGTTTACACGTTGAGCAGTTCGTGCACGTATTTTGTAGCCCACGGCTGTGTTTTGTGTAGTCAGTTTCTTCAGCGGTTCTCACGTTTTGGTTAGCCAGTTGCATTGTTCTTTAGTACTAGGGACATCTAACTTAGAAGTTTTCAATGTTGGCTGCAGATAGATTAGGAGTTGCTAGGCTTGTAGTTATTTAAGGAGTCAAGTTAGTCATCGGTTAGCTAGCTAGTATTCGAAGTGTAGCATGACCTTGTAAGTAATGATTATAATTATTATTATTATTATTCTTATTAATGAATATGATTATGAAAATACACTGTAAACAAAATAGTAACATTGAATAGCGACAGAGAAAAGTAGGAAAGGAAGAGAAAGGTATAAAACTTCCATGACACTAGAACAAGACGCGGACAAAAGTAAACAGTGGAAACAGTGAATAGAAAAAGAGGAGACTCAGTGACGTTGAGATTTAGGTAATACAGAGGTAGGACGACAGAAAGTAGGATGGTCCAGTGATAACAAAGCGGTGGCTGGACGTTGACACGTGTAAACAAAATAGAAAAGACGAATAGAAAAGGCAGAACAATGAAAGGCGAGGACACAATAAAGTGTCCGACATGAAAGAGCAAGATAATAACTTAGATAAATAACAATTGTATAGACATTTACACGCATAACACCTGTTATATGACGCGCGTTAGGACGCTTTTAGGACACTATTGCACACAGTTTTTAAATAATGGAGTGACCATCTTGGCCAGCTGACCAATTAAATATTTAGATGAGTGGCCTATTGGATAATTGACTTCCGAGAGATATGTCACGAGGCAGTTTGAATGACGGACAATCAGAACGCTCATGGGAACCAGTGGACATCTGAAGGGTGGAGCCAAAATACTTATTGGTTAATCCGTCAAGCTGGACTTGAAGTTTAAAAGGTTAGCGGAGAGTGTAACGCTGGGGCGACCATCCCCAACCCAGTGCGTCTCAGGTGGCGGATGGTGAAAGTCCTCCAGATACGGAGGATACCTGTGAATAAGGAGTTGTCCATATAAGCAGGCGCAGACCAACTGGCAGTAGACTCAGAGAGCGAGGTGGGGTAGTAGGTGGCTCTACTAAAGTGCCTCAGGTGCTCAGTGAAGGGAATAACAGGCGGGTCATAGGCGCCTTAAAATCTCTAGCTTCCGCTGCCTTGCGGGTGGGACAGGGAGTCCAAAGGCTAGCGGAGAGTCCGTACACAAACCGACAGAAGGCAACGGGAAACCACTGTTGTAGTTCCCAAGAATAGTTATGCTTGAACAGAATAATCGATTCATCATGAACGACGTTAATGGATGTTCCTCTGGAACAGCCTCGTCCGGTAGGGCAGCTAACGAGCCACAGGTGAGGCCAGATCGTCATCAAGCTACTGGTGGAAAAACTAACAAGTTCAAAATAGCAACATGGAATATTAGAACTTTATTCCAGGCTGGAAAATTAGAAAATATGAAGATGGAAATGGAAAGGATTAAGATCAACATACTAGGAATGAGTGAAGTTAGATGGACAGGTGCAGGGAAGATAAACTCAGATAAATATACAATAATATATTCAGAAAGTGAGAAACATGAACGAGGAGTAGGAATTATATTTGATGAACAAACGGCAAGGACAATTGTAGATGGAAATGGAAAGGATTAAGATCAACATATTAGGAATGAGTGAAGTTAGATGGACAGGTGCAGGGAAGATAAACTCAGATAAATATACAATAATATATTCAGGAAGTGAGAAACATGAACGAGGAGTAGGAATTATATTTGATGAACAAACGGCAAGGACAATTGTAGGATATTTGAACATCTCGGACCGAGTCCTGCTAGCCCAACTGAAAGGACAACCAATAAACATAAATATTATACAAGTGTACGCTCCAACATCTGAAAGTTCTGAAGAAGATTTACAGATATTTTATAATGACACAGAGACAGCATTAAAACGCATAAAGTCACATGAGGTTACCATAGTCATGGGAGATTTTAATGCCAAAGTTGGTAAAGGAAGAACTTCAGACATCGTTGGTGACTATGGACTGGGGGAGAGGAATGACAGAGGTTATAAATTAATTGAATGGGCAAGAATACACAGCATGGTTGTAGGAAACACCTGGTTTAAACAACATCCTCGAAGACTGGCAAAGTGGTGCAGCCCAGACAAAAAGACTTTTAACCAGATAGACTACGTATTAATCAACAAACGAATCCGCAATGCATTACTGACAACAAAAACCATGCCAGGAGCTGACTGCAATAGTGACCATGATCCACTCTGTGGAAAAGTTAGAATAAAACTAAAGAAAGCAGGCAGAAAAGTGAGAAACATCAAACTGAATACAGAACTTCTTAAAAATGACCAAGAACTGCGAGAACAATACAAAGTTATTATAACAAATAGATACAACGCAATAGCAAAGATAAATAGTATAGATGAACAATGGGCAATGTTAAGAGATCCTATCCACCAAACTGTTAAGGAGATAATACCACCGAAAAAAGAAGCCCCCTAAAAATAAATGGATGACAGACGACATCTTAGGACTGATGGACAAGAGGAGGAGGAGTAAAAATAACGAGGAAAAATATAGCAAGGTAAATAAAGAAATAAGACGCAAATGCAGAGAAGCAAGAGAAGCATGGTTAAATGAGCAGTGCAGACAGATAGAGGACTCTCATATTAAAGACAGCAAAAACATGCACAAACGAATTAATGAACTCACAGGCAGGAAAACAAAATATACCACAGGATGCCTGAAATCGAAAGAAGGTAAAATGTTAATGTGAAAAGAAGACATTGTGGACAGATGGACAGAGTATATCGGTGAGTCATATGGAGGAGAAAGAACAGAATTAACACCAGATACTGAAAACTGTGAGGGACCACCAATACTTGAAGATGAAATCATAGATGCCATCAAACACATGAAGAAAGGAAAAGCGACTGGGCCTGATAATATAACAATAGAAGAAATAGAGGCACTAGAGGAGACAGGAATAAAAATAATAACCAAGTTACTGAATGACATTTATAACAGTGGTTATATTCCCAGTGACCTGATTAAATCCACGTTTATAGCACTACCAAAGAAACCAGGTGCAAAGGAATGTGACGACCACCGGACTATCAGCTTCTCATGTCACTTAACGAAGCTATTTCTAAGAATCATTATGAGAAGAACAAGGAAAAAGATAAAAATGGAAATAGCAGATGAACAGATTGGATTTGTTGAAGTAAAGTAAGAGAACAAATTTTGTATGATTAGACCTCGAAAAAATCGTAGACAAAGCACTTTAGTGAGACGTGAGAGAAAGAAAAATCACAAGAGAATTACCTGGGATTCGAACACGGACTCCGGTAGGACGAGCAGCCATCTAGCCACGAGAGAACAGCTTACTATCGACTTAGCCAACTAGCACTGGCTAAGTCGATAGTAAGCTGTTCTCTCGTCTCTAGACGGCTGCTCGTCCTACCGGAGTCCGTGTTCGAATCCCTGGTAATTCTCTTGTGATTTTTCTTTCTCTCACGTCTCACTAAAGCGCTTTGTCTACGATTTTTTCGAGGTCTAATCATACAAAATTTGTTCTCTTACTTTACTGTACCAAAGCCTCGTAGTTTCCTATTTATAAAAAATTATTAAAAAAAAGGATTTGTTGAAGGAAAGGGAACACACAATGCCATTTATGCTTTACGAACACTAACAGAAAGAGCTTTAGAAGTACAGAAAGATCTCTACTTATGCGTCATTGATTACACCAAGGCATTTGACAAAGTGAAACATAATGAAATTATTAAAATGCTTGAAGATATCAATATAGACGGCAAAGACCTGAGGATTGTAAAACATCTATACTGGCAGCAAGAAGCAGCAGTTCGAGTTGAAAATAGAATTGAAAAATATCAACCTATAAAACAAGGGGTGCGACAAGGATGTGTACTATCTCCAGACCTTTTTTCTCTGAACAGCGAGAATATTCTAAGAACAATCATCACAGAACCAGGCATAAAAATTAGAGGTTACCATAGTCATGGGAGATTTTAATGCCAAAGTTGGTAAAGGAAGAACTTCAGACATCGTTGGTGACTATGGACTGGGGGAGAGGAATGACAGAGGTTATAAATTAATTGAATGGGCAAGAATACACAGCATGGTTGTAGGAAACACCTGGTTTAAACAACATCCTCGAAGACTGGCAAAGTGGTGCAGCCCAGACAAAAAGACTTTTAACCAGATAGACTACGTATTAATCAACAAACGAATCCGCAATGCATTACTGACAACAAAAACCATGCCAGGAGCTGACTGCAATAGTGACCATGATCCACTCTGTGGAAAAGTTAGAATAAAACTAAAGAAAGCAGGCAGAAAAGTGAGAAACATCAAACTGAATACAGAACTTCTTAAAAATGACCAAGAACTGCGAGAACAATACAAAGTTATTATAACAAATAGATACAACGCAATAGCAAAGATAAATAGTATAGATGAACAATGGGCAATGTTAAGAGATCCTATCCACCAAACTGTTAAGGAGATAATACCACCGAAAAAAGAAGCCCCCTAAAAATAAATGGATGACAGACGACATCTTAGGACTGATGGACAAGAGGAGGAGGAGTAAAAATAACGAGGAAAAATATAGCAAGGTAAATAAAGAAATAAGACGCAAATGCAGAGAAGCAAGAGAAGCATGGTTAAATGAGCAGTGCAGACAGATAGAGGACTCTCATATTAAAGACAGCAAAAACATGCACAAACGAATTAATGAACTCACAGGCAGGAAAACAAAATATACCACAGGATGCCTGAAATCGAAAGAAGGTAAAATGTTAATGTGAAAAGAAGACATTGTGGACAGATGGACAGAGTATATCGGTGAGTCATATGGAGGAGAAAGAACAGAATTAACACCAGATACTGAAAACTGTGAGGGACCACCAATACTTGAAGATGAAATCATAGATGCCATCAAACACATGAAGAAAGGAAAAGCGACTGGGCCTGATAATATAACAATAGAAGAAATAGAGGCACTAGAGGAGACAGGAATAAAAATAATAACCAAGTTACTGAATGACATTTATAACAGTGGTTATATTCCCAGTGACCTGATTAAATCCACGTTTATAGCACTACCAAAGAAACCAGGTGCAAAGGAATGTGACGACCACCGGACTATCAGCTTCTCATGTCACTTAACGAAGCTATTTCTAAGAATCATTATGAGAAGAACAAGGAAAAAGATAAAAATGGAAATAGCAGATGAACAGATTGGATTTGTTGAAGTAAAGTAAGAGAACAAATTTTGTATGATTAGACCTCGAAAAAATCGTAGACAAAGCACTTTAGTGAGACGTGAGAGAAAGAAAAATCACAAGAGAATTACCTGGGATTCGAACACGGACTCCGGTAGGACGAGCAGCCATCTAGCCACGAGAGAACAGCTTACTATCGACTTAGCCAACTAGCACTGGCTAAGTCGATAGTAAGCTGTTCTCTCGTCTCTAGACGGCTGCTCGTCCTACCGGAGTCCGTGTTCGAATCCCTGGTAATTCTCTTGTGATTTTTCTTTCTCTCACGTCTCACTAAAGCGCTTTGTCTACGATTTTTTCGAGGTCTAATCATACAAAATTTGTTCTCTTACTTTACTGTACCAAAGCCTCGTAGTTTCCTATTTATAAAAAATTATTAAAAAAAGGATTTGTTGAAGGAAAGGGAACACACAATGCCATTTATGCTTTACGAACACTAACAGAAAGAGCTTTAGAAGTACAGAAAGATCTCTACTTATGCGTCATTGATTACACCAAGGCATTTGACAAAGTGAAACATAATGAAATTATTAAAATGCTTGAAGATATCAATATAGACGGCAAAGACCTGAGGATTGTAAAACATCTATACTGGCAGCAAGAAGCAGCAGTTCGAGTTGAAAATAGAATTGAAAAATATCAACCTATAAAACAAGGGGTGCGACAAGGATGTGTACTATCTCCAGACCTTTTTTCTCTGAACAGCGAGAATATTCTAAGAACAATCATCACAGAACCAGGCATAAAAATTAGAGGATACAATATTAACAACCTTCGGTATGCTGACGACACAGTACTGATAGCTGAGAACCAACAAGACCTGCAAAATCTGTTGGATAAAATCGCCAAAGAAACTGAACAGAAAGGCCTTACTTTCAACATCAAAAAGACGGAGACTATGGTTATATCTAAGAAACAGAATCCACCAGCATGCAGTATTAAATTAAACGGAACTATTCTAAAGCAGGTGCAGAAATTCAAATACCTTGGAGCAGTAATAACTTCAGATGGGAAATGCAGAACAGAAATTAGGAACAGAATAGGCCAAGCAAAGACAGCATTTCAGAGAATAAGAAACATATTAGCTAACACATCTTTATCAATGAATGTTAGAAAACGAGTCCTAAAATGCTATATTGAACCTATCTTGTTATATGGAAGTGAATCATGGACAATAGGCAAGTCTGCACAAAAATCATTGGAAGCAGCAGAAATGGGGTTTATTAGAAGAATGTTGTGAATCCCCTGGACAGGAAAAATAACTAATGAAGAATGTATGAGAATGAATGAATAATCTTTATTTTTCAAGGGTAAAGAATTGGGCATGCAGGCCCGTCTTACATTCTGCCCTTCATCACTCCATCTTTCATTCTTCCCACACACTTGATTTAGTACAAAAATACAAAATAAATTAGTAAAAACATATCAAAAGAGTGTAAGATTTAACTACTACATTCAAAGTAAAAGAGAAGAAGTAATTAACCTAATAAAATAGCACTCACGCACACATACACCCGCAGACATATACATAAATAAAAATACATTGTAAATACAGATCTTCTAACATATGTTTTTTTAACAAACATTAAAATAATTTCTACCAATATCTAACAAGTTGCTTTTCTAACTATGTCACTGAAGTACTTGATGGTTTACGAGCCATGTGTTGAGAGAGTGCTGGCTATTTTATGGAGGCATATAATTACAAGCAAGTAAATAATGAAACAGGTTTGAGTTAAAGGATGAAGTATTACCAATGGATTTTAAATTGTAGGGGAGGGTGTTCCAGAGCTGTACTGCAGAGTATGCAAGGCTTTTCTTGTTCATATCAATTCTGGGTTTAGGAAGAAGACAGTTTTTTAAACTCTGGCTATGTTTAGTGTTAAACGTAAACAGTGACCACAAGTAAGGCGGAGCATTGTGAGACAGAATTCTGTGAACAAACTTAACTTTGTTAAAAATGATTCTATTTTTGAGGGGTAGATTTTTGAGTTGTTTGTGTTGATCTACAGTCTGAACTGGGTGTTTATCACAAATAAGATTTAATGCTCGCTTGTGAAGTGAGTGGAGCCTTTTTGTGTTTGAGACTGAGCATCCATCCCAGATTGTGGAACAGTAATCTAGTTGTGTTTGTATGTGTGATATGTAGTATATTTTTCTTGTGTTTTTGTCGATAAAGTGTTTAATTTTGGCTAATTGGTAAACTTTCTGTGGAATCAAATTTGTTAGGTTATGTACGTGAGAATTCCAAGTTAAATGTTGATCAATGATGAGTCCTAGGGTTTTATGTTCATGAACATTTTCTATTGCCTTAGTCCCAGCACAAAGTTGTAGTGAAGTTTTAGTTGCGTTTTGCAGTTTCTGTCTTGTAGTGATGAGCATGGATTTTGTTTTGTTGGTGTTTATCAACATACCATTTTTATTACTCCATTTAATCAAACTGTTTATATCATTTTGGAGCGTTGTCTGTAGGTTATTGATGTCATATTCACTATTGTAAACAATACAGTCGTCAGCGAAAAGATCACATGAAGAGTGCTTTAAATGTAGTGGTAGGTCGTTTATATAGATAGCAAAGAGAAGAGGACCAAGAATGGAGCCTTGAGGAATACCGGTATCAACCACAGACGAGCCAGATATTTTGTTTCTAAAGCAAATTACTTGTTTTCTACCTGAGAGAAAAGATGTAATACATTTTGTTAGGTCAGGATGTAATCTATAGCCTTCTAGCTTTTTTGCAAGAATTTCATGCTGAATCATATCGAAGGCTTTCTTAAAATCAACAAAGACAGCACCACACAATTTGTCATCATTTATATTAGACAGCCAGCTTTCTGTCATTTTAGTTAATGCTGTGTGGCAGGAGTAATTTGGTCTAAAACCTGACTGACTGTCTATTAGTAGACTGTTTTCTTGCATGTGGAGCAAAGTTAACTTTTGTATATGTTTTTCAAGAGGTTTAGATAGTGATGACAGAATGGATATGGGTCTATAGTTTGAGAGGTCACTAGTCTGTCTAGATTTAAAAAGAGGAAAAACTTTGGCGAGTTTAAAAGCGTCAGGGAAATATCTTTTGTCAATACACAAGTTGTATAAGTATGTTAGTGTGTCTGTGATAACTGGTGCAGCGTAGCGTAGTATCTTGTTACTAATGTCATCACATCCTGCTGAGTTAGTGTTCTTTAAGGACCGGATGTAGTTATAAACCTCACCGACTGTGAGGAAAGGAATATTAATTTGTTTTAGCTTTACACATTTACTGTCGCTGAAAGTTTTCAACACGCTCAGGTCGCAATTAGGGGTCGGTAATGAAGATTTTAGAATACTAATTTCTTCCCTAAAATGTTCACTGAAGTTAGTGCAAGTATGTTCACCGATAAGTGTTTGTGTGTCAGTTTGCTTCCTTTTATTTACAAGAGTATTAATCGCTTTCCAGATTGATTTACTATCAGTTTTGTCTTTCACTAAATTTCTGAAGTAATTTTTCTTTTCCTGCCTAATTAAATACTGCACCTTATTCCTAAGTGAACGATAACTACTGAATTTTCTGTTTTTATGAGCTTCATCCCGTTTCCTCATGAGTTGCAATATATCGGGAGTTATCCACGGGGATTTTGTTACGTGTTTTACTTTCATTTCTTTGATGGAGACATGCTTGTCAAAAATATTTCGAAATATCTTGATCCAGTATTCGATAGCCTCATCTGGATTTGTTAACTGGAAAACGTACGTAAGAGGCGAAGCTTTTAGATCAGTTAAAAATAATTCCAAGTTAAAGTTTTTAAAGTTTCTATATTTGATGCTGGTATGTTTGTGTTTTGGTATTTTATACCCCTTATGTGACCACGTACAGCAGACCGGGTAGTGATCACTCAGCGACACATGAGGGACAGTACATTCAGTAATGTTTCCTGGATCAGCTACATAAATATGATCCATTAGTGTTGATGATGAGAAGAGCTGGAGAGACAAAAAACCTTGTCAAAAAGATAAGAGTGAGACAATGTACTTTCATAGGACATGCAATGAGAAGAGGGGGCATTGAAAATATTATAACAACAGGAAAAATAGAAGGAAGAAGATAAAGAGGAAGACCAAGAGAAATGATACTGGACAGTCTGACGGGATAGTGTGAGAGGAGACCACCAATCGAACTGATCGCCTGCATGAATGATCGGGTACTCTGGAGCAGCATAATAGCCAACGCCAGTAGTCACGGCACCTGATGATGATGATGATGATGGAAAGGAGGATAAAAAAGAAGCATGGAAGTAGAAGAGAGGAGACAGAGGAGGGAGATCGTCAGAACACCGTCGGTCCGGCAAGTAGCGACTGACCAGAACTGCAAGAAGGATGGTCAGTGCACGTGGACAGTCAGGAGTGAGGAAAGAAGGACTGACCAGAACTGCAAGAAGGATGGTCAGTCCACGTGGACAGTCAAGAGTGAAGAAAGAAGGTCCGACCAGAACAGCCGAGAAGCCATCAGATGAAAGATAAGAACAGAAGTCCAGAGAAGAGGCAAGCAGACTTTGCTCGTTAGTACACTGCGATTGAGAGACGGCAGAGGAATATCTTCAGAAGAAATCAGAAGACAGACAAGAGAAGAAAGAGGACGAGACGATATAAAATCATAATTAGTGTTAGATGGAAGATGGTTTTCAAGTGTAAGAAGAATTGACACTTTTGAAACTTTGAGTACAGTGATTTTGGACGAGAAACTAGTTGACCACGTGTTGCAGATGTGATATAATACTGCGATAGGAAGTGTTCTCGTATCAAGTGAATTTGAGAAATGCTGCATGTAGAATATGATAGAGTTTGATAATGTTAACAAATGATTGAGTGTTTCAATCCAAGTGACTTAGTCGACAATACACCTTGAACTTATTTGTCAAAATTAAAAACATAATGTAGAGAACATTTTCATCGGACTTGCTCTAGATTTAATGAAGTGATAATGTTTTGTGAAACCTAATCTAAACAACGGAAATCTGAATGTGTATGAAGATAAAGTCGTATTAATCAAGAACATCTTCTTTATTCAGAAATATATGATTAAAAATCTACAAAGTTATAGAAATTCGGCTTGTGTAAGAAATATTTCAATTCTGTGTATATCTTTGGGTCTTTTATTGGGTTTTTCATCAAGTGTAATATTATGCCCCCCGCCCCCCATTATTTAATCTTTAACCTTTGTTAAAATGGACCATTGTCCCAGAGGTCTTACAAATTATCATTTTGGATATAGGTATGTGACAACCACTCTGTGGCCGGGCGAAAATCTCTAACTTCCCCTTTTTATTCACAACCCAACCCTTCAGCTGGGGGCACGGGTAATCTTTAGCTTACAGGATGATGTGGGGCCCACTTTACAGCTTCCGTGTGGCCCCCACCCGCATCTTCTTACTGCTACCCCCCCCCAACTGTTTCTCCACCCATGTTCCTTTCCTTCATGGGAGCTCATCTTGCCTGGGTCCACTACCCTGTGATCGTACAGTGTCCTGACAATGTCCTTATCTAAATACCATCCTGTCATTCATCTCTAACAGACAAATCATAAAACCAACAACATGTATATACAAGGTCCGGCAATTAACTAATGAGACTAATTACATAAAAAAGTAAACAACAGTTGAAGATATAACCTGTATTTTATTCAAAGTAAGCCCCATGTGCATTGATACAGCGAGTGGCACAATCTAACAAACACTGGAACGACCTCTGCAGTTCTTCTGTTGGTATGGTCCTTAAACTCGATGTTACGGCCCTTTGGATGTCATCAGTATCGTCAAAGAAGCGTCCTTTCAATGGTAACTTTAATTTTGGGAATAGAAAATAAACGCAAGGAGACAAATCTGGGGAATAGGGTGGATGGTTGAGAACACACACTTGTTTTTGGGCCAAAAATTCCTGTACAACTACCGCCCGGTGAGCCGGTGCATTATCATGAAGAAGGAAAAACTGCCAGGTGTTGAATACTTGGGTCGGACTTGGAGAATCGTCTTCAATAGGCGTTTCAAAATACTTAAACTTTGGCAGTGACAGTCTGTCCCTCTGGAATAAATTCTTTGTGAATACCTCCTTTGCTGTCGTATAAGAACACCAACATTGTCTTCACTTTAAACTTCTGAAGACGAATTGTTTTGCCTTTTGGTGATGATGATGAAACTGAGCACTTTGGTGTTTAATTATGGGATCATATCGGAAAATCCATGTTTCATCCTCTGCAACAATCAAATTTAAGAAATGTTTATTTCTGCGACATGTTTTGATGATGTCTTTTGCTTACTCAACACGCTGATGTTTTTGGTCATCAGACAACAAATGTGGTACAAACCGGCAATAAACTTTTTTATTGTCCAAATCTTCCACTAAAACTGTACGAATGGTCTCTTGGTTAAGACCAAATTCATCTGCCATCATCCTCACAGTCAAACAACGATCTTCTTGTATCAATTCTCTGACTTTTCCAATGAGTCCCTCATTATGAACAGAAACTGGGGCCCATGTCTAGTTGCACTTGTAATCGTTTCCACATCACTTTTGAGTCGTGAATACCACTTAAATATCTGTGCACGAGATAAACAATTAACCTCATAAACTTGTCCCAGCAATTCAACTGTGTCAATGGCACATGTTCTGAATTTTAAACAGAATTTAAAGTTAGCTATTAGCTCCATGTTGATTACGTAACAATGCACCTCTGACTAGATAAACAAAATGGCGGCTTGTTTGTCGTCTGCTTATCGGGCAGCGATGAAAAGTTGCCAGATCACAGATGAAGGTTGCTTCCCCCGGATTCAATGATGTGCTTCACAGATGGCGTTTTTGCCTTGGCCATAATAAAATCAGTCTCAGTACTTAATTACCGGAACTTCTAAATTCTACCACAAACTATTTAATACGAAATGGGATTATAGGTAAACTCAATAACTGTACCGACTCAAATCATGCACAAGCATGTTAAACATTATGTGATATATAGTTCTGTATGTCTCATTAATCATCATAAGAGTTGCTGGTCATGGCGAACCATAACAAAATCTTATCTCATATAGACATATAGTGATATCAGGATACATAATAACTTAAGGTTTAAAATAACATCTTTAACATTCTAAATGGTTCTCCCATCTAAGTATATAATATGTTACCTACAAGCCACACAATAAAAGTACATTACATCAATTCTTCCTGGCTGAATTCTCAATTAACAAGTGCATATATACAAGCTTCAACATTACAAGTCCTATATCATTCACACAATATGAGACTGATAGCTACATACTACTCTCGTTAAAGGATACTATTTCTACTTTAACTGACACACGTTCTATTTACTGCGGAAACCAGGTGTCACAATGACATCACCTGACTCATGACAATCACTGACAAGTATAACTCACACGAATGAGCGGCTGAGCAGCACTCTGCGATCATATCTGATGAACAATCATACATGCGACCTCCTTTAATAACTGAAATACACATCTGCCCTTTTTACCATTAGACAATTAGCTCGCTAAGACACTTTTATGCATGCTCGCCATATGCCATACGAACGATAACTGTGCTTAGCCAGAATCTTCGCGTGAGGATGATCACGAGATCTGGGCGATCACGAGATTGTCCCCTCATTAGAATACCAGATGATAAAATATTCAAATTTATGAGCGGGTCATGTGTATGTCTGTCATGAAAGGCCGTGTTTACGACAGCCACGCAACAGCCCGGTCCTTCCTCGTCTATCCTTTTAAAATTTGTGCTTGTGACAAATTTCACAACAATCACAAAAAAGGATAACTCATGAAAATACAACACAAAACATGCGCTTTGAGGTTGGATATATATTATCAGGTTGTATATATATATATTATCAGGTTGTATATATATATTATCAGGTTGTATATATATATATTATCAGGTTGTATATATATTATCAGGTTGAATATATATTATTAGGTTGGATATATAACATGCAATTAAAATTTTTAAAAAAACATCGCAGTAATAAAATGAAATTGAGTAAGCAAAACTTTATATTCATCAAACATTTCTATGAGCACTATCCATTTGTCTGTCACATTCATTCGTTCATTCATTCGTTCATTTGCATGTCCCTTGCGGAACTTTGCCTCCCTAACAGCTCTCCTGTAGGCCTCTCGGTTGTGAGCAAGATGGCCTGCTGCTGATGCATCCATTTGAAGATCATCAATGATGTCTTGCAGCCTTCTTCGCCTTGGTCTTCTTCTCTTTCTTTTTCCCATTATGTACCTTCCAAGACGGTCTTCTCTAGATTATCATGACGTTTAATGTGTCCAAAATATTTAAGTTTTCTCTCTTTAATCCTCTTTACTAGCCAGCCTTCTTCAATATTAAGTTCTTGTAGTATAGTTATTCTTTTTTTGTGTCCATGATATTTGAAGAACTCTTTTGTAGCATTTACATTCAAAGGCATTTATGTGTTTCTCAGCTGTTTTGTTAAGTGTCCAGGTCTCACAGGCATATGATGCGATGGGAAAGATGCATGCCCTTAAAAATCTTATATTTCTTTAATAAACTAAGTTAAACTTAAACTAAGCTTAAGCGTGGATGTGTTCTCGGCAGATTGACTCCACTCACAGAGTCAGTGGACTCTGTTGATCACGATTCTGGTACTGTAGAGTCAGCGGACTCTGTTGATCAAGATTCTGGTACTGTAGAGTCAGTGGACTCTGTTGATCAAGATTCTGGCACTGTAGAGTCAACAACTGAAAGTCGTTCTGAGATTATCGTTCGACAGGTTCAGTACCCTGATGTGCACAAGAACATTATTTCCAGGTTCAGTATCCTGATGTGCACGAGAACATTATTTCCAGGTTCAGTGCCCTGATGTGCACGAGAACACTATTTCCAGGTTCCGTGCCCTGATGTGCACAAGAACATTATTTCCAGGTTCAGTGCTCTGGTGTGCACAAGAACATTATTTCCAGGTTCAGTGCCCTGATTTGCACGAGGACGCTATTTCCAGGTTCAGTGCCCTGGTGTGCACAAGAACGTTATTTCCAGTTTTTTGGCACAGAATATGGATGTCTTTCATTGACTCGTTCCTCTTTCTCTCTCGTTCATGTTCTCATCCTCCTCCTCTGATGTTCTCATCCTCCTCCTCTCTCATTATGTTCATGTTCTCATCCTCCTCCTCTCTCATTCTGTTCATGTTCTCATCCTCCTCCTCTCATGTTCTGTTCATGTTCTCATCCTCCTCCTCCTCTCATGTTCTCATCCTCCTCCTCTCTCATTCTGTTCATGTTCTCATCCTCCTTCTCTCACTTTCTGTTCATGTTCTCATCCTCCTTCTCTCACGTTCTGTTCATGTTCTCATCCTCCTTCTCTCATGTTCTGTTCATGTTCTCATCCTCCTTCTCTCATGTTCTGTTCATGTTCTCATCCTCCTTCTCTCAAGTTCTGTTCATGTTCTCATCCTCCTTCTCTCATGTTCTCATCCTCCTTCTCTCATGTTCTGTTCATGTTCTCATCCTCCTTCTGTCACATTCTGTTCATGTTCTCATCCTCCTCATCTGCAGTTACTACAGAATCTAACATCCTTTGTTTGGAAGTTGCAGCTAAACTAAGGAATTTTACATGTGTCTTCAGTTTATCTCTGGTTTTTTTCTTATTACATATGTAACTGCTATTAGTTTTTTCTATTACATATGTAACTGCTATTACTTTTTTCTATTACATATGTAACTGCTATTAGTTTTTTCTATTACATATGTAACTGCTATTACTTTTTTCTATTACATATGTAACTGCTATTAGTTTTTTCTATTACACATGTAACTGCTATTATTTTTTTCTATTACATATGTAACTGCTATTAGTTTTTTCTATTACATATGTAACTGCTATTACTTTTTTCTATTACATATGTAACTGCTATTAATTTTTTTCTAATACTTCATGGTGTAGCTTCCATTTGCTATCCAGTTTCTGTAAGTTCTGAAATTTTAATATCTTTTTATTATATTTTAACCCATTTTCTTTAATATAAATTCTGTCCAACAATAAAAGCAATTTATTTATAATAAACTGTGTCACATATGCACGTACAGACAAACATGTACATAATCTGCCTGATCTAGTGAGAAACTAATGTACATAATCTGTCTGATCTCGTGAGAAACTAATGTACATAATCTGTCTGATCTAGTGAGAAACTAAAGCCGTCTATGTCAGCTGGTGGAAAACAAAAGCCGTCTATGTCAGCTGGTGGAAAACTAAAGCCATCTATGTCAGCTGGTGGAAAACTAAAGCCGTCTATGTCAACTGGTGGAAAACTAAAGCCATCTATGACGACTGGTGGAAAACTAAAGCCATCTATGTCGACAGGTGGAAAACTAAAGCCATCTATGTCGACTGTTGTAAAACTAAAGCCATCTATGTCGACAGGTGGAAAACTAAAGCCATCTATGTCGACTGGTCGAAAAATAAACTTAGTACTTGCTGAAAAAAAAGGGGGGGGGTGGGAGGAGAAGGAAGCAGCGATTGAATAGATCGGCCATTGTGACATATGGGCATCAAGAGAATTGACAAAAACACTGATCTACAGCACACTCTTAACTCACCGGCCAGAACTTCCCATTGGTTGGAATTACTCATAAGCTGAAACTGAGAAACCAGATCCGCGTTCATGAAACCGGTCTAAGATTAGGTGACAGAATGCAGAAACATCTTTAGGATGTTACCTAATATGCTTAAAAACTAGTCCCTAATCATTTCAAAGGCTCCCATCATAGAGGCAAATCTAATTTTCTGGTAACAGCCATAAAACAATGCCACGCTGACGGTAGAAGCCACTTAGCGCTTGAGAACAACTAGATTCTGGAATATTGAATGCTGAGACCACATGGTTTGAACTCTCAATTCTGCTACATGTAACATCCCCCCTACTACATTCATATTCCTCCTGCACTAAGTTTCACTCTTTCTCACTTGTAACACATAGTCCAGAACCTCCTCACGGCATCATATTACGACCCCTCTACCCCGAGTATAACCACATATTACGACCCCTCTACCCCGAGTATAACCACATATTACGACCCCTCTACCCCGAGTATAACCACATATTACGACCCCTCTACCCCGAGTATAACCACCTATTCTACGTTCTCCGGGCTAGATTACCACTCTGTCACGCTTTCCCCTTTCAGCATTCTCTCTCTTCCCCCCCCCCCCTTTTCGACCCACCTATCACACATCATGTCTACATTTAAACACTCTCTACATTTCACCATGCTCATTTCTGCACACTGCTTTTTATAAGTCACAGCTAAATGCTTCATTTATTTCAATTTATTCTGTTTTTACCGTTCTTACATATTATATAGCATTCGCGTGAATTTAGATTCTATCCTCTTTCTCTGTTTCTTCGTCCTGTCAGTTATTGTATGATTAAGGTGCAAAGCGAACCGTCACAACTATGTACTCTTTAATGAATAAAACTGCTCCTACTTTTTCCCCTAGTTTATACATTTTGTTATCTTCATTTACAGCAGTGACTTCGTGTGTTGTTCATAAGTTCGTTAAACATTTAAAAAATTCGCAGCAAATAAACTACGTAACGGATCATGATTATACGCTGGCAAGAAAGAGAGAAACTCTTCAACTATTTTCTAAGTAAACCCGGCGAGCAGACTTCGGTGGTTTGCCGCTAGCAGGCAGCAGCAGCAGCAGCAGCAAGTACGGCTTTCAGTGAACGTGAGCAGGCATTTTATGTTTTGGAATACGCAAGAACCTCGTCCGTTTTGACTGCACAGCGACGATGTCGAGCGGAATCCCAGAAGGCAGCGTTTGTTTTCACCAGTATCAGGAAGTGATATGTGAAATTCCAAGATGAAGGCGGTGGCGATTCCCAGTTTCTTCGCTTGGCCCTGGACGTCTCTGAGGGGGAGCCGTGCACAAGCAGTCTTCATCCTGGAACTTTGCATACCACTTCTTGATACTGAATGAGAGTCTTGCTTATTCCAAAACACAAAATGACTGCTCACGTTCCTGAACGCCGTATGTGTTACTGCTGCCTGCTAGCGGGGAGCTCTGCGCTGGCTTTATGTTTTTTTTTAAATTTCACGAGTTATCTCTCTTTCTCTCTTGGCGTAAGAAGAATCATGTGTGTTACGTAGTTTATTTGTTGCGGATTATTTAAAATGTTTCACGAGTTATGAATAACCTTCATGCTTAGTTTTATATACTTATATTTATATACTTTGTTTTATATACTTATATTTATATACTTTGTTTTATATACTTATATAATTATTTCTGCGTTCATGGTGGTTATTTTTCCTTTGGATTTCCACTAAATACCGGTATATACCGGCTGGGTTCTTGCTCTCCCATTAAGACATACCGAAAATAAAAGCCGCTAGCTTAGATCAGTCACTAGTCATTTACCTATAGGCATGTAAACTGCTAGCTTAGATCAGTCACACGTTCTTTACCTATAAACATGTAAACTGCTAGCTTACATCAGTCACAAGTCATTTACCTATAGGCATATAAACTGCTAGCTTAGATCAGTCACAAGTCATTTACCTATAGACATGTAAGCTGCTAGGTTAAATCAGTCACAAGTCATTTACCTATAGGCATGTAAGCTGCTAGCTTATATCAGTCACAAGTCATTTACCTATAGACATTAAGCTGCTAGGTTAGATCAGTCACAAGTCCCTTACCTATAGACATGTAAGCTGCTAGCTTAGATCAGTCACAAGTAATTTACCTATAGACATTAAGCTGCTAGCTTAGATCAGTCACAAGTTATTTACCTATAGACATTAAGCTGCTAGCTTAGATCAGTCACAAGTCATTTACCTATAGACATTAAGCTGCTAGCTTAGATCAGTCACAAGTCATTTACCTATAGACATTAAGCTGCTAGCTTAGATCAGTCACAAGTCATTTGCCTATAGACATTAAGCTGCTAGCTTAGATCAGTCACAAGTCATTTACCTATAGACATGTAAACTGTTAGCTTAGATCAGTCACAAGTCCCTTACCTATAGACATGTAAACTGCTAGCTTAGATCAGTCACAAGTCATTTACCTATAGGCATGTAAGCTGCTAGCTTAGATCAGTCACAAGCCCCTTACCTATAGACGTTAAGCTGCTAGGTTAGATCAGTCACAAGTCCCTTACCTATAGACATTAAGCTGCTAGCTTAGATCAGTCACAAGTTATTTACCTATAGGCATATGGTTTACACACTGAATCCCCGGGAAAAGTCACACCATGCATAATCTAATCTTCTTTTCTGTCCTACTTTTTATGAGTATTATGTGATGTTCACAAGTTTTTAGACGATTTTCAGGATTTCTAGAAGTTATCCAGATTTATGAATTTTCATAGTTTAGTAGTCTTTGTATTTGATGAAAACTCATGATTCATTTGTTTTACATAAGAGTTTACGCTTAAATGGAAACAGGACTGTCCTGTAGTTAAATGGGAACACCTGTAGTTAAATTGGGAACAGGACTGTCCTGTAGTTAAAGTGAGAACAGGAATGTCCTGTAGTTAAATTGGGAACAGGACTCTCCTGTAGTTACATTGGAAACAGGACAGTCCTGGAACTGACTGAAGGGTGGTCTTGTATTTAGTTATTTATATTTCGTATATATAGTTCTTTATATTTAGTATACATATAGTTCTTTATATTTCGTATAAATATAGTTCTTTATATTTCCTATGTATAGTTCTTTATATTGTGTGTGTATATAGTGCTTTATATTTCGTATACAGATATATCTTGATATTTCGTATACAGATATATCTTTATATTTCGTATACAGATATATCTTTATATTTCGTATACAGATATATCTTTATATTTCGTGTACAGATATATCTTTATATTTCGTGTACAGATATATCTTTATATTTCGTATACAGATATATCTTGATATTTCGTATACAGATATATCTTGATATTATACGTCTTTGCTGCTCTTTTTACTTTTATGATGAAGACTGGAGTGGACATTAAAGTCTACTTTTTAAAGTCTACTTTTGATTATGACACGTGTATAAACAATAGATCAGAAGGATGGCGACTGCAGTAAAACTGGTTCAAATAAATAAGGTAAATAGAGGTGTATGATGCAGTTTTACAAAGTGAGGGAGTAAGTGAGCTAGGTCTCCCACTTGTTCTCCTCCTCTCTCTCCGCTTCTTCGCTATGATTGGCTCTATCGGGAATCTTTTGTCTGTAGGCAGCGTGGGTTTTTTTTTTCTCCTCCTTTTTTTCCTCCTCCTTTTTCCACACACATTTCTGCTTCTCATTCGGAGCAAGACACTTCAGATAAGTTCTATATGTTTGTATTTCGTTGTGTATGTATCCTCGAATAAGGCTCACGCCGAAATATCGGATGTTGTATGTTTTTCATTTATACATTCTCATACTTTCTATTCGTTTTTTTTCTCACCTTGCTCACTTCCTCCCTCACTTTGTAAAACTGCACCATACACTTCTATCTACCTTATTTATTTAAACAATAGATCTAACACCTCAGTTCCCCCCCCCCCCCCAAATTTTAGAAAAAGTAGACCACCGCATATCCAAGTAAGGTCAATAGATCAAACACTTCAGCTTCTGTAAAATATTTTTGGTGCCTTCTTTTCGAACTTTATGAACTAGGGCCATGTTCCTCACAGAGGAACCTTAATCCTAGGTGGATGACAGGTCACTAAAGTACAGTCTCCTGGTTTTTATAAGTGCAGCAGCACAGAATAGGAGCCAGAATTTCCCCTTTAACGTCTAACCCGGGTCTTTACCTCTTCCAACTCAGTCAGTTTTCGACTACGAAGAACTCACTACAATTCTGCTCTTTAAAAAAAAAAACAAAGAATTTTTTTAATGTTCTCACATAAAAGAAAACAAACACTACAGACATAAATTATAACTCCGAAAACCAAATGATTTTTGTGATCAATGGAAATTACTTTTTGTAAACATTTATTCAAGAACGCAGAAGAACGAGAAAAAAATTGTTGCACATAAGAACACAACACTGAACGCCACAGCCATCAAGAAAGAGAAAACAGGTAAATAATAAAAAAAACTGTTGCACATAAGAACTCAACACTGAACGCCAAAGCCATCAAGAAAGAGAAAACAGGTAAATAATAAAAATAAATGTAACACTGTCTCCTCACATAAATATCAGCAAGCATTTTTTTCTTATATTTTCAATCTTCATGGCTCAACATTAACAATAAGCTTTTCTTGTGGATAAACTTTTCATTCTGAAACATCTCAACATCTTATTATAACGTTATACCCACGATTGTATGACTCATCAATAAGCAACATATGAAACATATCTCCGCGCACATATTTAACCATGAAATTGTGTTAGAAACGACATACACGTACATTACGACAAAACTTCATGAAGCAAAGGATGAGAAATAAAAACATGATGATGAATGCAGTCCAATATTAATGTTACAGAAATAAAAAAAATTGAACTTTCAACAAATTTTCTCACAACATTACATCAAAGATGAGTCATAAATTATTTCATACTCATATTCCACATATATTCCATCGGCCTGCTGATACATTTATTTAAATTATTACAGAAATAAGTAAACAATATTGCACTTTCACATCGAAACAAATATGACTTCACCTTAACAACATAAATACTGACACATAAACAAGTCTTACATGACAAGAGGTCGGCACGGCGGTCTGGGATCTAGCACGAGGAACCATCCAGCATCACAGTTTGAACTAACTCTGAACTTTCAACGATCCACTCAAACCAACAAAACATGATCCCGCTACGCTTCACTGGCCACATCCTCGCACAGTCTGGCCTAACCTTCAAACTTCCCACGGCTCGGACAACACACACTTGACAGTCATGTGGCCCAACAACCTTCAAACTTCCCACGGCTCGGACAACACACACCTGACAGTCACATGACCCAACAACCTTCAAACTTCCCACGGCTCGGACAACACACACCTGACAGTCACATGACCCGACAATGACCCAGAGGTGACGTTGCCCAGCCAAACTCCGAGCACCAAAATAGCCACCGTCCCCACACTTCCCTGAGAAGTCAGATGTCGTTCTCCATCCATTCATTCATTCATTTCCATGTCCCTTGCGGAACTTTGCCTCCCTAACAGCACTCCTGTAGGCCTCTCGGTTGTGAGCAAGATGACCTGCTGCTGCTGCATCCATTTGAAGATCGTCAACGATGTCTTTCAACCATCTTCGTTTTGGTCTTCCTCTCTTTCTTTTTCCCATTATGTATCCTTTAAATACGGTCTTCTCTAAATTATCATGACGTTTAATGTGTCCAAAATATTTAAGTTTTCTCTCTTTAATCTTCTTTACTAGCCAGCCTTCTTCAATATTAAGCTCTTGTAGTATAGATATATTTGTTCTTTTTTGTGTCCATGATTTTTGGAGAACTCTTCTTTAGCATTTACATTCAAAGGCATTTATGTGTTTCTCATCTGTTTTGTTAAGTGTCCAGGTCTCACAGGCATATGTTGCAATGGGAAAGATGCGTGCCCTTAAAAATCTTATTTTTGTGGTTCTGTCTCCTCCTCTCCACAGAATCTTTATGTGTCTTACTTTCTGAAGAGCGATAGATGTCCTCCTTCTAATTTCCCTCATTGTATCTCCATTATTAATTAATAGTGATCCAAGATATTCAAAACTCTCCACTTCTTCCAGTTTTTCCTCATTGATACATATTTCAGTTGCCTTGTTTGTTTTGTCAGTTGTCGTCAATTTAGTTTTCTTCGCATTAAGATAGAGGTTCTGTTCTTCGCTGTTCTTATGGACTGACATAATTAGTTTTTCCATTCTTTTTTTGCTGTGGACAGTAATACTGTGTCATCAGCATATCTAATCTCTGGTATTTCATAACCTCCAATTGTTATGGCATCGTAATATTCTTTGTCTACATCTTCTCTAACATTCCTCATTATATTTTCAGTATACAAGTTGAATAAGTAAGGCGACAATATGCACCCCTGATGGACCCCTTGTTTTATGTCAAACCAAGTTGTTGTTTCACTATTTATTCTTACTGCTGCTTGTTGGTCTAGATACAGCAGTGATGTTAATTGTATCAAATGTGTTGGAAATCCCATTTTTTCCATTATTTCCCAAAGTTTCTGGTGTTGTACACAATCAAATGCCTTTGAGTAGTCTATAGAGGATAAATATAGATTCATATTAAACTCTCTGCATTTCTCTATTATTAATCTTATATTGAATATATGATCTCTTGATCCTCTTCCTTGCCTGAAACCAGCTTGGACCATAATGACTTCTTCTATTTTCCTTAAAAGTCTACCCATTATGATTTTTAACAGAATTTTATTGGCATGACTAATCAGGGCAACAGTTCGTGCATAATTTCAGGTTACCTTTTTTTGGCAGTGGTATGAATATAGTTCTTTTCCATTCTTTTGGCCAAATACCTGAATGCCATATGTTTTTACATAGTGCATGATAGATTGTTGTACATTCCTTTCCTCCTGCTTTAATAAGTTCAGCCGTTATCTCATCACATCCTGGTGATTTACCTCCTTTTGTTGTTCTCCTCCTGTTACAATTTAACTTTAAAACCTCAGTGCCAACACCACCCACAAAACCCATCTCACCACACACATACAAAATATGGAAGACATTTTTTTATCCTGAAAGCAAGGAATAATGCACTTACTTGTTCCAGGGAATAATTTTTATCAGTTCAGGTGAAAAAAGGTGGTATTTTTTACATGTCCAGGTGAAAAAAGAAGACAGTTTTCAATGCCCACATGAAAAGAGAAGGCAGTCTTCAGTGCCAAAATGAAAGAGAAAACAGTTGTCTGCAATGCCCAAATGAAAAGAGAAAATAATTGTCTTAATTATCCGAAGCAAAATAGAAAACAGTTGTCTTAAATGTTGAAATGAAAAGAGAAAATAGATGTCTTAAATGCTAAAGCGAATATAAAAAACAGTTGTCTTAAATGGCCAAATGAAAAGAGAAACCAAATGTGTTAAATGTCCAAATGAAAAGAGAAAACAGTTTCTTAAATGCCCAAATGAAAAGAGAAAATAGTTGTCTTAAATGCTCAAATGAAAGGAGATACCAGTTGTCTTAAATCCCCAAATAAAAAGAGAAAACAGGTGTCTTAAATCCCCAAATAAAAAGAGAAAACAGGTGTCTTAAATGTCCAAATGAAAAGAGAAAACAGTTGTCTTAAATGTCCAAATGAAAAGAGAAAATAGCTGTCTTAAATGCCCAAATGAAGGGAGAAAATATTTGTCTTAAATGTAAAATGAAAAGAGAAAACAGTTGTCTTAAATGTATAAGTGAAAAGAGAAAATATTTGTCTTAAGTGCCAAAATGAACATAGAAAATAGTTGTCTTAAATGCTCAAATGAAAAGAGAAAATAGTTGTCTTAATTGTCTAAATGAAAAGAGAAAACAGTTGTCTTAAATGGCCAAATGAAAAGATAAAAGTTGTCTTAAATTGCCAAATGAAAAGAGAAAATAGTTGTCTTAAATGCTCAAATGAAAGGAGATACCACTTGTCTTAAATGCCCAAATGAAAAGAGAAAACAGTTGTCTTAAATGCTCAAATGAAAGGAGATACCACTTGTCTTAAATGCCCAAATGAAAAGAAAAAACAGTGGTCTTAAATGCTCAAATGAAAAGAGAAAACAGTTGTCTTAAATCCCCAAATGAAAAGAGAAAAGAGTTGTCTTAAATCCCCAAATGAAAAGAGAAAAGAGTTGTCTTAAATCCCCAAATGAAAAGAGAAAATAATTGTTTTAAATGGCCAAATGAAAAGAGAAAACAGTTGTCTTAAATCCCCAAATGAAAAGAGAAAATAATTGTTTTAAATTACCAAATGAAAAGAGAAAACAATTGTCTTAAATGACCAAATGAAAAGAGAAAACAGGTGTCTTAAATCCCCAAATGAAAAGAGAAAAAAGTTGTTTTAAATGCCCAAATGAAAAGAGAAAATAGATGTCTTAAATGCCAAAATGAAAAGAGATAACAGTTGCCATAATTGCCCAAGTGAAAAGAGACACCAGTTGTCTTAAATGCCCAAATGAAAAGAGAAAATGGTTGTTTGGAATGCCCAAATGACAAGAGAAACCAATTTTAAATATCCAAGTGATATAAACTGTAGAAGTCCTGAAACGAGGAAACTTCTCCTGCAGGAAAGGCTGACATCAAGAGATGTAAATGTTCAAGTGATATAAACTAGATGTCCTGAAACAAGGAAACTTCTCCTGCAGGAAAGGCTGACATCAAGAAATGTAAATGTTCAAGTGATATAAACTAGAAGTCCTGAAACAAGGAAACTTCTCCTGCAGGAAAGCCTGACATAAAGAGATGTAAATGTTCAAGTGATATAAACTAGAAGTCCTGAAACAAGGAAACGTCTCCTGCAGGAAAGGCTGACATCAAGAGATCCCAAGTGACATAAACTAAAAGTCCTGAAACAAGGAAACGTCTCCTGTAGGAAAGGCTGACCTAAAGAGATAACTCTGACTTAGTGCCATCAGCTGATAGAATCTCTTTATGCTGGGGTTGTTTTCAAATTCTTCCCATAAGGCTTTGTTGTGGTCAAGCGTCGGAAGTTGACTTACCACAAAGGTCAAGTCATTGGCCTTGTCTGGATAAGAGGTCCAGTCTCCAAAAGCAAAAACTACTTTTCCAGACAAAATGGTCAATGCACCATGGCTTAATTTTGAGGGGTTCAACTCTTCTGTCAAAAGTTTCTTGTACTCATCCCAGTATGCCTTGTCTCCCTTGAACTCCGAGTTTCGCTTGAGTAGGCTCAGTTGCACACAGGCAAATCGTTCAGCGTCTCCTAGTTTCGGCATTTTAACTCTGTTTTCACCAATCAGAGCCAACCAAGTGGATGCCAGCTCCGGGTTTGATGACGTGATGACCTGCAAGCAACTGAGGGCAGCTCTCTGAGAAGGGAGGTAAATAAGAAGAGCAGCAGTGTCTTGTGATGGGATGAAGTGAATCTGTGAAATAAGAAAACAGTCTTACAAAAATATGCCCATGCTATTTTTATTTGTGCTTACTGATGAATATATTAGGAGTAATCTTCTGTTAAATATGTTAATTACAAATAAGAAAACAAGCTGTGTATATTTTTTCTTCCATGTAAAACTTTTGTTTATAAAGTGAAAAAGTTCAAGATTTTATTTATTAGAATATTCATAATTAATTTATTCATAAGAGGGATTTACATAGAGCAGAAAAAAAAGATATGCGCGAACATGAGAACTGTCCTGAGACTGCGAATATAATACTAAAAACAAAAAATAATTAAGGCCTGCCAACAACATAAACAGAACAACCATATACCAATAAGCCTTCTAAGGCTTTGCGATCTGTGCAGAAAATGTCCGACACTTCAAATATCTCATTTTAGCAGACAGTAATATCGAGAAGGAAATATCTACAATAATTTGACATATTAGGCTTTTAACAAATTAGCAAACATGTGGAAATCTCCAATTTTCTATACGAACCTCAAGATTAAAATCTATAAATAAATATTATTATATGCAGCTGAAACAAGGAGAGCTATTTGGAGAACTGAAAATAGACTGAGATGATTTGATGGAAGATTCCTACCATTTCCGAGCGTTGGGTCGAATTTTCGACACTTCCGGTGGTCCCAAGCGTGCGTATGGTCGAAAATTCGACATTGTTTGTTCCATTAAAACAAGCGGTGTAACATTTAGATTGTACATATTTCGTCCGCGATTCCGGTGACACTTTCAAAATGGAGAATGCGTGCCTAGTTACGAGCGATGCCGAGCGAGAACAAGGACGCGAAGCATGGAAATTTTTCAATTTTTGACGATGTAGATAGGGGTATTGACATAGCCTATGGCCACCCCGCTACTCTTGAATGTTTTCTAAGTAGATTTAGACATGTTTAGACGACTGAAGAAGTAGTTAGGAGGTTATTTCAGACATTCATGCAGCGGAAATGCAATACGGAGTCACAATTCGAGATCGACAAGTAGATCTACACATCTTAGATGGTAAGTAGGGGTAAGTAGCGCGAATCTAGACCTAGCCGATGGTGAGCTGGCCACAATCAGTGTCTAAAAACATCACATTACTTCTTTTTTCCTAAAAGCTCTGCATTTATGAAATTTTCATTCATTTAGCTATACTTTGACACATATTACGTATACGGAAGTACATGGAAATAATGTTTTCCATTCCATTTTACAACTATACCCCCTTACTGACAAAGACCCGCGTTTTACTCCCGCACTCCATGACACGTCCGTGTTTTCCCACTGGGGAAAACGCGTGACAAACGAGGAAATAGCCGAACGAATGGGCATAAATAAGAGATCAAAAGACGAAGATGGAAATAGCTACTCCTGGACCGCCTTGACTTGGACACCTAAAAAAAAAGGGGGGGGGGTGGATTGGTCATTAGGAACATGGAGATGGGCAATACAGGACGAACTAAAGGGAACGAGAAAGACACGGTTTGAGGTATCCAGACATGTTCAAGTCAGGACTGGCTGGGGAACCTTTGTTGATGACTTATGCTCCATTGGGAGTACAGAGGACTGATGATGAAGATCAGGAAATTGACAAAAATAAAAGGATAACTTTTATTTTCTTTCTTATATCTTATATCCTTCCCGTGCCGTTAAACGTCACATAGGGCTCGATAGTTCGCCAATTTTTCCTGTTTTCGGCGAGTCTTTCAACCTCATCAAGTGATTTTATGCCTGTTAATTTGGCCTCTCTTAACGAAGTTCTCTTTAGAGTTTCACGTGGTCTGCCTCTTTTTTCTTTGGCCTGTTGTGTTCCACTTGATATCTTGTTTTGAGATTCTCTGATCATTTCTTCTCATCACGTGACCAACATATGTCCATCTCCATTTCCTGATCACCAATGAGACTGGTTGTTGTTCAGTCTTATCTCAGCATTGTTCTTGAATTCGTTCCGCTTGATGCCGAATATTTTCCTTAGGCATTTGTTTTCAAAAGAGTCTAATTTCTTGTCTATTTCTTTAGTTGTTTTCCAGCTTTCGCATGCATAAATGAGGGTGGATATTACATTCTTAACTTGGTTTAAGACTATTCAGTGTAATATCCACCTTTATTTTCTTTGCGTGACAAAAAATTTCGATCGAAGCATGGAAATTTTTCAATTTTTGACGATGTAGATAGGGGTATTGACATAGCCTATGGCCACCCCGCTACTCTTGAATGTTTTCTAAGTAGATTTAGACATGTTTAGACGACTGAAGAAGTAGTTAGGAGGTTATTTCAGACATTCATGCAGCGGAAATGCAATACGGAGTCACAATTCGAGATCGACAAGTAGATCTACACATCTTAGATGGTAAGTAGGGGTAAGTAGCGCGAATCTAGACCTAGCCGATGGTGAGCTGGCCACAATCAGTGTCTAAAAACATCACATTACTTCTTTTTTCCTAAAAGCTCTGCATTTATGAAATTTTCATTCATTTAGCTATACTTTGACACATATTACGTATACGGAAGTACATGGAAATACTGTTTTCCATTCCATTTTACAACTATACCCCCTTACTGACAAAGACCCGCGTTTTACTCCCGCACTCCATGACACGTCCGTGTTTTCCCACTGGGGAAAACGCGTGACAAACGAGGAAATAGCCGAACGAATGGGCATAAATAAGAGATCAAAAGACGAAGATGGAAATAGCTACTCCTGGACCGCCTTGACTTGGACACCTAAAAAAAAAGGGGGGGGGGTGGATTGGTCATTAGGAACATGGAGATGGGCAATACAGGACGAACTAAAGGGAACGAGAAAGACACGGTTTGAGGTATCCAGACATGTTCAAGTCAGGACTGGCTGGGGAACCTTTGTTGATGACTTATGCTCCATTGGGAGTACAGAGGACTGATGATGAAGATCAGGAAATTGACAAAAATAAAAGGATAACTTTTATTTTCTTTGTTATATCTTATATCCTTCCCGTGCCGTTAAACGTCACATAGGGCTCGATAGTTCGCCAATTTTTCCTGTTTTCGGCGAGTCTTTCAACCTCATCAAGTGATTTTATGCCTGTTAATTTGGCCTCTCTTAACGAAGTTCTCTTTAGAGTTTCACGTGGTCTGCCTCTTTTTTCTTTGGCCTGTTGTGTTCCACTTGATATCTTGTTTTGAGATTCTCTGATCATTTCTTCTCATCACGTGACCAACATATGTCCATCTCCATTTCCTGATCACCCATGAGACTGGTTGTTGTTCAGTCTTATCTCAGCATTGTTCTTGAATTCGTTCCGCTTGATGCCGAATATTTTCCTTAGGCATTTGTTTTCAAAAGAGTCTAATTTCTTGTCTATTTCTTTAGTTGTTTTCCAGCTTTCGCATGCATAAATGAGGGTGGATATTACATTCTTAACTTGGTTTAAGACTATTCAGTGTAATATCCACCTTTATTTTCTTTGCGTGACAAAAAATTTCGATCCAAGCATGATTGTGTGTGTGTGTTTGTGTATGTGCGTACCTATGTTTTATAGATTATTGCACAGCATCTGATAAAGTAAAACACAAAGAAATCATACAGATGTTAAAAGACATAAATATAGAAGGAAAGACCTAAGAATTATAAAAAAGTTCCATTGGAAACAAAAAGTAGCAATAAGGATTGATAATCAAATAGGAGAGTATCAGAACATAGAAGTAGAAGAGTATCAGAACATAGAAGTAAAAGAGTATCAGAACTTAGAAGTAGGAGAGTATCAGAACACAGAGGTAAAAGAGTATCAGAACATAGAAGTAGGAGAGTATCAGAACATAGAAGTAGAAGAGTATCAGAACATAGAAGTAAAAGAGTATCAGAACTTAGAAGTAGGAGAGTATCAGAACACAGAAGTAAAAGAGTATCAGAACATAAAAGTACTTCATCAGAACCTAGAAGTAGGAGAGTATCAGAACATAGAAGTAGGAGAGTATCAGAACATAGAAGTAAAAGAGTATCAGAACATAGAAATAGGAGAGTATCAGAACATAGAAGTAAAAGAGTATCAGAACACAGAAGTAAAAGAATATCAGAACATAGAAGTAGAAGAGTATCAGAACATAGAAGTAGGAGAGTATCAGAACTCAGAAGTAGGATAGTATCATAACATAAAAGTAAAAGAGTATCAGAACATAGACGTAGGAGAGTATCAGAACATAGAAGTAGGAGAGTATCACAACACAGAAGTAGGAGGGTATCAGAACATAGAAGTAAAAGAGTATCAGAACATAGAAGTAGAAGAGTATCAGAACTTAGAAGTAGGAGAGTATCAGAACATAAAAAAGAAGAGTATCAGAACATAGAAGTAAAAGAGTATCAGAACATAGAAGTAAAAGAGTATCAGAACATAGAAACAGGAGAGTATCAGACCGTAGAAGTAGAAGATTATCAGACCGTAGAAGTAGAAGAGTATCAAGAACATAGACGTGGGAGAGTATCAGAACATAGAAGTATAAGAGTATCAGAACATAGAAGTAGGAGAGTATCAGAACATAGAAGTAGGAGAGTATCAGAACATAGAAGTATAAGAGTATCAGAACATAGAAGTAGGAGAGTATCAGAACATAGAAGTAGGAGAGTATCAGAACATAGAAGTAGGAGAGTATCAGAACATAGAAGTAGGAGAGTATCAGAACAAAGAAGTATAAGAGTATCAGAACATAGAAGTAGGAGAGTATCAGAACATAGAAGTAGGAGAGTATCAGAACATAGAAGTAGGAGAGTATCAGAACATAGAAGTAGGAGAGTATCAGAACATAGAAGTATAAGAGTATCAGAACATAGAAGTAGGAGAGTATCAGAACATAGAAGTAGGAGAGTATCAGAACATAGACGTATAAGAGTATCAGAACATAGAAGTAGGAGAGTATCAGAACATAGAAGTAGGAGAGTATCAGAACATAGACGTAGGAGAGTATCACAACATAGAGGTAGGAGAGTATCAGAACATAGAAGTAGGAAAGTGTCAGAACATAGAGAGTATCCGATCATAGAAGTAGGAGAGTATCAGAACAAAGACGTAGGAGAGTATCAGAACATAGACGTAGGAGAGTATCAGAACATAGAAATAGGAGAGTATGGCAAGGATACGTTTTATTCCCTGACCGAAGCACAGAGGCTCTACCATCCTTGTTAGAACTAAAAAAATACAGCTTCAAAGCGAAAGGCACAGAATTAAAGCACGAGAACAACTTCAAGTATTTAGGAACAATAATAACATAAGACGGAAGATACAAATTCAGGTATTTAGGAACAATAATAACACAAGACGGAAGATACAAATTCAGGTATTTAGGAACAATAATAACACAAGACGGAAGATACAAATTCAGGTATTTAGGAACAATAATAACACAAGACGGAAGATACAAATTCAAGTATTTAGGAACAATAATAACACAATACGGAAGATACATATTCAAGTATTTAGGAACAATAATAACTCAAGACGGAAGATGAGAAACCGAAAAAAGGAGCAGAAAAGGCCAGGTCAGGTCAGTATTTATGAAAGTGAAGAACATTCTGTGCAACAAAGCTCTGTTGATGAACACCAGAAAGAGAATTATTCGCTGTTACACCGAACCCCTATTATTATATGAATGCGAAGCATGGACGATAACAAAGAGCATTCACAAAAATCTATTGGATGCAGTGAAGAAGAAGTTCCTAAGAAGAATAATGAGAATACCGTGGACAGACAAGAAAACAAATGAAGAGCTTCTAAGTGATCCTGGGCAAAATAGAGAAATTATGACAAATTTCAGAACCCGACAGTCCAGATTTGTAAGATGTGTTTTAAGAAGAGGCAGACTGGAGGACTTAGTAACAACATGAACACTGGAGGAAAAAGGAACAGAAGAACACACAAAAAAAAACAAGATACTTGATGGACTAAAAGAGTGCCACAGAGCACAGTCCAGATCACAACTTACAGGAAGAGTAAAGGACAGATGGTTGTAGGATTCAATAACCACCAAACTTCTGATTGACATGGACCTGAAAGAGAGAAGTATGTCTGTGTCTCTGTGTGTGTGGGTGCGTGCATGCGTGTGTGTGCGTGCATGCATGTGTGTGTGTGCGCATGTGTGTGTGCGTGCGTGCATGTGTGTGTGCGTGCATGTGTGTGCATGCATGCATGTGTGTGTGCATGTGTGTGTGCGTGCATGTGTGTGTGCATGTGTGTGTGTGCGTGCATGTGTGTGTGCATGTGTGTGCGTGCGTGCATGTGTGTGTGCATGTGTCTGTGCATGTGTGTGTGGGCATGCATGTGTGTGTCCGTGCATGTGTATGTGTGCATGTGTGTGTGCGTGCATGTGCATGTGTGTGTGCATGTGTGTGTGTGCATGTGTGTGTGTGCATGTGTGTGTGCGTGCATGTGTATGTGTGCATGTGTGTGTGTGCATGTGTGTGTGAATGTGTGTGTCCGTGCATGTGTGTGTGTGAATGTGTGTGTCCGTGCATGTGTGTGTCCGTGCATGTGTATGTGTGCATGTGTGTGTGCATATGTGTGTGCATATGTGTGTGCATGTGTGTGTGCGTGCATGTGTGTGAATGTGTGTGTCTGTGCATGTGTGTGTGAATGTGTGTGTCCGTGCATGTGTGTGTGAATGTGTGTGTGTGCTTGCGTGAGGCCACAAAACTTAAAGGGAACATTGCTCTGTTCTGGAACTGAAAACAAGCAGATACTGTCAGTGAGAGAAAATCATCAAGACAGATAAACGACCAGACCTGGCCGGTATTACAGAGAGAGAGAGAGAGAGAGAGAGAGAGAGGGAGAGAGAGATAACTCTCAATTCAGCTAATGTTCACCTCTGGTATGAATGCAATAACCTTCCCATCATGCAGCAGTAGATTTGGAGTATTAAACCTGAAGTATTCCCCAACAGATACAGCATCCTGGCAAGAGAAGTGTAGCATGAGAATACTACCCAGTTCAGGAGGTGGAGGAGCCAACCTAGCTACCGATTTGCTGTTGACAGAATCAGCACAAGCCTGCTCATATGAAGGTGGGGCTTCCAAGTGGTTTGCCTGAGGAGGTAGTAATGGAGCTGGCTGTAGTGCCTCAGCTTCTTGGGATGTACTGCTTCTTTGTCGGGGCAACGTGGACGCCTGTGCTGTTCTAATGTCAGCTGATGATGGTTTAACCTTTGTCTGGGCTGATACAGCAGACGTAGATGATGGCTTTATTGACTGTGTTGCTTGTGCAGTTGTAGGAGTGACCTTGCCATTTGCAAGACTGACCTTATCAGTTGCAGATAATACTGAAGCGCCTTCTGGCTGTGTCTGTTTTGCGATGGAGTTGTTGTCTCTGACGAAACATGTCAAAGGTTTGTATCTCAGATTAATGAAACTGCTGAACGACTCGTCGAATGGCTGAGAAATGAAGATAATTTAATGAACAATGGCTGAGAAATGAAGATAATTTAATGAACAATGGCTGATGAATGAAGATAATTTAATGAACAATGGCTGATGAATGAAGATAATTTAATGAACAATGGCTGATGAATGAAGATAATGTAATGAACAATGGCTGATGAATGAAGATAATTTAATGAACAATGGCTGATGAATGAAGATAATTTAATGAACAATGGCTGATGAATGAAGATAATTTAATGAACAATGGCTGATTAATGAAGATAATTTAATGAACAATGGCTGATGAATGAAGATAATTTAATGAACAATGGCTGAGAAATGAAGATACATTAATGAACAGTCACTTCAAAAATTCCACGCTTAAAAATAGGATGTGTGTCTATTTTCATGAAGATAAATGTGTGTTTGTTTCTAACTACAAAGAACCAGGCATTTAAACAAAAGATAGAAATTATCTCAGTTTTTGGTACTCCATCTCTCCCCCACCCACACCTTTTGCTGGCAATATTTGACTAAGCATAGATATATCTCCATCTTTGATAGAAAAAATATCTCCATCTTTGATAGAAAAATATCTCCATCTTTGATAGAAAAATATATCCATCTTTAATAGAAAAATATTTCCATCTTTGATAGAAAAGTATCTCCATCTTTGATAGAAAAATGTCTCCATCTTTGATATAAACATATCCTCATCTTTGATAGAAAAAAGGTTCTCCATCTTTGATAGAAAAGTATCTCTCTGTGCAGTTCTCGCATTCTTCCTCAGTTTCCGTCCAAAAATGGTGTAGCAATAATGCAGTTTCCTGTTTTTGTTAACATACGTTTTAAGAAGCTGTTGGACTTGAGCTTGATGGAAATTATGCTTCACTACTGAAATAAATGTGGTTGGTAGAAAGTATGCTTCACTACTGAAAGAAATGTGACTGGTGGAAAGTATGCTTCACTACTGAAATAAATGTGGTTGGTAGAAAGTATGCTTCACTACTGAAATAAATGTAGTTGGTGGAAAGTATGCTTCACTACTGAAACAAAATGTAGTTGTTGGACAGTATGCTTCACTACTGAAATAAATGTGGTTGGTGGAAAGTATGTTTCACTATTGAAATAAATGTGGTTGGTGGAAAGTATACTTCACTATTGAAATAAATGTTGTTGGTGGAAAGTATGCTTCAATACTAAAATAAATGTGGTTAGTGGAAAGTATGTTTCAATACTGAAATAAATGTGATTGGTGGAAAGTATGCTTCACTACTGAAATAAATGTGGTTGGTGGAAAGTATGCTTCACTACTGAAATAAATGTGGTTGGTGGAAAGTATGCTTCACTACTGAAATAAATGTGGTTGGTGGAAAGCTTGGTTCACTACTGCCAAAAATGTGGTTGGATTAAAGCGTGGTTGACTACTGAACTAAACATGCATTTTGTTTGTAAGGAGCCAGGTAAAATATTATTTATAAATATATGATGGAAGAAGCCCTTCTTGACAACTCAGTAAAATGCACAGAATATGTGCATCAAAGTGACAAGTAGAAAGGAAAATTAGCGAAGGATGGAGAGGAAATAAATGTTAGTTAAATCTAGCAGGTACTTACACCGCAAATATCTTTACAAGTTGTGTAAGTCAGAGATGTGGAACTAACTGATACATGCACTCCTGGACTCAAAGGGCGTGGCCCAGTCGGTACATGTGTCCCCAGAGGAACTGTTCCAATTTTGATGGGAATACAGACCTCCAGATCAATACCCAGTGGTACTTCTACAACAAATTTGACGTAGTATGACACCTGATGAAATTGTATTATGACATGTGAGGAGATTACAGTATGTCAACTGATGAGATTATAATATGTGAACTGATGATATTATGGTATGTCAACTGATGAGATTATAGTATGTTAACTGATGAGATTATAGTATGTCAACTGATGTGATTATAATATGTCGGCTGCTGAGAATATAGTGTAACATTTATTGAGAATGTTTGCACTATAACACAAGATGAGAATGAAATACAGTACTGTTGTATGTAGTCTGTGAGTAGTATCAATATAAATGTGCAACAACATAAGTTACTACACAGACCAAATTATTACACCATAATGTCACTGCACATATACCTTGCTACACATGTATGTTATTGCACAGATACATTACTTCACAATCATGTTACTGCACAAATAGTTTACTACACAATCATGTTACTGCACAAATAGGTTACTTCACAATCATGTTACTGCACAAATAGGTTACTACACATTCATGTTACTGCACAAATAGTTTACTACACAATCATGTTACTGCACAAATACTTTAGTATACAGTCAAATTACACTACAAATAGGTTACTACACGTACTTAATTCAAGTTCCAAAAAAAAGTTGTGTCACTACATAAGCCAAGTTACTATTTCCATGTTCTCTCTTTCTCTTCACTTCAGCAACAACAATAGCAGCAGCAAGAACAACAACATCAGCACCAACAGTAACAGAGGCAACATCAACAGCAGTAACAAAGACAGCAGCAACAACAGTAACTGGAACGGCGGCAGCGGCAACAACAAAACAACATCAGAAACAACAACAACAGTAGTAGCAACAACAACCACAGATCAAGCTTAACGACAACAAAAGCAATAAAACCAACAGTAACAGCAAAAACAACCATAGGATCAGCCTTAACGGCAACACCAACAGCAATAACAACAACATTATCAGCAATAACAACCACAGGATACGCCTCAACAGCAACAACAACACCAATAACAACAACAACAGCAACCACAGGATCAGTCTCAATGGCAACAAAAACTGCAATAACAATACCAGCAGCAGCGACAACAACCACAGGATCAGCCTCAACGGCATCAACAGCAGCAACAACAACAACAACAGCAAGAGCAGAAACAACAGCAGCACCAACAATAAAAACGACAAGAACAGCAACATCCACAACAGAAACAATAACGGCAGCAACAACAACAAGAACAACAGCATCAACAACAATAATTATAGAGATAACAGCAGCACCATCAACAACAGAAACAACATTAGCAGCATCAGAAACAACAACAACAATAATTATAGAGATAACAGCAACAACATCAACAACAGAAACAATAACGGCAGCAACAACAACAACAATAATTATAGAGATAATAGCAGCACCATGAACAACAGAAACAACATTAGCAGCATCAGAAACAACAACAACAGCAGCAGCAGTAGCAACAAAAGCAACAACAACAACAGCAGAAACAACAGCAACAGCAACAATAATAATAGCCACAACACCAGTAACATTAACAACAGCAACAGCAGCAATAAGAATAATAATAGCGACAACAGTACCAAAATCAACAAAAGCAACAAGAAGAATAATATTAACGACAACAACAACAGCAACAACAACAATAATAATAGCGACAATAGCAGCAACATCAACAACAGAAATAACCACGGTAGCAACAACAGTAACAACAGCAGCAGCAGAAACAACAACAGTCAAGACAATAACAACAGCAGCAACAACAGTAAGAACAACAATAATAATAGCGACAACAGCAACAACAACAGGAACAGCAACAGCAACAAGAAGAATAATAATAGCGACAACAACAATAATAGCGACAATAGCAGCAACATCTACAACAGAAAGAACCACAGCAGCAACAACAACAACAGCAGCAGAGACAACAACACCAAAAGCACTAGAGACAACAGCAATAACAGTAAGAACAACATTAATAATAGCGACAACAATAACAGCAACAGCAACAAGAAGAATAACGATAGCGACAACAACAGCAAAAACAACAATAGTAATAGCGACAATATCAGCAACATCTACAAGAAAAACAACTACAGCAGGAGCAACAACAACATCAACATCAGCAGCAGAAACAACACAGCAGTAGCAACAGCGGTTAAAACAGCAATAATAATAGCGACAGCAGCAGCAACAACAACAACAACAGCAGAAACTGCAACAATAATAACATCGAACAACGGCAACAACAACAACAAAAGCTATAACAACAAGCACACACTAGACAGGCAGGGCAGAAGAAAACATGTCGTCACGTTGTATACATCCTTTAGTTAAAGAAGCAGCTACAACCTGATAGTCAGACTACAAGGAGAAAATCAATGGAGGAAGAAACGTGCTGAAACAGGAAGAAATGTCCTGAAACAGAAAGAAATGTGCTGAAACAGGAAGAAATGTGCTCAATGGATATTTTGTGATAACTATTTACTATCGCAGGCCGAAGAATTGAGCACAGAAAAATAGTTCAAACTTACTAGAATGATGTGACTTGTCATTTGTTTGGTACTTGGAGGTACTGCATCGATTTGTAGTTGTTGATTTACCCAGACTGCATTTTTTCCCCTTTCTGCAAGAACAAACAATATAAAACATAAGTGCTGGCTTCTGATTGGCCCTGTTTTTATTCATATTTTGAGCACGCTGGCCATGAACTATGATAGTTGAGTAAAACACAAGAAGGCAACTTTCCTGTGAGCAAGATTCATATGATGGGTAAATTTTCTGTCGGACAAGATTCATATGATTGGCACCTTTCTCCCTGTAAAAGATTGATAGAATGGGTAGCGTTTTACTTAATCATTAAATTAAAACCAGTATGAAATTTGTAAGTTGATTTGAAAGGATGAAGAAAGAGACTAACCAAGTTTATCTCCAGCAAGTGTTCGAATGGAGCGAACGGTGGAGTCTACATCAGTTCCTGCGTTATAGTTGACTCTCTGGACTAGAGTTGCTTTGACATAGCCTAGATCTTTGCTGCTCTGGTTCTTGACATCTAGGCTGATGGAAATCTAACAATATATAAATAAATCTGTATCAAATTTTCACTTTTTTTTCTGTTGTCCACTGTCACGTAGATGTATTTATAGCCACTGTATTTTTTTTAAATTTTCCAGGATCTTTTCAAATCCAGGTGCAGAGTATGAACAATTTGATCATGTGAGAAGTCGAACATTAAAACAAAATGTTGAATTTCAGTCAAATAAAAGTAGCCAACACTTAGAAGAATGAACAACTAAAAATGCACATACAACAGACTGAAGACGCTAAGACGTAAAGTCAGTCTAAAATCCTCACATAAAAATATAACCATACTCAATAAAAGTATATTTAACATAATCACCAGCAGGGCATCTTGCTTGCAGCTGAGAGGCCTACCGGAGAGATGTTAAGGAGACAAGGTTCCGCAAGGGACATGCAAATGATTGACTAACTGAACAAAACTCTTCCTATAGTGAATACAAATTGTACGTCTTGTAATGGGCACCACAGATAACATGGTTCTATGTCTGAATGTGGGTGGGGCTTTACCAAAAGGTCAGGAGTCAAGATGTGGCTGGTCACGATCTCTACTGATTCATGTTCATGCACTACAACAATACAATAATGATTTAAGGAAAAAATCTGACAGTTTCATCAAGAACTGAAGTTCATTTCACTGCAGCATCAAGAGGTTTAATTTTGTAGCGAGCATTTGTGTATGATAAGAACGGAACATGATAGTAGTGGCAATATCGAGTATACTCTTCCAGAGCTTCAAACACTTACCTTTTCCCCGGGACAGTAGCCCGATCTGTCCAGATTGGCAGTCAATGTCAAGGTCCCGGCATCACCTATACCCAGGACTTTGGAGAGAGATTTCTCAGAGCTTGCTTGTACAGGTCTCTAGTATATTAATAACATGCTCATGTCAAACTGTATTGCTTTTTTTTTACTGATTGCGTAAACACACAATAGACAAATTATTTTACTTTGTTTGGTTTTCTTCTAGGATATGAGAAACATTTACAAGCACATATATGCAACATAATATCCTACAGCAGTGGTTCTCATCGTTGGTGACTATGGACTGGGGGAGAGGAATGACAGAGGTTATAAATTAATTGAATGGGCAAGAATACACAGCATGGTTGTAGGAAACACCTGGTTTAAACAACATCCTCGAAGACTGGCAACGTGGTGCAGTCCAGACAAAAAGACTTTTAACCAGATAGACTACATATTAATCAACAAACGATTCCGCAATGCATTACTGACAACAAAAACCATGCCAGGAGCTGACTGCAATAGTGACCATGACCCACTCTGTGGAAAAGTTAGAATAAAACTAAAGAAAGCAGGCAGAAAAGTGAGAAACATCAAACTGAATACAGAACTTCTTAAAAATGACCAAGAACTCAGAGAAAAATACAAAGTTATTATAACAAATAGATACAACGCAATAGCAAAGATAAATAGTATAGATGAACAATGGGAAATGTTAAGAGATTCTATCCACCAAACTGTTAAGGAGATAATACCACCAAAAAAAGAAGCCCCTAAAAATAAATGGATGACAGACGACATCTTAGGACTGATGGACAAGAGGAGGAGGAGTAAAAATAACGAGAAAAAATATAACAAGATAAATAAAGAAATAAGACGCAAATGCAGAGAAGCAAAAGAAGTGTGGTTAAATGAACAGTGCAGACAGATAGAGGACTCTCATATTAAAGACAGCAAAAACATGCACAAACGAATTAATGAACTCACAGGCAGGAAAACAAAATATACCACAGGATGCCTGAAATCGAAAGAAGGTAAAATGTTAATGGGAAAAGAAGACATTGTGGACAGGTGGACAGAGTATATCGGTGAGCTATATGGAGGAGAAAGACCAGAATTAACACCAGATACTGAAAACTGTGAGGGACCACCAATACTTGAAGATGAAATCATAGATGCCATCAAACACATGAAGAAAGGAAAAGCTACTGGGCCTGATAATATAACAATAGAAGAATAGAGGCACTAGAGGAGACAGGAATAAAAATAATAACCAAGTTACTGAATGACATTTACAACAGTGGTTATATTCCCAGTGACCTGATTAAATCCACGTTTATAGCACTACCAAAGAAACCAGGTGCAAAGGAATGTGACGACCACCGGACTATCAGCCTCTCGTGTCACATAACGAAGCTACTTCTGAGAATAATTATGAGAAGAACAAGGAAAAAGATAAAAATGGAAATAGCAGATGAACAGTTTGGATTTGTTGAAGGAAAGGGAACACACAATGCCATTTATGCTTTACGAACACTAACAGAAAGAGCTTTAGAAGTACAGAAAGATCTCTACTTATGCTTCATTGATTACACCAAGGCATTTGACAAGGTGAAACATAATGAAATTATTAAAATGCTTGAAGACATCAATATAGACGGCAAAGACCTGAGGATTGTAAAACATCTATACTGGCAGCAAGAAGCAGCAGTTCGAGTTGAAAATAGAATTGGAAAATATCAACCTATAAACAAGGGGTGCGACAAGGATGTGTACTATCTCCAGACCTTTTTTCTCTGTATAGCGAGAATATTCTAAGAACAATCATCACAGAACCAGGCATAAAAATTGGAGGATACAATATTAACAACCTTCGGTATGCTGACGACACAGTACTGATAGCTGAGAACCAACAAGACCTGCAAAATCTCTTGAATAAAGTCGCCAAAGAAAGTGAACAGAAAGGCCTTACTTTGAACATAAAAAAGACAGAGACTATGGTTATATCTAAGAAACAGAATCCACCAGCATGCAGTATTAAATTAAACGGAACTGTTCTAAAGCAGGTGCAGAAATTCAAATACCTTGGAGCAGTAATAACTTCAGATGGGAAATGCAGAACAGAAATTAGGAACAGAATAGGCCAAGCAAAGACTGCATTTCAGAGAATGAGAAACATATTGACCAACACATCCTTATCAATGAATGTTAGAAAACGAGTCCTAAAATGCTATATTGAACCTATCTTGTTATATGGAAGTGAATCATGGACAATAGGCAAGTCTGCACAAAAATCATTGGAAGCAGCAGAAATGTGGTTTATTAGAAGAATGTTGCGAATCCCCTGGACAGCAAAAATAACTAATGAAGAATGTAGGAGAAGAGCTGGAGAGACAAAAAACCTTGTCAAAAAGATAAGAGAGAGACAATGTACTTTCATAGGACATGCAATGAGAAGAGGGGGCATTGAAAATATTATAACAACAGGAAAAATAGAAGGAAGAAGATCAAGAGGAAGACCAAGAGAAATGATACTGGACAGTCTGACGGGATGGTGTGAGAGGAGATCATCAACTGAGCTGATGGCCTGCATGAAGGATCGTGTACTCTGGAGAAGCATAATAGCCAACGCCAGTCGGCACGGCACATGATGATGATGATGATGAGTGGTTCTCAATTAACACAGGTCCACGGACCCTCTGCTGTCTGGAACTCCAGGCCACGGATGCCTATACTCTGGAAAAGTTTCATCTCCCTGTGCCAGCTGAGCTTTTTAAATGTAAAGGAATTATTTTTTCAGAAAATGTGGACAACCTTTAACAAGCAGACGCTAGACCACAGTAGAAACATAGATTTGGGAATGTTCAAAATAACAGTTAATATAGTGAAGAGAAAATAAACACCTTTTAATATTCCTTCTTGTTCTGACAGATGAACAGAATACGAAATGTGTGACAGATCTATCTATCTATCTATCTATCTAT